>QJPP01007531.1:0-310561 GCA_003996215.1 Jaltomata sinuosa
GGTCACCCGAAATTAAAAACAAAACGTACCTGATGTGCTGCTTGGAGTGACGGTCCGTCACAGGTGTAACGGTCCGTCACTTGGGGCGTCACAATTAGGCAGTGAGCCTTTTGAGGATTATGGGTGACGGGCTGAGATGACGGTCCGTCAACTTGTTGACGGTCCGTCACTCAACCCGTCACTACTAACCAGTGGTTTATGAATATTTGTCTCCAAGTGACGGTCCGTAGTGACGGTCCGTCATGTTCTTGACGGTCCGTCAACACAAACCGTCACCCTTAGACAGAATACGCTGTTACGTCCACTTTTTGTACCTGCACACTCAACGAACAAATTAACCAATTCTAACAAGTCAAATTTTTCTAAGACTATACTACAACAACAATTTATGGGTTGCCTCCCATACAACGCCTGATTTAACGTCGCGGCACGACGCGGGTGTCTTGATTACTCAGACTTCATCAAGATACACCAGAGACAGAACATGTACCTCCTCTGGGAGGCCCAGATATTGCTTTATCCTCTGCCCATTTGCTTTGAACAACTCACCATCTTTATTTTCGAGTTCGACTGCACCGGATGGGAACACTTGATGCACTTTGAATGGTCCGGACCATTTGGATTTGAGTTTCCCGGGAAATAATTTGAACCTGGAGTTGAACAACAATACCAAGTCCCCTACCTTGAACTCCCTTTTCTCAATCTTACTGTCATGGTATAGCTTCATTCGTTCCTTGTAGAGAGCGGACCTCTCATATGCTCGCAATCGGAACTCGTCCATCTCATTTAATTGTTCCAACCTTAGTTCCGATGCTTCTTTCCAACTGAGATTTAACTTCTTGAGCGCCCAAAGGGCCTTGTGCTCGAGTTCCACGGGCAAGTGACACGCTTTACCAAAAACAAATTGGTAAGGAGACATACCTATTGGCGTCTTAAACGCTGTTCGGTACGCCCAGAGTGCGTCATCCAGCTTCCTCGCCCAATCTCGCTGGTTTACATTCACAGACTTAGCCAAGATCTCTTTAATCTCCCGGTTCGACACCTCGACTTGCCCACTGGTTTGGGGGTGATAAGGTGTGGCTACCTTGTGTTGCTTCACCCCATATTTTGCTAGAGCAGCCCGGAACACCTTATTGCAAAAATGTGAACCTCCATCACTGATGATTGTGCGAGGGGTGCCAAACCGAGCAAAGATGTTTCTTTTTAAGAACGCCACCACACTTCTCCCTTCGTTATCGGCTAAAGCAACCGCCTCTACCCACTTTGACACATAATCCACCGCTACCAAGATGTAGCGGTTCCCGTAAGAGCTTTCAAAAGGGCCCATGAAATCTATTCCCCATACGTCGAACAATTCAACCTCCAAAATAGTGTTCATGGGTAGCTCTTGTCGGCGAGAGATTGCTCCTCTTCGTTGGCATTGATCACAGAACTTGGCAAATTCATATGAATCTTTCTGAATTGTCGGCCAATAATAACCACACTGTAAGATTTTTCGGGCGGTTCGATTACCCGCATGATGTCCTCCAACTGGGGACGAATGGCAAGCTTGCAAGATGCTTGTCATTTCCGCTTCCGGTACACATCTCCTCACTATGTTATCAGCACACAACCGGAATAAATATGGCTCATCCCAGAAAAACTTACTTGCATCATGGAGAAACTTCTTTTTCTGGTGGAAGTTCAAATCTTCCGGGATCATGTCACTCACCGCATAATTTGCGAAGTCAGCGTACCAAGGCACCATGTCACGTGACACTGGCATCACCTGCTCATCCGGGAATGCATCATTAATCTCCGGTTCATCTATTACGTTCTCTTCCCTCTCAAGCCTGGACAGATGATCCGCTACCTGGTTCTCACACCCTTTTCGATCCTTGACTTCAAAGTCAAATTCCTGCAACAGTAGCACCCAACGGATTAGTCGAGGTTTTGCATCCTTTTTGGTCATCAGATACCTCAAGGCTGCATGATCAGTGTGCACCACCACTGTTGTACCAAGTAAGTACGCTCTGAATTTCTCAAAAGCGTATACAACCGCCAGCAGCTCCTGTTCTGTCACTGTGTAGTTCTTTTGCGCCCCATTTAATGCTTTACTAGCATAATAAATGGGATGAAAAAGCTTGTCTCGCTTTTGTCCCAGCACAGCTCCGAGTGCAACACCACTTGCATCGCATATTATTTCGAACGGTTTGGACCAATCCGGGGCAATTATGATAGGAGCATCCACTAGCTTTTCTTTCAGGCATTCAAACGCCCTCAAGCACTCAACATCAAATACAAACTTCACCTCCTTTTCAAGCAACTTGCACAATGGGGTAGCAACCTTAGAGAAATCTTTGATGAATCTTCGGTAGAAACCGGCATGACCAAGAAAACTCCTCACACCCTTTACTGAAATGGGTGGAGGTAGTTTCTCGATGACTTCAATCTTGGCTCTATCCACCTCTAGACCTCTCATAGATATTTTGTGTCCTCATACAATGCCTTCTTTCACCATGAAATGGCATTTCTCCCAATTCAGCACGAGGTTTGACTCTTCACACCTTTGCAATGCCTGACCCAGATTAGCCAAGCAATCATCAAATGTATCACCTACTACCGAAAAGTCATCCATGAAGACCTCCAATGTGTTCTCCACCATATCAGAAAAAATAGACATCATGCATCTTTGGAAGGTTGCAGGAGCATTGCAAAGACCAAAGGGCATGCGTCTAAAAGCAAACGTACCATAGGGACAGGTGAACGTGGTCTTCTCCTGATCTTCCGGGGCTATAGATATTTGGTTGTACCCCGAATATCCATCTAAAAAGCAATACCAACCTCTTCCAGCTAATCTATCCAGCATCTGATCCATAAAGGGCATGGGGAAATGATCACGGAGAGTACAGGAGTTTAGCTTCCGGTAATCCATACAGACTCGCCAGCCCGTGACAGGTCTTAATGGAATCAGCTCATTTTTGTCATTTGCTACCACAGTCATTCCTCCCTTCTTAGGAACACATTGCACTGGGCTTACCCATTTGCTATCAGAGATTGGGTAAACCACTCCAGCATCGAGCCATTTGATGATCTCTTTCTTCACCACCTCTTGCATTGGCGGATTCAGTCTCCGCTGGTGCTCGGTGGTGGGAGTGCAATTTTCTTCTAGCTGTATCTTATGAGTACAAATACCTGGTGGGATGCCAATAATATCTGCAATGGTCCAGCCGATTGCTCTCTTGTGTCTCCTCAGAGTGGATAATAACGCTTCAACTTGATATTGCACAAGGTCTGTCGCGATGATTACCGGTAAGGTATCTTTGTCACCTAGAAATGCATACTTCAGATGGCCTGGCAACTCTTTCAACTCTAATACCGGCGCTTCCTCAATAGAAGGCTTTGCAGGAGGTGTTGGTCTGTTCTTTAAATCGAGATCCAATTTCTTTGGGGCGTAACCATATGACCCCATTCCAACCACCGCATTTACAACTTCCTTAAAATCTTTGACGCCATCATCATCGAAATTCATCATAACTGCTGCCAATGTCTCTACAGCAAGTCTCTCTTCAACAGAAACGATCACATCAGATTCTGCAACAACATCAATAACCGAGACGACATTCATGTCCCTCGGTTGCTTCATTGATCTGCACACATTAAACTTCACTACCTCATCGTTCAACCTGAAAGTCAACTCGTTGCTCTCCATATCGACCAATACTCTTCCGGTTGCCAAGAAGGGTCTCCCAAAATAATAGGGACTTCGAAGTCCACTTCGCAGTCCAAAATCACGAAGTCTGCCGGAAATATGAACTTCCCCACCTTCACAAGTACATCATACAAAATACCAACCGGGCGTTTCACCGATCTGTCAGCCATCAATAACCTCATAGTCGTCGGTTTGGGGGCTCCTAAGCCCAACTGCTGGTAGATGGCTAACGGCATCAAGTTTATGCTAGCCCCCAAGTCACAAAGAGCCTTGGCAAAGTTAAACTCCCCTATGGTGCAAGGAATAGTGAACGCACCCGGGTCTTCTTTTTTTTGGACCAGCGACCTTGATGAAATGGCGCTACAATGGTGGAGGTTGTCTTCCAGTTCAAAACTTACCGACCTCTTCTTTGTGATTAAGTCCTTCATGAACTTGGCATAACCGGGCATTTGTTCAAGCGCATCCACCAGAGGGATGTTTACTGATAACTGTTTGAGCATGGTTATGAAGTTCAGGAACTTTCTATCTTCCACTTTCTTCTTCAGCCGCTGTGGGAAAGGAGGTGGTGGCCGAGGCATCATAGTTGGAAGTTTTTCAACCTCCTTACTTTTATCTGTGAGCACTTGAGTAGCATCTTCTTCCGCGCCGGGGTTTTCAGCAGACACTTTCACACCCTCATCGACCATAATTTCAGCATCTATTAACTCATCATCCTCAGCTACAACATCTTTCTGGGTCTGAATTACCGGATGTGTTTCCGATAATGCGTTACCGCTTCTGGTGGTGATTGCCATACAATTCGCATCGTTTCTCGGGTTTTGAATGGTGTCACTCGGCAATGTTCCAGCTTTCCTTTGATTTAGAGACGCCGAGACTTGACTCATTTGCTGCTCTAACTGCTTGATTGCGGTGGAATGAGAATTCACTAACTGACTCATTGATGTTAATTCAGATTTGATTTCCTTGACTCCGGAGTCAGTAGATTCCACCTTCAACAACATCTTTTCCATCATATTCTCTAATTTGGACGTCCCTGTCTCATTACTAGTTCTTTCTCGGTTACCAGGTGGTACGTACAACCCACCTCTATCAGTATTATTTTTCCAGTTCCCCTGATCACGATCTCTGTAGCCAGCTTTCTCATGGTAGTTGTCCCTCTGATAGTTCCGACCTTGGTTTCCCTGGCCATTGGCCTGGAAACCCCCCAAATAATTTGCCTCCTCATCAGACTCAAACTCTGCTGCTCTACTTTGGGAACTCACAACTTTCACTTTCTCCATATCTGCTGACAGCAAATGTTTTGTCAGTAGGTCCATTTGTGTTTTCAAATGGGCCATATCTTGATCCCGCTCTTCCTCTCTCCTGCGCTGTTCTGCAGACATACCGACTGTATGAGTGCTAGCAGCCGTCTCGGTGTCCCGTGTATGCCAGGCCCTGTTGGTTTTAGTGAGCCGGTCCAGAATAGCTGTGGCATCGATGAAAGTGAGACCCATAAACGCTCCACCTGCTGCATTATCTAGTGTCGGCTTGGTAGCCGAATTCAGTGCCCTGTAGAATGTCTGCATCAAAAACTCGTCGTTCAACTGATGGTTAGGGCATTGTGTCAGCTTCTTCTTGAATCGCAGCCAGGTCTCGTGCAATGCTTCGTGAGGTTGCTGCCTAAAATTGCTAATCTCATCCCTCAACTGTATCATCCTAGAGGGAGGAAAGAACCTTTCTAGGAAAGCTCCTTTCAACTCTCCCCAAGTTGCGATAGAGTCGGGGGTCAGCTCTGTCAACCATAGCGCTGCCTCATCAGACAGAGACAACGGAAACAACCTGAGCCTGATCGCTGTCTGACTCACACCAGGCAATTCGAATGACTTGCAGATACCCACAAAGTTCATCAGGTGTCTGTTTGGATCATCACCAGCCGTACCTCGGAATAATCCCTTTAAGTTCAACAGCTGGAGCATTGTGCTAGTTATGTTGAACTTAGCCCCGGGCGCTAGTGGAGGGAGAATAATGGCGCCCGTAGCACCAGCTCCGTCTAATGCAGCGTCATCCTCTAAATCTTCAGCATTCAAGTGATGCTGATCCTGTTGAGCCTGCTGTGCTGCAGCGAGCCTTGCTGCCTCCGTCTGTAGTGCGGCCAAGGTTTGCCTTAGCGTTCTTGCGATCTCGGGGTCGTAGGGTAATATTGGTTCACCCGAGCGTCGGGTACTTGGCATGCACTACTCAGTACCCTGTAATAAACAAAAACAACAAATAAAAGTAAAATCAGGAAATATGACTAAGAGTCAAATAAACACACAAGACTTAATTAACAACCGTATTCCCCGGCAACGGCGCCAAAATTTGATACGCCCAAATTACAACTCCAATTTCAAAGCGTAAGCGGTCGCTGTCAAATATAGAACCCAACTAAGGTTGGGGTCGATCCCACAGGGAATAAGATGCAAATTAAATCAATAGTCAATTAAATGACTAGTAGTCGATAGTTTCTGGTAAATTGGGGGGTGTTGTGTGAACAATATTTAACCAAAGCAAATAATAATGTGCGGTTAATAATCAATATGAGAGTGAACTAGGGAAGTGTTCACCATAGCGTCGTAACAATTTCGACTCAAGGTTTAACCGGGTTCGCTCTATATGCATATCACGATGTGATTGAACTTATGGTATCGTCTAAACGTTTCTCAACCAATTAGACACTTTCCTTTTCAATTCTCTCGAACTTGAAAAGGTGAACTTTCTTATTTCAATCCTAAACATCAAGTAGATTAATCTAGTTACAGCATTAATCATGAGACGAGAGTTGGTAGTCTCGAATCCTTGTAGTTAATCAAATTTCCCGGTTTTAATCCCTTTACTCAAGCAAATTAAACCTAGGCATGTTCTAATATTTGCAACCACCAGAAAACGTTAGTAATTAAATGATTAACCACGTGACAACATAAATATAGAACCCTACGCTACCCGGAATCTATATTGCTACTTTTGCCATGGCTCCCACAACCCTAGTTGTGGGAAGTTAGTTACTCATGCTATTAAGAAAAGAGAAGAGATTTATATTCATAATAAAGCGAAAAGAATCTTACAATATAATGAACACAAGCTTCAATTTATCCAAGAACGAGAATCCAAGATCCCAAGAACAATGGAAGAACAAGATTGAAGAAGAAGACAAACGTGTTTGTTGTGTTTCTTCCTCTCAAAAGTCGCTAAAAAAATATCCTAAAACTATTTTGTAAAATGAATCTGTAATGAATGATAATGAAATAACCTAACTTAGGGTATTTATAGGAGTCCAGAAAATAAACTCAAAAAACGTTTGGAATCCGCGTCGCGCGTACTGCCTCAACTTGACGGTCTGGGTGACGGACCGTCGCATGCTTGACGGACCATCACAGTGACCGTCGCCACTAGGCAGTGTGCTGCCTCATCTTGACGGTCTACTTGACGGACCGTCGAACGGGTGACGGCCCGTCATGGTGGCCGTCACATTAGGCAGTGTGCTTGCTCAACTTGACGGTCTACTTGACGGACCGTCACATGTGTGACGGCCCGTCATGGTGGCCGTCACTCTTATCCAGAATTCTCTTTTTTGCGTATTTCCTTCCGTTTCCATGTTTGTCTCCATTTCCTGAAAATACAACATAAAAACATCAAAAACGACGACGGTTGCTTGAAAACTCACGATTATTCTTAGTTAAAGGTGTCAAATGTGCCGTAGAAATGCGGCACATCAGCCATCTTCAACTAAAAGGTGTATAGTGGGGTGGGCCGGGGCGGGGCGGGTCGAGTCGGAAAAAATTGAACCGGACAGTGCAGGTTCGGGTTGGTTATTCCTGAAAGGGTTTAGAGTGACCCGTTTGGCTTCGAATTATATCGGGCCAGGCCGAGTCGAGTTACATTAAAAAAATAATAATAATAAGAAAATAGAACGGTCTAGGAAAAATTCAAAAATATGTTGAATAAGAAATTGGGCCAACAGGTCCGGGCCAGGTTGGTTACCTGATACTATTTTTGATGTGACGGTATCGATTTTGACCGAGTTTTGAGTTACAAAATTGAATCGTACGACGGTTTCAAAACTACGTGATGTAGAAAACTTTCAGACTTAATTACATGGCGTAGCTAAGATTTAAAATAATTACATTTTGTAGCTGTTTAAACTAAATAACTAAATATATATTTCTTTTGTATTTGTATATTTGTATATTTTGGGGCTCACATACAAATCTCTAATTTCGGGGTAGTTCTCTAATTTCGGGGCTCATATATGTTTGTATCTGTATATAAAGCGAATTTCGGGAGTCGTATACAAATCTCTAAACGTTTTTATTTGTATACAAAGCGAATTTCGGGTTTTATATACAAATCTCTAAAGTGAATTTGTATATGTATATACAATCTCTAATTTGTATATGTAGCTACTAACTGTAGGTCCGTCCTGTAATTAGGCAAACTTTAGCTATGATGCCTCATTTATTGCCTAATGTTAGCTATTTTTGAAATTTTGGCATCAAAATACCTAATTCAATCCAACCCAACCCAACCCAACCCTTTAGCTTTGGACCAGGACGGAAAGGGTTGGGCCAGTCCAATTCTGGATCAACCCGATCCGATTAACACTCTTATCTCCAACCCAATACCAAATTTTAAACCAAATCCTATTTTGGTGCTCCAACTCAATACCAATTCTTACACTATTTTGGTGTGTAAATAGTGTTACATCAAATTTGGTGTAACATTATTCATCAACACCATTATTATTGAATATTTTATTATTATTTTTATTATATAATATTTTTAATTTAATATATTATAAATTTTATTTTATTTTCATTTAAGTTTCTAATATTCGTAATTATTTTTTATGTAATATCTCTACAATATTAATTTTATATCTTAATTTTGCTGTAAAATTTTTATAAATTAATTTTTGTATATATTATTTTTATATAAAATTTAAGTTAATTTATTATAAGTTATAATTATATAAAAAAAATATAATCATCACAAAAATAAAAAGTGCAAATATAAATGATAATATGTTACTAATAAATAACACAATGATCATTAAATAACATAAAAAAATATTTAATAAAGTAGTGACTGACAAACATTAAAATTGAAAATACATTACATAATATAATATTAACTACATGTGTTATACTGCACAACATGATAATCGAGGATTGGCGTAATCTTAATGCACCAATTCAAGATGATGGGGAAGGTCCTACTCACAGTAGAAATGGTAATAAATGAAAATTATCGATTTGAATAATTTTTAGCTCGACATAAAAAATAAGGACAAAGATGCTTATTTTGCACTTTATAATGCATTGATAAAGCATTTATGGAAGCAACTTATTAATCCTGGAAGTTGAATATTTATATAGATATTATAATAAATTTTATCATAATGTAATATTTATTTAGTTATATCTTATCAATGATTTCACATTTATTTGAATTATTCATTAATATGTATAATATATAATATTTTGCTTACAATTTATATTATTTAAAAATTTATGGTATAAAATAATTTATATTAAATGATTATATAAGAAAGGAATATGAATTAGGATGAATATGTAAAAAAAAAAGAATTTATTTTATGAAATAAAAAAATAAAATTTAAATAAATATTAATAATATAATGTAGAGAGAGAAGAATATAAAAGGAATATTCTTTTTTAAAATAAAAAAAAGTATAATGGATTGGAGTTAATTTACACCATTTTGATATTTACACTATTTTGGTGTAAAAAAAATGGTGTAATGGGTTAGAGAAGGCCTTAACACTCACTTTGTATCAACTAATTTATATGGCCCAGTTCATATGAGAAAAGTTAAAAAATTTACTCCCATTTGTTCTTAGATCAAGAAAAAGCCTCATTGTTTCTATTTCTTTCAAAAAAATTCATCCAAACAAATGATTCCATAAAAAAAAATGAATATTTGTATAAAAATTGGGAGCAAGTGATCAAATTTTAAAAAGTTTGTATCAAGTTTTGAACTAAAAAAATGTTTGAAACAATTATTGGACCAAAAAAATTTATACATCTTTTAGAAAACCTTAATCCCTTACCCTTCATATATATAATGATGTTTTATTGATCTCTCTCATTCTTAACGCAACTAAACCTATTGCGGCTGAGATGGTGAAAGTTCACATTAATGAAGAAGAGGATGACAATAATGATGATGATGATGCAACACATTTTCAACATGAATCGTCTTCATAAATCCTTCAGAATTGAATCAATGAGTAATCAAGTTCGTAAGCTTTTCTTTTCATTATTTTCCCTTTATTTGATAATATATGAATTTATGTTTGGATGCTTAAATGAATTATCTCTTGCAAATACTCTAGTTTTCTTAAAATATTCACACTTGAAAATAACTTTTCATTTTTAATTAGTTATTGTATCTGATTAAATAGAAGTTAAGTCGACTGGTACTAGATCTTTTAAACTTAATTACTTTTTTAGATTCAATTTTTTCTTACATATAAGTGGTTAATTTAATATTGAAAGTAGGGATATAATTTAGTTTTTCAATCCGCAATCTGAAATAAAATTTTCAACAAGTGGTTCAATTTTTTTTTTTTTTATTTGAGTATTCACATTAGGTAAATATTAATCTAAACCAACTTTATCTTAAACTATAATAGTAGTACTACTACTTGTGTTTAATCAATGGACTGAACATATTTTTTTTAAAAAGAATAACTGCTCCATTCATTACTAAAAATACCTCAAAAATTGATCCAGAAAAATTAAAAAATTGGATCAGTCAAAAAAATCGATGAAATATTGACCTTGTCCCTCAATTTTTATATGTTTTATAGTTATTTTTTAATAAATCGTTCCTGTCCGGCGGGTAGTCTGTCGTTATTTTTTGCAAATTTTTGCCCGAATAATTTTACTCAAATAAAATTAAGTAAAATTGACAGACAAAATTAATTTTCATTAAAAAAATTTAAAATTATTTTATCAATCCAAACCTATCTGTCATTTTATTTAATCAAAAAATAATAATTATATATATATATATATATATATATATATATATATATATATATATATTAAATAATATAATAATATAAAAATAAATTTATATTTAATCTAATTCAAAAATCTGACGGACAAGGTCGTAACATCCGTCGGCTTCTTGATCAAGATCGGGTCAACTTATTTAATAGAAAAATTGAGGCACTAATCGACCCTATCTGTCGATTTTTCTATTTAAATTGACCCAAATCTAGTGTCTTCTCCCATTTCTCTCTTCTCTCTTCTCCATCGATTTCCAACCCAACCTCCACCGGTGCAACTTTCACCTACTCCAGTCCGTCCAGAGCCTCACCATCCCTACTCCATCGTCGTTGTCTTCTAGCGATGTTCTCCTTCAGTGTTTCAATAGTTTCAAAGCTTAGGATTTAAAAAAAATGATTACATTGTTATTGTTAGATTTTTGGTTAAATATTAATATATTAGTTAATTTGAATTAGTTTTTATGTATTAATTTAGTGCTTTACCATGTAATTGATGTGAATGAACTTGAATTTTTGATGATTTTAGATTGAATTTTTGAAGATTTTAGGTTGAATTTGTGATGATTCTAGAAGGTGTATGAACTTGATGATTTTAGGTTGAATCCATTATCTATATTTTTATCTATTTATATTATATTAAAAGCATGAAAGTTCTTAGAAATGTTGATTGAATTTTTGCCTTTATTAAAAGATTCTACAATAGACAAAATTATCATTTAATCATTATCATAATATTTAGAACTTTAAAATTAATTAAAGTACTTATTAATTAAGAAATCATAATATTTAAAACTTCTAAATCAATTAGAATTTTTTCTTAACTATTATCATAATATTTTGTTTTGTGTATTGTTGCAGAATTTACGACCTTTTCCTCCACAAGAGAAGACCAAGGAAAATGTCCTTCTCCTTTTCAAACTTTATGGCCCTTTGATAGAAAAGATAAGGTATTACATTTTACCTCTCTATGCTTGTAATACTTTCACTAAGGTATTGATTTTTCATTTTTGAATTTGAAATCTCATTTAAAGAAAACACGACCACATGAAAAAGTGTTTTATACTTTTACTCAATAGGACATTGTAGTTAGCTTGTATAATAAAAAGGGCCAAAAAAGAAGTCTAGGTCAATATTTTGGACTTGATGAGGCCATCATGTTAGTAGGGTTAATTCAAAATTTAATGAATTTGAAACTTGAAGTGCTATTAAAGTTGAACTGTTGTTAAAGTCAATAATTATTTTTTAAAAAAAATCATTAATTATCAGTTTCAAATTTGTCATGTTCACAAGTTACACTATATTGATGGTTTTTTCATTGCAGGAGAGGATTTGGACCAGAGAATTATGGAGTATTTTCTTAAATTTATTAGAAAGAAGAACGGAAAGGACATCAACAAGGATGAATGGGAGAATGATAAAAATAAAATAAGTGATAATGAAGAATGGGAGGTGGACGATTAGCATATTAATTTGTTTCTTAAGCAATTTTATTTGATATTTATAAATCTTTTTATATTAATGTAAACTTGTATGCAGATGTCATCAGGTGATGACGATCGAGGTCAAGGTAATAGGAGTAGTAAGTCGAGTAAGAGTAATAAAAAAGTAGCTAGGAGTCCTAAAGATCTTAGCTATGCGTCTTATTCTTTTTTCATATGCTCCTCAGATGCACTTTTCTCCCGTGCCTCATGTTCCCTATGGCATTTTGGGGTATGACATTTACTACTTCTTCTATGTACTATTTATGATAGGCCTTAGTCATCGTGGGGTAAAATTTCAATGAAGATATGACAAGGCATGTTTAATCAATTTAAGGTATATAAAATTTACTTGTTATTTGGTTAAGTTTTATATTAACTCATCTGAATATATTTAACGTTAACCACTTGATTTGCAGATATTGTGTACGTGGCTTTCAAAACATAAGAAAAAAGTTTTCAGGACCTACAAGAGAAGGTTAATCCCAGAATGTCAGACTGATTTTGTCACGATCCAACCTATCGGGCCGTGTGGGCGCCTACTCTAATCACCTAGATAGACGAACCCTTACCACCCGTCCAACAGGTAACATGCAAAATTATCTTTACTACATTTTAAAAATACCCTCCCCTAGGATCTAGTCTAAACAGGTACAAGAGCTTCTACAAGGTGACACAAAGAGATAAAAGACCCAACTTCCGCCATGGAATCGAAGACAGAAGTTGCTGGAGAACCTCATCACCGTGAACCTATGAAACATCACCAACCTGCAACCAGACTATACAAAAAAGGTATAGCAAGAGTAGAGTCAGTACAAACACACATACTGGTAGGCATCCTCGGTCAACCCGAATCCGTTCCTACCATCATATAAGAAAAACAGGAAAAGACATGAAATAAACATTATAGCTCCCTCCTTCACCCTTAACCTTGACTCTGACATCTAGGACTTCCCAAGTCACCTTGACACATAGACTTCCCAAGTCACATTTAACCTTTACCCCAGTCAACTACCTTGACTAAATATTCAGACTTGACCCGGCTAGCTTCCCAACCAAAACTGCTATTATACCCAAGTATTACCTACCATTTTCTAGCACTTTCCCGGACCTCTAGGACAACTTTACCACCTGGTTATATTAACCAATAACCACGCCCCAACTCTCTGTCTTCCTCTATATTTACCAATCACATGCAACTCACCTAGTAACCATTGACACCTTCAATGATAACAACATAGTTATATCTAAATCTCTTTCTCATCCCAAAACTCGGACCCTCCAAGGATCCTCTAACCACACCTAAGTGTTCAATAGGCTACCCGGTCTACCTCAAGACCCATCCTTATGCTTATTAACGCAATTAATCCTTGACCGTCATTAGTACACTTAATGACAATAAAACATGAACTCATAACCTCTTTTACATAGTCTGTACCCACCCGGATCCCCCAAACACATCTAGGTGTTAAACATGACAACCCGGTCTACACCAAGACCAACTCATAACATGATGCAACAACCCGGACTACACCAAGACCAACTAATAACATGATGCAACAACCCGGCCTACACCAAGACCAACTAATAGCATGATACAACAACCCGACCTATACCAAGACTAAACTAATAACATGATATAACAACCCGGCCTACACCAAGACCGAACTAATAACATGATATAATGACCCGGCCTACACCAAGACCAAACTTATAACATGATATAACAACCCGCCCTAAACCAAGACCAAACTAATAACATGATATAACAGAATTCCCGGTCACTCAAGGACCACCATTGGACATCACGATTTAATAAAAATAGCCCGGTCCACTCACGGAACCAATACCAAGTAGCACATTCATTAAAACAACCCGGTCCACTCACGGAACCAATATCAACCAATGCAATACAATAGTCAATGAAACAATGCAAGATGCAATAAAGTAAACTCGTATCAGGCGTGGTACCCGTGCCAACCAAAAGTTATACCCGTACCAGGTGTGGTACCCGTGCCAACCATGTGTTATACCTATACCAGGCGTGATACCCGTACCAGGCGTGGTACCCGAGCTAACCGAATGTCAAAAAACCACAGTCAATATATGAAAACACACAACTTGTAAAACCAACAAGTAAAATCGTTCAATCACAGACTGTAAACAGGAACCTAGACATTCCACACAATTTCCCTAAGCAATGTAATGCATACAATAACTTAGACATGAGTACATGAATATACACATTCACAGAAAATCATAAGCCATCACCTACCCCATTTCCAGGTAACCGGTGAACCGTTAAATCCTGTCAGAAGACTATTCCCCGGTTTACCCTTTTTATTATAACATGTAACTAGCGATTTCTCTTTTTAGATAAACACACAAGCATGCGACACGCTTCCCATTTCTAACCTTAGCCAGACCGCCGCTAAGCCTCAAACAATAAACATTCCTGAAACCCCACCTAGGAGCTTCCTATTCCCGCTTCCCATGCTCCCAAGCACTTCCCTGGTTCCCCGAACCTTCCCGACATGCTAGTCCCTCAACCCATCATTTTATTATGACAATATGAATAAGTTGAACACATAATACCAGTCATAAGACCAGCCATTCCGTACATCCTAGAAAAAACACAACCAATCCCAAATCTGCCAGACTTCGTGCCCGAAGGCCTAAAATATAGTTTCTCCGTTTATGCTATACAACAAGTACGAAAACTAAACAGGTCTAACTACTTATGAAAACCTAACCTATCTGGGCTCCAAGCAGTTGCAACCATGTGTTTCTTGCTCCGTGGAGGCATTCTTGGCGGTCCTGCAGGCCTAGATCTGTGGTTTCACATCTTTTTTACCAGAATTCCTTTCTCGTTCTTGATCTAAAAATAACACACAGTACATATAATTAACACACAAGGCCTGCACATTACCCAGTCTATACCAAATCTCCAAACTCCAGGCCACACATGATCATCCCATCCTTTTCCCGGGCTTTCCACCGTTAAATCTTCTAGTTCTATCATTTTTACGGATAAAACAGAGAATTTAAAAACCTATGATCATAATAACATACTATTAACAATACCCAAGAACATACATGCTTGGAATCCCCTTCTTTCCCCAAATTCCACCATTCCTAGGTCATTCCAACCCTTCCCCAATTTCTCTCCTAGCAATTCTTCCGCATAGGAAACGTATTACAGAGTTTGGGGAATGAAATCCTTACCTTAGGGAAGATTTTTGACGGAAAAATGAGGAAAAACGCCTAGAATCGCCTAGCCCTTCTCCCAAAATGAACTTGTAAAAAACTGATGTTTTGGGGAATGTTTCTGCATTAAAACCCTATCGGCCCACTATAGCTGTCCCCGCTCTGCTATAGCGGTCCTGCTACAGCGGTTGGCTGCCATTATCGTGGTCTTAAGCAGGTTGACCGCCCTTTGACCGCTGCTATAGCGATAATTTCCACCACTATAGCGGTGACCGCTATCGCGCATGGTCGCGCTCGTCACGGATAGAATGTCCGAAAATCTGTCAGTTTTGGCCATTTCACAACACACTTGCTTCTCCCGACGACCTGAAGCAACCCTTTCACGTCAAACGCGATTCTGGGAGTTCTACTTACCCAAATTCGATTTCGAAAAGTCCCCTATCCTCCTCTAAGTCTTGGCTACGCGGAAAATTAGTTTAACCCAAGAAATCTAGTCCAATCCATACCCAGATTTTCCTAGACTCCACCTTGATCCAAAACTAACCGACGCTAGCCTAACCCAGAATTTCAAACTCCCAAATCCGGAGTTTTCTAACTCTAACACTTGACACGGTTGGACTACCCATAATGATGGACCCAGTCATTACAGATTTGGAGATGTGCAGAAGCATAAAAAGAAGACTGATTGGCTTCTACCTGATCTTGGTCTTCAGGCATATTGGAGGACCCCAGAGTTTTTGGTTAAATTTGAACAAGCAAAGATATCCAAGATGTCTGTAAAAAATGGCTCGTTGCTCACTAGTCTGTGATAGGATTCAAACTTTGAACCATGATTAGTGCATAACTTGCAAATCATGTGCTGCTCTTTTATCACTAGACCAAATCCTTGGAACGTTCTTGCCTTAATGTTTGAGTGCATATTCTTTACTTGCTAACAGTTTTCATTTCACTATCAGGTGCTTGTGGGTAGCTTTATTCTGAAAAAAGTAAAGCCTATGTCTAAGGAATCATCTTCAACTCCACTTCCTAATATGTTGAATTTAGTACTTCAATCATTGAGATGAGATCTTATTCCCCGGATGCCTCAAGCAATTCAATCGATGAGAACAGTGTTAGCAAATTCATGATCAAGTAGTTATTAAATATTTATGATGCAACGTAATCGAATTGAGGTGATATACCATAAATGCTGAAGCAATAAATTTTTAATGAGCTTAAGATATATTTAAAGTTATTATTTTAACTCAAACACTATACTTGTTGTGATTCATTTTTAACGTTAGACACTTAAATCTTTTTTTGCAAAAAAGTATGCAACGCTTCCCCGCCATGATAGGCAGATTGTTACTAAATTTGAGAGGAAAAGGAAGCATAGACTAACAAGAGAGGTACGAAGCCCAGGTGGCACCATATATGAAAAGAACTATGCAGCCACTGAACCATTCATGAGAAGTTTAAGTAAAGAAGTGAACTAGGAAAGAAAGTCAGAGCATCTAAGATGGGCGACTACTTGCACACTGGGTTGCTATTAGTATAGGATTGTTAAGAGGTCCGTTGTCTTGTGGATGAGCCTTCTTATGGTAGTTCAAATGATGATATGGTGAAAAACACCCATTGATTTATGTTAAATACTTGCTTAAACTTACTATTAGATATTTCCTTTATTTCAATTTATTTGTCTTTGTTTGATTAGATACGGAGTTTAAGAAAGTAAAAAAAGACTTTTGAATCTTGTATCTTAAATTAAAGATATGTATAATGTATCAAAACCTCATTTAGTCTTGTGATTTTATACATGTCATGTAGGATCTTAAATCTTTTTATTGTCCAGCTGTAACTAAAAACAACGTCCCTCATTTGAAAATAATTTTACTCTTGAACATGTTCCTTCTTGACATTGAAATAGAATAATGAGGATTAAAAAGACAATGTTGGGGGTAAATGGTAAAAATAAAAGTGATAATTGAGGCTTCAAGTCTAAGTTGGGGGTGGAAAAATAGTTATGTTAGACCTTGACCTGGTGGTGGAAGAAGAAAAAAATAGATAAAAAATTAAATATGAAAAAATAAATAAATAAAGATAATAATAAGAAGTGATAAAAAGAACCCACCAGTCGGTGAAAACAAAGAAAAGAGGGGAGAAAAAGAGTGAAGGCTGAAAAAGTGTAGTGTTTAAAAGAGGCATAGTCACTATTTCTCAAAATATGTATCCTACCCATTCCAAAGCTTACATTACAAGTTTAGAAAAGTCTGTATGTTATCTCAACAGAGTCTTCTGAAGATAGTGGCAATAGAAAATAAGGGTAAGCCTATGATATCTACATGTATAGGATATGAATTTTTTGTGAGTGCTGAGTGTTTCTCTTCTCTTTAGTTTCTTTTTCCATTGTTCATATATATATATATATATATATATATATATATATATATATATATATATATATTTATATATATATGTGTGTGTGTGTGTGTGTGTGTGTTGTTTTGGAATATTTCTTTGGTCTGTGATGAGGACACTTGAATCAAAATACCTGAGTAAAAGTAACTTTTCAAACTATGTCTCTAGTATGTATTGTATAAATAATATAATATAATATCGCAAATTGAGGTTGTATTGTTAGTTACATCAATTTGGAGTAAGTCAATGTATTTTAAAAGGGTTGTAAAATTTAGGGGTCAAACATGTTTTGAAAGTAAAAGTCAGTAGCAACTTACTAAAACCATTATAGATAACTTGCTTTATTGTGCTTAGACGTAGTTGTAGTAGAGTCTTGTGTTTCTTACTTGAAGACAAGCAAAGGCCTTAAATTGGGGGTGTTGATGTGCCTAAAAATTAGAACACATCCTATATTTTTTACTTGAATATTACCTATTTTTGTAGTTATTTTTATGTGTTTTAATGTTAGAATGTTGTTTGTAGGTTTTAGATGTCAAAATGATCAATAGGAGGAAAAGATAGAAAACGGTCAAAAAAAGGGTGATCTACAATCGCAGATCAAACCACGAATCGCATATCAAGTCGTAAAAATATTTGGAGAGCATGTTGATGAGACCCTACATAGATGGTCAAATCACAAAGAAAAGTACTACAATAAGTTCTATTCATAGCCCTACTGAAGAGAAGACTTTATCAGAGAAACCTACGAATCATGAATCAATGTATAGAACATAAGTCAATCAATGAAGCAAGGACCAGAAACCCTAGAAGGCAATCGACGAATAGTTTAAAGGCAATCAACAGTCCGCAAGTCAATATGCGGTCGTGGATTGGATCGCAGATTGTGTCAGCAAAGCAGTTTATTATTTTTAGAATTCTAACTTTGTGAGCCATTATAAATAACCCTATTAGGTTTCTTTTGTAATGATTTGGCAAGTAAGTTTCAGTTTTGAGTTTTGCATATTAGTTGAGGATTTTTGGACAAGTTTCAAGGTTTTTCTCTCTAGTTTCTTGAACAAAGAACATCATTATTATTTCAAGCTTTAATATTCAAAGTAAATTTATGAATTCTTTTAGCTTATATTCTTGTAATTTTCTTTCTAGAATGAGTATCTAAATCCTTTATTGAGGTTGTAAAACCAAATGCGGTTGTAGAGTTCATAAGTTTTTTCTGTATTGCATGATATTACAAGTAGTTAGATATCATGCTTCTAGTTCTTAATTATTGTTAGTGGTTACAAATATTAACCTGCGGTATAATATCTTAGTTTTGCATGGGAAATGGACTAGAATTTGATAGAAGAAGTTTCGGATGAACTCAAGGCGTTAATCCTTGTTTGATAAATTCTTTTTACAAATAATAAAATTTACTTGGCATAACTAATTGTAGTTATTTAAATAATTCATATAGTTTTACGAACATCATATGAAGATAAATGGTTCAACTCTTGGAAAAGATTGAGTGATAGTGTAGGGACTGAGTGCAAATCTAGAATTCAAATATCTGCAATTGCATGAAAACTGATGAACAACGCAGCCCATTATAGGGACACAACCTTAGTGCTTTAATCAATATAGTTTACATCTAAAGTTTTTTACTGCATTCTTTTAGTCTTTAAATATACAAAATCTATTCAATCTTTACAAAATAGAAATCGACTTCAGTATTGTATCATTCAATTAGTATGTGTTTTCTCTCTATTCACTGTGTGATTTGATCCTAACCTTA
This sequence comes from Jaltomata sinuosa, assembly GCA_003996215.1. Lineage (NCBI taxonomy): Eukaryota > Viridiplantae > Streptophyta > Magnoliopsida > Solanales > Solanaceae > Jaltomata > Jaltomata sinuosa. Next base: position 19,593 of record QJPP01007531.1, read on the forward strand.
TTTGAATTATTATATTTGCATACGATCGCGTTACATCATTTGAAGATGTATCTTGAACGTATCAGTTGCCCATGCTAATGCTCAGGTAAGTACATTCCTATACCAAGATCAGGATGAAATAGACGATGCTCCCTCAAAGATCCTTGTCAACGAAGGCCCCATTCCAATGCTCATGTAAGTATATTCGTTGATCATTTCCTTACTTTTTATTTATCATCGTCATTCCAATATTCCTCTTCAAAGTTGATCTTGCTTGGAAGTTTGAAGTTCTAGATACATCTCAATAGTTTATTCAATTTTTTTATGCATATTTAGATTTAGATAACAAACACAGGTTTTTAAGAAGGAGCTTAATTTGATTGTTTGGAAATTATTATTCAATTCTATAATTTTCTTTCAATTACTCCCTTTTCCCCTCCTTTTCTCTATGTGCATGTGCTCCCCCAATTCAAAACACAAAGATTAGTTCTTTTTCTTTTCAAGTAAATTCATTTCTTCTCTTTTATTTGCTCTATCATTTTTTCTTTTGGTAATAAAGATATTTTATGTAACACCTCGGAATTCGACCCAGCTTTTAAACTTAAGAAATATGAGAATTTTAAACTTTTTAGAAATTATGGGTCCAAATCACGAACCGTGGTTTGAACCACGAGTCGTAAAGTGAACCTGTGGTTCCAGTCTACTGGTTCAGTGTCTGGTCTGAGAACCACGAGTTGGTTCTACGGACCATGGTTCTGACTACGACCCATCCTATCAACTCGTGGAATCAGATCAGAGGGTTGATAGTTTCCGTAGGTTTCACGACTAGCTTCTACGACCCATAGTTTGAACTACGGACCGTCCTGCTAACTCGTAGAACTTGATCAGAGAACTGCAAATTTCCCAGAAACTATGACTCAGGTTTACAGACCGTAGTCCAGTTGACGAGTCATCCTGTTGACTCATGGTTTGCCTTCTGCAGCCTGATTCTGTGGCCATGAACCACGAGTGGAAACCACGAGCCGTGGGTCAATCTATGACTCGTGGAATCTATCTGTGATCCCTGAAGCCGACTTTTTCTAATTTTTTTCTAATTAATTCCTAGTGGTATTTTTGTAATTACCCACCTATTTAACTCCTAAGTGAGGTTATTTTAAGCCTATTTAGGATGGTTTTATTCTTACTTAGCCTAATTTAACCCATTCTTTCAATCAAGTTCCAAAAGAAGAAAAAAGGTTCCATCCTCTCAAGCTTCAAGTTGGGGTTTCAAGCTCCATAGCAAGAAATTCACTCCAAGTCTCCATTCTTCTCAAATTCTTAGTGAGCTAGCTTCAAATAAGGTATGTGGGTATTCAATAAGGGAATTCCTTCACCCTTATACCCAAAACCCCAATCCTCTAAATTGATATTATGAATTCCTAAATTAGGGTTCTTACCCAATTCTCATGGGTTCTTCTATAAACCATTTCCTCATAATTCTTCTACGAATTCTAACTCTAAATTGCATGATTTTGCATGAATTTTGTAAGTGGTTTCCTATACATGATTTTAAGGCTAGTCCTTGTCCAATTTATGAAAGTAGGGTTCTTACCCAAATTGGGGGGAAACTTATGGGTTCAATTTTAAAGTATCAGTTTATGGTTTTTCATTCATCACCCATGATTTATTTGAGATATATTAAGTGTTTTCAAAAGCCCATATGTTGATGATAAATTCTAGTATGATTTCATTGAATTACATGTCTGCAAGTAAAATTGGTATGTTTAGATAACATGACCTCTATTTTCATGAAATTGCATGCCTAATTCTTCAAGTTATGGTTTTAGAAAGGAAAGTATATTTTGAATGATGGCTATGCTAAGCTCTAAAGACTCATGCATTTGTATTGCATGACATCAGATATGTCTTTATGCTTTCAAATAGATTTGACACCAGATATATCTCTATGCATCCATACAGATTTGACATCAGATATGTCATTAGTTATGATCAGTTTTGGCATCAGATATGCCCCAGTATTATATGAGCTATATATATGTTTTGGGAGTAGTATTTAGCACCGAGTTTGACAGGGTGAGAGTACCCTTAGTCCTAGAACTACATGCCCCCGTAGGTTTAAGTCCCCTCTGTTGGGCATCAGATTTAGTGATCACGCCACAGTCATGCCTCTATACCCTGGCAAGGTATACTGGGTCATCTCGATGGGGCTTATACATCTAATTCCATGTAGCTCACATGGTCTATGTCGGTTAGAGAACCTCCCACAGAAATAGTTTTAAGGTTTTAAAAGCATTGACTCTTTGCTTTCAGATTTCAGAACTTCTATTATTACTATGATTCTAAAGGTGTTTTCAACTTATGATATTGCATTGAGTCATTTTACTACAGATTTTACTATCACTATATGACTTCAGTTTTGATTATGCCTTAAGCATGTTTTGCTATGACGTATGTATGATATCAGTTTTAAGCACGCATTTAAGTATATTTCATCATGCCATATGCATATCTCATATTCTCAGTACATTCCATAGTACTGACCGGATACTTCTTTGTGATGCATCCTATTATGATGTAGATTCTGTAGCCCGCTCCCCAGCCTGTGGCTAGTAGATCATCAGCACTCCCAGTCAGCTTGGTAAGTCCTCCTCCTTCGAGGGCTTAGAGTTTGGTTTCATTTCAGTATTTAGTTTGTGTACCCCATATTTCGGTACTTAGAGCTAGCTGGGGGCCTGTCCCAGCAACTCGCCAGTAGTAAAGGCTTTCAGACATAGTGTCAGATGTTCAGTCGTATTTAGATTGTCATTTTAGACTTATATTTATAAACATATTAAGTTACTCATTACTTCAGTTAAGCTTTCGTTCTTATGTTTTGCTTAGTTTTAAGTCATGCTAATGCCAGAGGGTTATCTTGAGGTCACTTATGATCTTGGGTCCCGTGTTACGTCCAGGGGGTAGTCTCGGGGTGTGACATTTTATATATCAAAGTGGGAATTATATACAGGTAATTCCTAGTTGTTAGACAAAGTCCCAATATTCCAGCAGCAATAGCATACAACAATCAAAATAACAGGAGTTTCTACTTAAGGTTAGTAATTAAGGTCCACGATCATGTTTGCTAACTTGGCCTTCAAACTGCTTTGCACCACAACTATTTGGATAACAAGCCTAATGATCACCTTTTTTGCCTGGAAGACACTATTGTTCCTTTTTGCTAGAGTATATATATTGCAGCAGCTACAACAATTCTAAACAGTTCATTATGATTATTCTTCCTGTTCATATGGGTCATCATCTATTGCATTTCATTTGGTCATTTCATTACACTTTTATTCTGGCCTTGCCATGCCGGAATCTTGTTCCATACAGTAGCCAAGAATGGCCACTTAAAAAGCATGTGGTCAATTGACTCTTCCTCACTGTAATACCCCAGGACTTCCAAGCCCATACTTAGCTTAGAAAACCAGTAGAAAATAAAATTTTCAGAAAAAGTTCAAGTTTCCAGGAACCATGGTTCAAGACCACAGACTATAGTTTGGAACCACGGTCCATCGTCTCAACCGTAGTTCCAATTCCAGTACCTCAACAGTTCATGCCCTAAGGACCACGGTTAGGACCACAGACCATAGTTCAGAATCACGGTCCGTCGTCTCAAACTGTCATCCCAAAAATCCAGTAGACTCCCAATTCAAGTCACAGGAACCACGAGTCAGACCACGGACCGTAGTTTGGAAACACGGTCCGTCCTATCACTCATGGTTTCCCTTAAATAGGAAACCCCCAGTTCTAGTCTCAGAAACCATGAGTCAGACTATGAACCATACTTTAGAACCATGGTCTGTCTTTTGACTCATGGAATCTCCAGACCAGGCCAAAGTCCCAGGAACTACGGGCCACATGATGAACCATCCTTTAGAAGTACGGTCCATCCTATGGAACTGTAATCCCTCAGATCAGAGAACCCCAAAGGCTCTTGGGTAGGACCACGACTCAGTTGACGATCCGTCGTCCAGGAGTATGGCCCGTCAAACCAAGTCGTGATTTTTCAGATGACTTTTTCCAGCAGTTTTAATTTAATTGCTCAGGGTTATTTTAGACCTTTCCTTCTTATTTTGAGCTCCGACTATAAATAGTCTTAGTCATATTTTATTAAGTCTAAATCCCCAAAACAAAGTCAGACTTCTCAATAATCAATTCAAGTCAAAACAAAGCATCTTCTCCAAGTTCCAGGCCTAGGGTTCTCTCCTCTAAGCTGCAACTCCAAATTTTTGTTGGGATTTTCATCCACCAGGTATGTGGAAATTTAGTAAGGGCTTAATTTGCCCTTATGCCCAAAAACCTCAGATCTTTTCAATGATTTTCATGAATATAGAACTAGGGTTCTTGTATGTTTACATATTGCTCCAAGAAATCATGTTCATGAGTACATATATGATTCTTGCTTGTTTTAAGTATCACATACTGATTATCTTGCATTTACTTAGATACTTATAAGATCTTTGGAAATCATAAACTTAACCCTAAAATATAGCATTTAATTAAAAGTGTTATTTTCCTTCAAAATTCAATCTAGCTTGTTAGAATGAGTTCTAGAAGCAGAAATTAGTCAGTTTTTAGTCAACTACAGTATTTCAGAAAAATAAAGATTTTTGACTAGTCTAGTCCTGACCAAGAAATTCAGGATGCCAGTATTGAATTGAGATATATTCAGTTTGGGAGTAGTATTTAGCACCGAGTTAGACTAGGGTTCAGCGTACCCTTAAGGTCCCATGAACTACGTGCCAACGTAGGTTTATTAGTCCCCTCTGTTGGGCACCAGATTTAGTGATCACGCCACAACCATGTCTTTATACCCTAGCAAGGTATATTGGGTCCTCTCGATGGGGCGTATACATCAGACTCTACGTTTAGCTTACGTGGTTTATGTCGGTTAGTAAGCTCTCCCACAGTATTAGATTCAGCAATGTACTTAGGCCCTCAGTTATAATTATCTTTCAGTTTTCAGCATACTTTCATGTTATTCTGTTTTATGCATGATTATACATTTGGGCCTATTTACTACAGTTTAGTTTAGATTACAGCTTATCAGTATTTTTAGCATGTGTATATATTCAGTTAGCTTTGCATATCCCACATGCTCAGTACATTCAAAGTACTATGCATACTCTATGTTTTATCCTATCATGATGCAAGCTCAGGTTCTCAGGTTCAGCCACGTGATTAGCTCTTACCGGTGCCATATCAGCTTAGTCAAGGGTGAGTCCTCATCCTCCGAGGACATTTTTATTATGATTTTTTGTTTATTCAGATATTGTTAGTTTCAGTATTTTAGAGTTAGCTGGGGACTTGTCCCAACAACTCACCAGTGTTAGAGGCTTTTCAGACATAGAGTCAGTATTCAGTTGATTTGGGTTGTATGATTTGAACTCAGTCATTTCTTTCAGATATTATTAGATACATTCTTTTAGCCTTAGTCATTTCTTAGTTATGCTTCTGCTTGTTTTAGAAATATATTCAGTATGCTTGTGATATACCAGATTCAGAGTTAGCTTAGGGTTACTTGTGACCCTAGGTCCCGTGTTACTTCTAGGGGCTAGCCTTGGGGAGTGACAAACTTGGTATCAGAGCATCAGGTTCAAGAGTCCTAGGATGTCTGGAAGCCACACTAAGTAGAGTCTCTTTTATGGGTGTGAAGCACGCCATATTTATGAGGGAGAGGCTACAAAGTGTTCTAAGAAAATAACTTCACTTATTTTGCTATATTTATCGTGAGATTGAGTGTGAATCAACTTCTCCCTTATAATCCATTGTTATGCATTTCAGATCATGTCATCTCGCAGAGCTAACGCACACAACGCTAATGTAGTTTTTCCTGTCCCGGACTATGAGGTTATGAATGCAGAGTTCCATAATGTGATTCAGCTATTCGCTCAGACAGTTGCCAACCAGGCTAATCAGCAGGCCCCTGTTCCTGCAAACCCTACTGGTGGATCAGCTGCAGAAAGGGTTCGCAATTTTTTTCGTATGAATCCGCCAGAGTTTCTAGGGTCGAAGGTTGGTGAAGACCTACATAATTTTTCTGATGAGACAAGGAAGATTTTTGAGGTGATGCAAGTGACTGGTACTGATAGTGTTGAGTTAGCATCCTACCAACTCAAGGATGTGGCTCACATTTAATACACGCAGTAGAAGGACAACAGGGGTATGAATGCGGCTCCTGAGATATGAGACGGTTTTACTGAAGCTTTTCTGGCCCGGTTTTTCCTGAGAGAGTTGAGGGAGGCTAAGGCCCAGGAGTTCATGTACTTAAGGTAGAGGTCTATGACAGTCCCAGAATATGGGCTGAAGTTCGCTCAGCTCTCCAGGTATGCTCCACACATGGTAGCCGATCCAAGGGCTCAGATGGGAAAGTTCTTGTTTGGAGTATCTAACCTAGTGAAGACAGAGTGTAGAAATGCTATGTTATTAGGAGATATGGACATCTCCAGACTGATGACCCATGCTCAGCATGTTGAGGGGGACAAGCTCAGGGAAATGGCTAAGGACAACAAAAAGGCTAGGACAGGTAACTATGAATATTCTCAGTAGAGGTCAGGTGGTGGGAGTCGCTCACAGTCTTAACAGAGGTCCACAACCCCAGTGCCTTCATCAGCTAGTGCTCCATCTCCTAGGCCTCGATATAACCAGAAAAGAGGAGCATTAGGCTCTAAGTCTTAGGCCAGTGTATCAGGTAACCATACTTTTCCATCATGCCTAAAGTATGGTAAGAACCATCCGGGTAAGTGTCTTGCTGGCAGAGATAGGTGTTTTGGTTGCGGTCAGCTCGGTTATAGGTTGAAGGACTGCCCCTCCACCCGGCAAGGGCAGAGAGGTAACAAAGCTTAGTCTACTACTTTAGTAGCTCCAGCGGGTCACCCCACTCAGCAGAGTGCCTCGTCTATTATAGGTCATGGTCAGCGTCAGAACAAATTATATGCTCTTCAGAATCGACAAGACCAGGAGGATTCTCCTGATGTGGTCACGAGTAAGTTACAACTCTTCCATTTAGATGTCTATCCACTGTTAGACCCAGGTGTAACACTTTCCTTTGTAACTCCCTTCATAGCAGTAAACTTCAGTGTCAGTCCCGAAATCCTTCCAGAACCCTTCTCAGTCTCTACTCTAGCTGGTGACCCAGTTATAGCTAGACGGGTATACAGAAATTGCCCTATCACAGTTTTCCAGAAAGTCACCTCAGCAGATTTTGTAGAGTTAGAAATGGTAGATTTTGATATCATTCTATGCATGGATTAGTTGCATTCCTGTTATGCCTCAGTTGATTATAGAACTAGGATCATTCCATTTCAGTTTCCTAACGAGCCAGTCTTAAAATGAAAGGGTAGTAACTCAGTGCATGTAGGTCGTTTCATCTCATACCTTAAGGATAGAAAGATAATCTCCAAAGGTTATATCTATCACCTTGTTCGGGTTAAGGATTCAAACTTCGAGACCCCAACCCTTGAGTCAGTCCCAGTGGTGAATGAGTTTCCAAAAGTGTTTCCAGAAGATCTTCCCGGAGTTCCTCCCAAAATGGGAATCGACTTCGGAATTGATCTCCTTCCAAGTACCCAGCCTATTTTAATTCCTCCGTAAAGAATGGATCCAACTGAGCTTAAGGAATTGAAAGAACAGTTGAAAGAACTGCTAGATAAGGGCTTTATCAGACCCAGCATCTCTCCATAGGGTGCTCTAGTATTGTTCATGCGTAAGAATGACGGTTCACTTAGGATGTGCATTGACTACCATCAGTTGAACAAGGTCACAATCAAGAATAAATATCCCATCCCCAAGATCAATAACTTCAGGGCGCTAGTTGCTTTTCCAAGATACACCTCAGATCCGACTATCATCAACTTAGAGTCAGGGGTAGTTACATCCCGAAGATAGCTTTCAAGACTCGGTATGGTCACTATGAATTTGTAGTTATATCTTTTGGACTAACCAATGCTCCTGCAGCATTCATGGACTTAATGAATAGGGTGTTCAGACAGTATTTGGACTTGTTTGTCATTGTCTTTATTGATGATATCCTTGTCTATTCTCGAAGTAGGAGGAGCATGCGAGTCATCGGAGGTTCGTTCTGCAGACTCTCAAGGACAGTCAGTTATTCGTCAAGTTCAGTAAGTGTGAGTTATGGTTGAAATTAGTTGCTTTCCTTGGTCATGTGGTGGCTAGTGATGGCATCCAATTTGACTCTCAGAAGATCGAGGAATTGAAGGGTTAGCCCAGGCCCACCTCTCCGACAAACATCAGAAGTTTCTTGGGTTTGGATGGTTACTACAAGAGGTTTATAGAAGGATTTTCATCCATAGCTGCCCCATTGACCAAGTTGACTCAGAAGAAGTTCAAGTTCCAGTGGTCTGACGAGTGTGAGAAAAGTTTCTTATAACTGAAGACCAAGTTGACTACAGCCTCAGTATTGACTCTACCGGAGGTTTCAGACAGTTATGTGGTTTATTGTGATGCATCCATAGTTGGCCTGGGTTGTGTTTTGATGCAGCAGGGAAAGTTCATAGCTTATGCTTCCAGACAGCTTAAGGCCCATGAGAAGAACTACCCGACTCATTACCTAGAGCTAGCAGCTGTTGTGTTTGCCTTAAATATCTGGAGGAACTACTTGTATTGTGTTCATGTTGATGTGTTCACAGATCATAAGAGCCTCCAGTATGTGTTCACCTAGAAGGAGTTAAATATTTGTCAGAGGAGATGGCTTGAGTTCCTCAAAGATTATGATATGAATGTGCTCTGCCATCCGAGTAAGACCAGCATGGTGGCTGATGCTCTCAGTAGAATGTCTATGGGTAGCATATAAGATATTAAGGAAGAGAAAAGAATTAGCCCGAGAGGTTCATCGGCTTGCTCGCTTAGGAATTTGCCTTATGGACATGTCAAACGATGGTGTGGTAGTTTAGAATGGGTTAGAATCTTCATTGTAGCAGAGGTTAAAGAGAGACTGGATAGTGATCCCGTATTGCTTCAGCTAAAGGGTGCAGTTCATCAGCAGAGAGTTGAGGTTTTCTCCCAAGGGGGAGATAGTGTGCTTCGTTATCAGGGCTGCTTATGTGTTCCTAAGGTGGGTGAGTTGAGACAGCAAGTCCTTTCAGAAGCCTATAATTACAGATTTTCCATTCATCCAGGTGCGACTAAGATGTACTGTGATATATGGGAAGTCTATTGGTGGAACGACATAAAGAGGGATATCGCAGATTTTGTGGCTAAGTGTCCCAACTGTCAGCAGGTTAAAGTAGAACTTCAGACACTAGGAGGTGTGACTCAGGAGATCAACATTCCTACTTGGAAATGGGAAGTGGTCAACATGGATTTCATTACGGGTTTACCTCATACTCGCAGGCAGCATGACTCCATTTGGGTGATAGTGGACAGAGTCATTAAGTCAGCTCACTTCTTGGCAGTCAAGATGACCAATTCAGCGGAAGATTATGCCAGAGTCTACATCAGCAAAATAGTCAGGTTGCATGGGGTTCCCTTGTCTATTATTTCATATAGAGGTCCCTTTTTTACATCTCATTTCTGGAAGTCTTTCCAGAAAGGTCTTAGTACTCTGGTGAATCAGTACAATATTTTATCTGCAGACGGATGGTCAATCAGAGCGTACCATTCAGACCTTAGAGGACATGTTGAGAGCTTGCGTGATCGACTGCAAGGGTAGTTGGGATGATTGCCTGCCCCTCATAGAGTTCGCCTACAATAACAGCTTTTATTCTAGCTTTCAGATTGCCCCGTATGAGGCACTTTATGGGCGTAGGTGCAGGTCTCCAGTTGGTTGGTTTGAAGTAGGTGAAGCAGCCTTGATCAGGCCAGACTCGGTTCATAAAGCCATGGAGAAGGTTCAGCTCATCAAGGAGAGATTCAAAATAGCTCAGAGTCATCAGAAGTCCTATACAGATATGAAAAGAAGGGACTTAGAGTTCAAAATCGATGATTGGGTTTTCCTAAAAGTATCACCCATGAAGGGGGTGATGAGATTTGTCAAGAAAGGGAAGCTCAATACCAGGTATGTAGGTCCTTACAAAATCCTGAAAAGGGTTGGTAATGTGGTTTACGAGTTAGAGTTGCCAGCAGAACTGGCAGTGGTTCATTCAGTGTTTCACATTTCCTTGTTGAAGAAGTGTGTGGGTGATCCGGCATCGATAGTACCTCTAGAAAGTGTGGCATTGAAGGATAGCCTCACCTATGAAGAGGTTCCAGTTGATATTCTTGATTGTCAGGTTCGTAGGTTGAGAAACAAATAAGTGGCTTCAGTGAAAGTATTGTGGAGGAATCAGTCCATAGAGGGAGCTACTTGGGAAGCAGAAGCAGCCATGATGTCGAAGTACCCTCACCTCTTTCCCTCCGATTCAGCTTCAGCTTGAGGTAATAGTTCCTCTCCAGTATCTCAGTTTACTCTTGTGTAATTCAGTCTTAGTACCTTGTTCCCTCAGTTATACTTACATTCCATCATGTTTGCATGTTCATGGAACTCAGTTTAGTTAGATATCAGTTTCTAGGACTCAGTTGGAGGGGATTGCAGCTCTTTCCCTCCATCCTCAGCTTTTTTAGTCTTCATTCGAGGATGAATGATCCCAAGGGGGAGATATTGTAATACCCCAGGACTTCCAAGCCCAGACTTAGCTCAGAGAACCAGTAAAAAATAAAAATTTCAAAAAAAGTTCAAGTTTCCAAGAACCACGGTTCAAGACCACAGACCATAGTTTGGAAACATTGTCCGTCCTGTCACTCATGGTTTACCTTAATCAGAAGACCCCCAGTCTAGTCTCATAAACCACGAGTCAGACTACGGACCGTACTTTAGAACCACGGTCTATCCTTTGACTCGTGGAATGTCCAGACCAGGCCAAAGTCCCAGAAACTACAGGCCACATAACGAACTGTCCTTCAGGAGTACGGTCTATCCTATGTAGCTGTAGTTCCTCAGATCAGAGAAACCCAAAGGCTCCTGGGCAGGACCATGACTCAGTTGATGGTCCGTTATCCAGGAGTACGGCCCGTCAAACCAAGTCGTGATTCCTGAGATGAATTTTTCCAGCAGTTTTAATTTAATTGCTCAGGGGTATTTAAGACCTTTCCTTATTATTTTACCTTCAACTATAAATAGTCTTAGGCTTATTTTATTAAGTCTAAATCCCTAAAACAAAGTCAGACTTCTCAAAAATAGATTCAAGTCAGAATATAGCACCTTCTCCAAGTTCCAAGCCTAGGGTTTTCTTCTCCAAGCTTCAACTCCAGATTCTTGTTGGGATTTTCATCCACCAGGTATGTGGGAATTTAGTAAGGGCTTAGTCCACCCTTATGCCTAAAAACATCAGATCTTTTCAATGATTTTCATGAATATAGAACTAGGGTTCTTGTCTTTTTACATATTGCTCCAAAAAATCATGTTCATGAGTATATATATGATCCTTGCATGGTTTTAAGTATCATATACTAATTATCTTGCATTTACTTAGATACTTATAAGATCTTTGGAAATCATGGACTTAACCCTAAAATATAGCATTTGCTTAAAAGTGTTGTTTTTCTTTAAAATTCAATCTAGCTTGTTAGAATGAGTTCTAGAAGCAGAAATTAGTCAGTTTTTAGTCTACTACAGTATTTCAGAAAAATAAAGATTTTTGACTAGTGTAGTCCTGACCCAGAAATTCAGGATGCCATTATTGAATTGAGATATATTCAGTTTGGGAGTAGTATTTAGCACCGAGTTAGGCTAGGGTTCAGCGTACCCTTAAGGTCCCATGAACTACGTGCCAACGTAGGTTTATAAGTCCCCTTTATTGGGCACCAGATTTAGTGATCACGCCACAACCATGCCTTTATAACCTAGCAAGGTATATTGGGTCCTCTCGATGGGGCGTATACATTGGACTCCACGTTTAGATCACGTGATTTATGTCGATTAATAAGCTCTTCCACAATATTAGATACAACAATGTACTTAGGCCCTCAGTTACATTTATCTTTCAGTTTTCAGCATACTTTCGTGTTATTCCTGCATTTCAGTTGTTTTATGCACGATTATACATTTGGGCCTTTGTACTACAGTTTAGTTTAGATTACAGCTTATCAGTATTTTTAGCATGTGTATATATTCAGTTAGCTTTGCATATTTCACATGCTCAGTACATTCAAAGTACTGACACATTCTCTATGTTGCATCCTATCATGATGTAGGCTTATGTTCTCAGTTCAGCCACATGATTAGCTCTTACTGGTGCCACATCAGCTTAGTCAGGGGTGAGTCCTAATCCTCCGAGGACATTTTTATTATGCTTTTTGGTTTAGTCAGATATTATTAGTTTTAGTATTTTAGTGTTAGCTGGGGACTTGTCCCAGCAACTCACCAGTGTTAGAGGCTTTTCAAACATAGAGTCAGTATTCAGTTGATTTGGGTTGTATGATTTGAACTCAGTCATTTCTTTTAGATATTATCAGATACATTCTTTTAGCCTTACTCATTTCTTAGTTATGCTTCCGCTTATTCTAGAAATATATTTAGTATGCTTGTGATATACCAGATTTAGGGTTAGCTTAGGGTTACTTGTGACCCTAGGTCCCGTGTTATATCTAGGGGCTAGCCTCGGGGTGTGACACTCAGTCTCACAATGTTATGATCAATCAACTTCTATTTTAATAATCTGTCCCTTGTGTATAACTTATTGAGAATTGTTAAGTATAGTATGAAGATCCATTTAGGTGACCCAGAATTGTTTCAAATAAATCTCCTCCAAAGGGTTTTCTGATGGGATCCTTTGAGGCTAATGGAGGCCTTTTTAATAGAGAAGTGGGTAGAGTCTTTGATATATGCATAATCAATCCTAGCAGACTCCAGTACTTGCATTGCCTTGAAAATCTTCCTAAGTATCCATGAAACCTGGTTTGGACAACAATCTCAAATATATTTTCCTTTGATGTAGTATGCATGCACTCATTTAACCCATATTTTATCTTTTTTTGCACAAAGTCCACATCATATTGCAAATTGCAGCCTTGTTTCAAGTTTGCACATGTAAGATATTAATCTCCCCCCCACACACACAGTTCTTATAAACATAATTTCTCCCAAGACAACCATAGCGTTTCTTGAAGCAGTGCTACTACCTATCCAAAGAAAGGTTCTACAGGTAGACTCAATAGCTTTAAGAACTTTCTTTGGTTACAAATATCTAAGCCCAAAAAGTTTGTATAGAGAACATGACAAATTTAATTAATTAGATCCTTCCTGCATAACTCAGTATTTTAGATGTGCATTGATTAATTCTACTCATCGTTGCATCAACCAAGAGCATATATTGTGTAATAAATGTCTCTTAGTGCTCAATAGAACCCCCAAGGCATTTAAAGGGTAGTGTGTCGTTGGTAAACTTCAGCTTAGCCAAGACAGTTAGTTGTGTACCATAATTCATCCCCCTCAAAGTAGGCAGAACTTTTGGCAGGTGTTGGATATTAGGACAAATACTGCTGAGAAGCTCAAGAAGCACTCATATATTTACAGGATGGACACCTCATCTCCCCTACATAACAATAATAAATCATCTGTAAACCCTAACTAGACGATACTTAATTTTTCACATTTTGGATGAAAGTTGAAATCAGGGTTACTCTTCAGGCCCTTGAGTAGTTTATTAAGGTATTCCATGCATATATCAAACAAATAAAAAGACAAAGAGTCACCTTGTCTAAGCCTTTTCTTAGCAGGAAATGCCTTTGTACAGTTTACTATTTATAGTTATAGCATAGGACATAGTGGTTACACACCTCATGATCTAGTACACAAAAGTGTAACACCTCGGAAATCGATTCAGCTTTTAAACTTAGAATCTCTAAAAAAATTGAACTTCCCGGAATCACGAGTCAAGTCCACAAGCCACGATTGAACCACAAGTCATGGAATTAACTCGTGAAACCAGTCTTGCAGATAAACCTCAGGTTTGAGAACCACGAGTCAGGTTCACAGTCCATGGATGGTTCCACGAGTCATGGGACGAACTCGTGGAACTCAGACTGGGGGTAGTCAAGTCCCCCAGAAACCACGAGAGATGTCTACGAACCATGAAAGCTTCCATGAGTCATCTTGTTAACTCATGGAATCTCCTCTGCAGCCCATCTTTTGGCTCAGAAACCACGACTCCAATCCATAAACTGTGGTTACTTGTACAGCTCGTGGAAAAGACCCATGGGACCTGAAGCCGAGGTTTTTAACAACTTTTCTCTAATTGATTCCTAGGGGTATTTTGTAACTACCCACTCTTTTAACTCTTAAGTGAGATTGTTTTGATCACTTTTAGTAGGGTTTTTACTCTTATTAGCCTAAGTCTCTCATTATTCCTCATTCATCTACCGAAAAGGGGAAAAGAACTTCATCAACTCCAAGTCTCAGGCTCCAAGTTCAAGCCTCCATTTCTTTTCATCTTAGACCAAGCTAGCTTCAATAAGGTATGTGGGTATTCAATAAGGTATTCCTTTCACCCTTATACCTAAAACCCTATGTTTTTACTTGAATTATCAATTTGTGAAATTAGGGTTCTTACCCAAATTAGAGAAAACTTATGGGTTCGATTTTAAAGCATTAATTCATGGTTTCTCATCATTTATCTATGATTTATTCGAGGTTCCTTAGTTGATTTTAAAAGCTCATGTATTAAATATGATTTCTAGCATGATTCTATTGAATTGTATATTTTAAAGTGAAATTTGGCATATTTAGATAACATGAACTTATGTATTTATGAAATTGCATGCCGAATTATTCAAGCTATGAATTTAGAAAGAAAAATATATTTTGAATTATGGCTATGCTAAGTTTTTAAGACTTATGAATTGAATTGCATGAAATCAGATATGTCCTTATACTTTACAAACAGATTTGACATCAGATATGTCATTAGTTATGATCAGTTTTGGCATCAAATATGCCCAGTATTATATGAGCTATATGTATGCTTTTGGGATTAGTATCTAGCACCATGTTGGATGAAGTGAGAGTACCCTTAGTACCGGAACTACGTGCCCTCGTAGGTTTATAAGTCCCCTCTGTTGGGCATTAGAATTAGTGATCACGCCACAGTTATGCCTTTATACCCTGGCAAGGTATATTGGGTCCTCTCGATGGGCCAGATACATCGGATTCCATGTAGCTCACATGGTCTATGTCAGTCAGAGAACCTTCCACAGAAATAATTTCAAGTTTTAAAATGTATTTGACTCTTGCTCAGATTTCAGACTTACTACTTATGATTATGTTTTTAGCTTATGATATTTCATTGAGTCATTTACATTACAGTTTTATCATTATAGCATGATATCAGTTTTTACAGTGTATCTAGCATGTTTACTTCAAATTTTACATATCTCACATATTCAGTACATCCTATAGTACTGACGCATATTTTATGTTGCATCCTCTTAATGATGCAAATTCAGGTTTTCTTCCTTGGACACATGGCTAGAGATCCCAAGCCATTCAGCTAGTGTTGGTGAGTCCTCATCTCTCGAAGACCGATTCTTGAGCTTAGCTTATTATCATCCTGTCAGTATCTAGAGTTAGTTGGGGTCTTGTCCCAGTAACTCTTTATGTCATATTTAGAGGCTTTTCAAACATATACAAAGTTTGAGTCTCTCTTTTGGATTATGTTTCATTTTGACTTTATCATAAATGGATTGGTTTTCCTAGCTTCTCAATTATGCTTCCTCTATGTTTTCTTATGTTTATCTGAGTTATGCTATGACCAATGATTAAATTGGGGCACTTGCAGTCCCAGGTCTCGTGTTACGTCTAGGGGTAGACTTGGGGCATGACAAACTTGGTATCAGAGCCTCAGGTTCAAGAGTCCTAGGGTGTCTGAAATTCACATCGAGAGAGTCTCTTTCATGTATGTGAAGTACGCCATACTTATGAGAGGGAGACTATGAGATGTCTTTGGAAAAACTTCACTTCTTTCATGATTAATACCGTGTGATGGAGTTTGGATCTATCACACCTTTAATCCAATCTTTATGCATTTTAGATTATGCCTCCTCGCCGTTCCATGCCTTTCAGAGCCGCTTGAAATGTTAACCCTCCGATTCCTGACCCGGAGGTCACTAATGCAGAGTTCAGAAATGCCATTCATATGCTAGATCAGACTATGGTTGTTCAGGCTAATCAGCAGGTTTCTATCCCCGTCTACCATCAAGGTGGAGTTGCGGCCCAAGTTTAAGATTTTATTCACATGAACCCACCTGAATTCTTAGGTTTGAAAGTTGGTGAGGATCTGCTAAATTTCATGGATGAAGTGAAGAAGATCTTGGATTTGATGCAAGTGGTTGGTGTTGAGGGTGTTGAGCTAGCTTCCTATCGGCTCAAGGATGTAGCTCATATTTGGTACACTCAATGGAAGGATGCTAGGGCTAGGGACGTGGTCCCTATGACTTGGAAGTGCTTCGAGAAGGCTTTCCTTGATCGGTTCTTCCCTAGAGAGTTGAGTCAAGCTAGGGCCAAAAAGTTCATGAATTTGAGGCAAGGATCTATGTTGATTCAGGATTATGGGTTGAGGTTCACTCAGCCTTCTAGGTATGCTCCTTCTATGGTGGATGATCCGCAGGATCAGATGAGTAAGTACATAGATGGAGTGTCAGATTTGGTGAAGAAGGAGTGCAGGTCTTCTATGCTTTTGAGTGACATGAATATTTCTAGACTTATGACTCATGCTCACCAGATTGAGGGAGCTAAGTTGAGGGAAATGGCAAGAGGTAACAAGAGAGCCAGATCAGAGGGTTTGGGTTTTAACCATCAGAGGTCCAGAGGTGGACACTGCTCTTCATTTTAGAAAAAGTAATCAGGACCCATTCATTCTTCAGCTAGTGATCCTACTCAGTCTTCAAAGACTCGTCATGATCAGACAGGTAGAGGATCAGGTTCTTATTCGCATAGGAATATTGTAAAGGGTACTTCCTACCCTACTTGCAACAAATATGGTAAAAGTCACCCTGGCGAGTGTTTGACTGGTAGAGAGGGATGTTTTGGGTGTGGTCAGGTTGGATACAGGATTAAGGATTGCCCTTTAACTAACAAGGGACATGGAGGTAGTAGGACTCAGTATGCTCCAGCAGCCCCAGGAGGTGGATTGGCCCAGCAGGGCACTGCTTCTAGTTCTGGTGGTCAGTGCTAGAATCGCCTTTATGCCATGTCCTCTCGCCAGGACTAAGAGAGTTCACCGGACATTGTTACTGGTATGTTGAAAGTATTCTCTCTCGATGTGTATGCTTTATTGGACCCGGGTGCCTCCTTATCTTTTGTGACCGCTTATATTGCCTGCAAGTTCAAAATTTGCCCTGAAAAACTTTTAGAACTCTTTTGTGTTTCTACTCCTGTTGGCGAGTCAGTCCTAGCCAAAAGAATCTATTGGAATCATCCTATCTCAGTACTTCATAGAGTCACTTCAGCGGATTTAGTAGAGTTGAAGATGATTGATTTTAATGTTATTCTTGGTATATATTGGTTGTATGCATTTTATTCCTCGGTTGATTGTTGTACTCGAGTTGTTAGTTTCAAGTTTCCAAATGAACCTGTCTTAGAGTGGCAAGGTAGTCCTCCATCCTTACAGGGTCATTTTGTATCTTATCTCAAGGTGAGGAAAATAATTTATAAGGGTTATGTTTATCATATAGTTTGGGTTATGGACACGGAGTCTGAAACACCATCTCTCTAGTCAGTTCCTGTTATGCATGAGTTTCCCAAACTATTTCCTAATGATTTTCCCAGAGTCCCTCCTGAGCGAGAGATCAACTTTGAAATAGATCTTTTTCTAGATACATATCCTATCTCTATTCCTCCTTATAGGATGGCTCCCACGGAGCCTAAGGAATTAAAAGATTAGTTGAAAGACCTCCTTAATAAGGGTTTTATTTGACCCAGCATCTCTCCATGGGGTGCTCCAGTTTTATTCATGTGAAAGAAAGACAGTTCTCTTAGAATGTGTATCGACTACCATTAATTGAACAAGGTCACAATCAAGAATAAGTATCCCACTCCTAGAACTAATGACTTGTTCGATCAGCTTTAGGGTGCCAGTTACTTCCCCAAGATCGACCTTAGATCTGGTTATCATAATCTCAGAGTTTGAGAGTGTGACATCCCGAAGACGGCCTTCAGAACTTGGTATAGTCATTATGAATTTGTGGTTATATCTTTTGGACTAACGAATGCTCTTAGAACTTTTATGGATTTGATGAACCGTGTATTCAAACAATATTTGGATATGTTTATGATTGTTTTCATTGATGATATTCTTATCTATTCTTGGAGTAAGGAGGAGCATGCAGACCATTTGAGGGTTGTGTTGCAAACTCTAAAGGATCGACAACTATTTGCTAAGTTTAGGAAGTGTGAGATTTAGATGCAGTCTGTTGCTTTTTTGTGTCATATTGTGACTAGAGATAGTATTCGAGTTGATTCTCAAAAGATTGGGGTAGTAAAGAACTGACCTAGACCCACTTCCTTGTATTATATTAGGAGCTTTTGGGTTTGGCTGGTTACTATAGGAGATTTGTGGAAGGGTTTTCTTTCATTGATACCCCATTGACTCGGTTGACTCAGAAAAAGGTAAAATTTCAGTGGTCTGATCTATGTGGGAAGAACTTTCAGGAGTTGAAAATTAGATTGACCACAACTCTATTGTTGTCTCTAGCTACCCGAGGGTTTGAATGATTTTGTTGTGTATTATAATGCTTCTAGGATTAGTTTGAGTTGTGTTTTGATGCAGTGTGGCAAGGTGATTGCCTACTCTTCTAGACAGCCTAAGATTCATGAGAAAAACTACCCTACTCATGATCTTGAGTTAGCGGCTGTGGTTTTTTCTTTGAAGATTTGGAGACACTACTTGTATGGTGTTCATGTAGATGTATTCACCGATCATAAGAGTCTTTAGTATGTGTTGACTCAAAAGGAACCGAATCTTCTTCAACGGAGATGGCTTGAGCTTCTTAAGGATTATGACATGAGTGTGCTTTACCATCCGGGTAAGGCCAATATGGTGACGTATGCACTTAGTAGGTTGTCTATGGGTAGTGTGTCTTTGGTTGAGTGCGGAAAGAAGAAATTAGCCAATGATATTCACCGACTTGCTCAATTAGGACTTTGCCTTATGGATTCGATAGAAGGTGGTGTTATTGTTCAAAATGGTTCTGAATCATCTTTGGTGGCTGAAGTGAAAGAAAAATAAGACAGTGATCCTATCTTGCACCAGTTAAAGGGTGCAATCCATCAGCAAAGGGTAAAGGTTTTCTCCTAAGGGGGAGATGGTGTGCTTCGATATCAGGGTCGAGTGTGTGTTCCTGACATAGATGGGTTGAGACAATGGATTTTTACAGAGGCTCATAGCTCCAAGTATTATATTCACCTCAGTGCCACCAAGATGTACCGTGACCTATGGGAAGTCTATTATGGAAGGGCATGAAGAGGGATATAGCAGGTTTCGTGGCTAAGTGTCCCAATTGTCAGCAAGTAAAGGTAGAACATTAGCGATTGGGTGGTATGACTTAGGACATTGATCTTCTTACTTGGAAGTGGGAAGCGATAACGGATTTCATTACAGGTTTGCCTCGTACTCATAGATAGCATGATTCTATTTGGGTGATCGTCGACTGGATGACTAAGTCAGCCCACTTCTTGGCTGTCAAGACTACAGATTCAGCTGAGGATTATACCAGACTCTACATTCGTGAGATAGTCAGATTACATGGTGTTCTGTTGTCCATCATTTCAGATAGGGGTACTCAGTTTACATCCCAATTTTAGAGGTCACTTCAGAAAGGTCTTGGTACTCATGTTAAGCTTAGCACAACTTTTTACCCACAGACAGATGGCCAGGCAAAGCATACTATTTAGACTTTGGATGATATGTTGAGAGCTTATGTGATTGATTTCAATGGTAATTGGGATGATCACTTATCTCTTATCGAGTTTTCCTATAACAACAGCTTCCATTCTAGCATCCAGATGGCTCATTATGAGGCACTTTATGGGCGAAGGTGTAGATCTCCTATTGGTTGGTTTGAGGTAGGTGAGGTAGCTTTGATTGGTCCAGATTTAGTTCATGATACTATGGATAAGGTTAAGATCATTATGGAGAAGTTGAAGGCTGCTCAGAGTCGACAGAAATAATATGCAGATGTGAGGAGAAGAGAGTTGGAGTTTGAGGTTGATGATTGGGTATTTCTGAAGGTATCGCCCATGAAGGGTGTGATGAGGTTTGGTAAGAAAGGGAAGCTTAGTCCCTTCTATGTAGGTGCGTATCGGATTTTAAGGAGAGTTGGCAGTGTTGCTTATGAGTTGGAAATGCCATCAGATCTAGAAGTGATTCATTCAATTTTCATGTGTCTTTGTAGAAAAAGTGTGTTGGTGATCCGACCTTGATTGTTCCTTTGGAGTATGTAAGTGTGAAGGATAGCCTTACTTATGAGTAAGTTCTCGTGGAGATTCTTGATCATTAGATTCAGAGGTTGATAAATAAAGAATTCACTTCGGTGAAGGTCCTTGGGAGGAATCAACTACTTGGGAAGCAGAAGCAGCCATAAAAGCCAAGTACCCTCATCTCTTTCCTTCCAACTCAGTTTTAGCTTGAGGTAAAAGTTTCCTCCTTAGTATGTCCCTTCGATTCTATTCCATCAGCTTCTGTCATGATCCTAGTATGCATTCATGTTTTCCGAATTAGTTCAATCATGTTTTAAGTTGAAAAGCTTAGTTTTTATGTGTTTCCTTGAGTTTTCATGTTTTGTTGCTTGGTTGGGTTGTTTTCTCTCTAGGTTTTCTTACTTAGCCTTCATTCAAGGACGAAAGATCCCAAGGGGGAGATATTGTAACACTCTAGAATTCGATTCAGCTTTTAAACTTAGAATCTCTAAAAAAATTGAACTTCCAGGAATCACGAGTCAGGTCCACAAGCCACAGATAGAACCACGAGTCATGGAAGTAACTCATGAAACCAGTCCTGCAGATCATACTCATGTCTGTGAACTATGGGTCAGGTTCACGGTCCGTGGATGGTTCCATGAGTCATGGAACCAACTCGTGGAACTCAGACTGAGGGTAGTCAAGTCCCCCAGAAACCACGAGAGGTGTCTGCGACCCGTGGAAGCTTCCATGAGTCGTACTGTTAACTCGTGGAATCTCTTCTGCAGCCCATCTTTTGGCTTAGAAACCAGGACTCCAATCCACAAACCATGGTTACTTCTACAACTCATGGAAAGGACCCATGGGACCTAAAGCCGATGTTTTTAACAGCTTTTCTCTAATTAATTCCCATGGGTATTTTTGTAATTACCCACCTTTTTAACTCTTAAGTGAGGTCATTTTGACCACTTTTAGTAAGGTTTTTAATCCTATTATCCTAAGTCTCTCATTATTCCTCATTCATCTACCAAAAAGGGGAAAATAACTTCATCAACTCCAAGTCTCAAGCTCCAAGTTCAAGCCTCCATTTCTTTTCATCTTAGACCAAGATAGCTTCAATAAGGTATGTGGGTATTCAATAAGGTATTCCTTTCATCCTTATACCCAAAACCCCATATTTTTACTTGAATTATCAATTTGTGAAATTAGGGTTCTTACCCAAATTGGAAAAAACTTATGGGTTCAGTTTTAAAGCACCAATTCATGGTTTCTCATCACTTATCTATGATTTATTCAAGTTTCCTTAGTTGATTTCAAAATCCCATACATTAAAGATTAATTTCTAGCATGATTCCATTTAATTACATGTTTTCAAGTAAAATTTGACATGTTTAGATAACATGAACTTAAGTATTTATAAAATTGCATGCCTAATTTTTCAAGCTATGAATTTAGAAAGAAAAGTATATTTTGAATTATGGCTATGCTAAGTTTTTAAAACTTATGAATTGAATTGCATGATATCAGATATGTTAGTATGCTTTTCAAACAGATTTGACATCAAATATGTCATTAGTTATGATCAGTTTTGACATCAGATATGCCCTAGTATTATATGAGTTATACGTATACTTTTGGGAGTAGTATTTAGCTCTGGGTTGGATGGGATGAGAGTACCCTTATTCCCAGAACTACGTGCCCCTGTAGGTTCATAAGTCCCCTCTATTGGGCATTAGAATTAGTGATCATGCCACAGTTATACCTTTATACCCTGGAAAGGTATATTGGGTCCTCTCGATGGGGCGGATACATCAGATTCCATGTAGCTCACATGGTTTATGTCGATTAGAGAACCTCCCACAGAAAAAGTTTCAAGTTTTAAGATATATTAGACTCTTGCTCAGATTTCAGACTTACTACTTATGATTATGTTTTTAGCTTATGATATTGCATTGAGTCATTTACATTACATTTTTACCGTTATAGCATGATATCAGTTTTTAAAGCATATCTAGCATGTTTACTTCAGATTTTGCATATCTCACATATTCAGTACATCCTATAGTACTGACGCATATTTTGCACTATATCCTCTTGATGATGCAGATTCAAGTTTTCTTCCTCAGACACGTGGCTAGAGATCGCAGGCCACTCAGCTTGTGTTGGTGAGTCCTCATCTCCTGAGGACTGGTTCTTGAGTTTAGCTTATTATCGTCATGTCAGTATCTAGAGTTAGCTGGGGTCTTGTCCAAGTAACTCCTTATGTCATATTTTGTAACACCCCGTATACGTATCCATCTATCTCAGTTGAAACTTGCTAAAAATTTGAGGTCTCAGAGACCACGAGCCAAGTCCACGAGTCATGGGTAGTTCCACGAATCGTGGAAAGGACTCCTGATCCCAGCCCTGCAGGTCAGCCTCAGTTCTTTCAACCACGAGTCAAGTTCACGACTCGTAGAAACTTCCACGAGTCATGATGTTGACTCATGGAAAATCATCATAGGCAACCTTCCTTTCCTGACTTCCACGACTAGGTTCTACGACTCGTGGGAGATTCCACGAGTCGTCCTGTTGAACTGTAGAAAGTTTCCTGTAGGATGATATTTTTGTTAGTTTCCACGATTTGAGTTCCACGAGTCGTGGGAAGGTCTACAAGTCGTAGACTCCACTCGTGGAACCTGTAGCCGGGTTTTTAAGACAGTTTTTCCTAACTAAAACCCAGGGGCATTTTGGTTATTTCCCACCCTATTATGTATTAAGTGAAGTCATTTTGATTACTTTTAGAAGGTTTTTTCACCCATAATATCCTAATCCTATGCTAAGCTCCTCATTCCTCACTCAAAGAAGAAAGTCCTTCCTCTCAAGCTCAAGTTCAAGTTCAAGCTCCAAGTCAAGTCTTCTAATTCTTTTCCAATCAAGTGGGAAATCTTCCACCGAGGTATGTGGGTCTTTAGCAATGGGTTTCTTCCACCCTTGTGCGCAACATCCCCAACTCATGAACTTCGAATTATGAAGTTTTGAAATTAGGGTTTGAAACCATAATTGGGGAAAAGTTTATGAAATCAGTTTCTATGTTTTAATTCATGGTTTTCTATTGATTATTCATGATTTGACTATGATTCTCTTATTGGTTTTGAAAGCCCAAGCATGAAAGTTGATTTCTAATATGAATCCATGAATTTGTATGTTGTCAAGAGAAATTGGCATGATTAGATATCATGGCTTTCATGTATTATGAAAATTGCATTGCCTAACTCTTAAGTATGAATTTGGAAAGAAAAGCATGATTTGAAATTAAGGCTTTGTTAAGCATTATGAACTACGTTATGAAAGATGCATGATACCCGATGTGTTTTCATGCTTTATGAAATGATATGAAAGATGCATGATACCCGATGTGTTTTTATGCTTTATGAATAAGAATTGGGCATGAGATTTTGCCTTATGATTATGAGCTATGTATATATGCATATTTTTGGGAGTAGTATTTAGCACTGAGTTGGACGGGGTAAGATTGCCCTTAGTCCCAGAAACTACGTTGCCAGCGTAGGTTATGAAATGAAATGTGCCTAAGGGGATTATGAGAGTGGATCCACGTCTTGATGAATGGTGTCCTTACCTGAGCGGGGTATAGGACAGCTTTGTCAACTAGGGTTAGATAGTTGGAAATGGTGACTTGTGCCTTGGCAAGGTTCTACATCAGCTTTGCTAACTAGGGTCAGATAGTTAGATTCCATGTAGCTCACATGGTCTCATGTCGGTTATAAGAAACTCCCGTATGAATGTTTTCAAGATTTCTAAGCTTTATGAAATATCATTTGGAGGTTGGTTTTGCCTTATGATTTAGCTTTCTTTACGATATCTTCTTATGACATTATTTTATGCATGGATTATGATTTAAGCATTTTTCAATCATGTTTTACTTTACTTATGCATTTCTCACATACTTAGTACATTCAAAAGTACTAACGTATATTGCGCTACATCCTTTTATGATGCAGACTCAGGTGTTCCTTCTCAGATTTGTGGCTAGAGATCCAGCCACTCCTACTCAGCTTATTTTGGTGAGTCCTCATGGTTCGAGGACTAAACCTTATTTTAGTTTTTATGCTTCCTTTACGTTTTAGATTGTCGAGTTAGTTGGGGTATTGTCCTATCAACTCTCTATGATAGTATTAGAGGATTTTCAAACATAGACCTTATGAGATGATTTCTGAGTTGTACTTCATACTTGACTCCTATTTATGATATTCCAAGTCTTTGCCTATGATTGCTTCCATTATCTTTGTTATGCTTGAAAATGCTATGACCAAGGGTTAGCTTGGGATCCTTGTGGTCCCGGGTCCCATGTTACGCCTAGGGGGTAGTCTCGGGGCGTGACAAACTTGGTATCAGAGCCAGGTTCAAGAGTCCTAAGATGTCTGAAAGCCGCATCGAGTAGAGTCATTTTCATGTGTGTGAAGCGCGCTACACATATGAAAAGGAATCTATGAGATGTCTTAGAATAACTTCACTTTTTCTATGATCACATCGTGCGATAGAGCTTAAGTCTAATATTCCTCTAATTTTTATCTTATGCGTTTCAGATTATCCTTGATGTGCTATGCCTCCTAGAGCCGCTCGAAATACTGCTCCTCAAGTTCCAGTTCCCGATGTAACGAATGATGAGTTTAGGAATGCTATTCACCTATTGGCTCAGAATTTGGCATATCAACAGGCTCCTGCCCTCGCTCATCCTCAAGGTGGGGTAGCGACCCGAGTTTGTTACTTCATCCGTATGAACTCACCGGAGTTTTGGGGTTCAAAAGTGGGAGAGGATCCGCTTAAATTTGTTGATGAAGTGAAGAAGATCTTCGAGGTTATGTAAGTAGCGGGTGTTGATTGTGTAGAGCTTGCATCCTATCAACTCAAGGATGTGGCTCATATTTGGTTCACGCAATGGACGGAGGCTAGGGTGAGGCAATCCCCATGACTTGGGAGTGTTTTTAGAGGACCTTTCGTGATAGGTTCTTTCCCCGTGAGTTGAGGCAAGAAAAAGTGGAGGAATTTGTGAACTTGAGACAAGGTTTGATGTCGGTACAAGAGTATAGTTTGAAGTTTACCCAGTTGTCTAGGAATGCTCCCTCTATGGTAGAGGACCCGCATCATCAAATGAGCAAATTCATCTATGGTGTTTTGTATATGGTAAAGAAGGAGTGTAGGTCTGCCTTGTTGTTGAGCGACATGAGCATCTCTCGACTCATGACTCATGCCCATCAGATTGAGGGCGATAAGCTTAGGGAGATGGCCAGGGAGAACAAGAGAGGTAGATCCGAGGGATTGGGTTTTAGCCAACAGAGGTCCGGTGGTGTACATCGCTCCTCTTTCCAAAAAAAGTCTCCAGGTCCTGTTCACTCTTCTGCTAGTGCTCCTTCTTAGGCCTCCAGGCCCCGCCATGATCAGTCCGGTAGAGGTGCAGGCTCTTATGCTCAAAGTGGTGGTGCAAAGGGGCCTCCCTACCCAGCTTGTGCTAAGTGTGGGAGGAGCCATATAGGTGAGTGTCTGGCGGGTTCAGGTAGTTACTTTTGGTGTAGTCAACCTGGGCACCGTATCAAAGATTGTCCTTCAGCTAGGAAGGGACAAAAAGGTAGGACTCAGTCTACCCCAGCAGCTTCAGGAGGTAGACCATCACTGCAGGGCGCAGCTTCTAGTTCTGGTGGTCAGCGCCAGAACCGTCTTTGTGTTATGTCCTCCCGGCAGGATCAGGAGAGTTCTCCAGATGTGGTCACTTGTATGTTGAAAGTCTTTTCCCATGATGTGTATGCTTTGTTGGACCTCGGTGCCTCTTTGTCTTTTGTAACCCATTACGTTGCTTGTAAGTTCAAGATTGGTCCCGAAATGCTTTTAGAACCCTTTCATGTTTCTACTCCTGTTGGTGAGTCAGTCCTACCCGAAAGAGTCTACCGAAATTTCCCGATCTCAGTCCTTCATAGAGTCACTTCAGCGGATTTAGAAGAGTTGGAGATGACTGATTTTGATGTTATTCTTGGTATGGACTGGTTATATGCATGTTATGCCTCATTTGATTGTCGTACTCGTGTGGGCTATTTTAAGTTTCCTAATGAACCTGTCCTAGAATAGCAAGGTATCCTCTCTTTCTCGAAGGGTCATTTTATATCTTATCTTAAGGCTAGAAAGATGATTTCTAAGGGTTATGTCTATCATATAGTTCAGGTTATGGACACGGAGTCCGAGACCCCCACTATTCAGTCTATTACTATTGTGAATGAATTCCTAAAAGTGTTCCCCGATGATTTGTCTAGAGTCCCTCCCGAGTGAGAAATTGACTTTGGGATAGATCTTCTTCCAGATACAAATCCTATCTCTATTCCTCCCTATAGAATGGCCCCCGCAGAACTCAAGGAGTTGAAAGACTTACTTGATAAGAGTTTCATCAGGACTAGTATTTCACCTTGGGGTTCCCCAGTTTTGTTTGTTCGGAAGAAAGATGGATCTCTTAGAATGTGTATTGATTATAGTCAATTGAACAAGGTCACAATCAAGAATTAGTATCCCATTCGTAGGATTGATAACTTGTTCAATCATCTTCAGGGTGCGAGGTTTTTCTCCAAAATTGACCTTAGATCCGATTATCATCAGCTTCGAGTTCAGGAATGTGATATCCCGAAGACAGCCTTCCGGGCTCAGTATGGTCATTATGAGTTTGTTGTTATGTCTTTTGGTCTAACGAATGATCCTGCATCTTTTATGGATTTGATGAACCGTGCGTTCAAATAGTATTTGGATATGTTTGTGATTATTTTCATTGATGATATCCTCATCTACTCTCGGAGTGAGGAGGAGCATGCATATCACTTTAGAGTTGTGTTGCAAACTCTCAAGGATAGATAGTTGTTTGCTAAGTTTAGCAAGTGCGAGTTTTGGATGCAGTCTGTTGCTTTTATGGGTCACATTGTGACTAGTGATAGTATTCGGGTTGATTCTCAAAAGATTGAGGCGGTAAAAAACTAGCCTAGACCCACTTCTCCATCCGATATTAGAAGTTTCTTGGGTTTGGATGGTTACTATAGGAGGTTTGTGGAAGGGTTTTCTTCCCTTGCTTCCATATTGACCCGATTGACTCAGAAAAAGGTTAAGTTCCAGTGGTACGACTCTTGTGAGAAGAGTTTTCAGGAATTGAAGACTCAATTGACTACAGCCCTAGTGTTAGCTTTACCCGAGGGCTTAGATGATTTTGTTGTGTATTGTGATGCTTCTCAGATTGGTTTGGTTTGTGTTTTGATGCAGCGTGGTAAAGTGATTGCTTATGCTTCTAGACAACTTAAGACTCATGAGAAGAACTATCCCACTCATGATCTTGAGCTAGCGACCATGGTTTTTCCTTTGAAGATTTGGAGACACTACTTGTATGGTGTGCATGTGGATGTTTTCACCGATCATAAGAGTCTTCAATATGTGTTCACTCAGAAGGAGTTGAATTTGAGACAAAGGAGATGGCTTGAACTCCTTAAGGATTATGATATGAGTGTGCTTTACCATTTGGGTAAGGCCAACATCGTGGCGGATGCTTTGAGTAGGTTGTCCATGGGAACTGTAGCTTCCATTAAAGATGGAAAGAAGGAATTGGTTAAAGAAGTTCATAGGCTCGCTCGGTTGGGAGTTCGCCTTATGGACTCAACTGAAGGTGGTATGATTATGACTAATGGTGCCGAATCATCCTTGGTGGCTGAAGTGAAAGCCAAGGAAGACCAAGATCCCGTTCTACTTCAGCTTAAGGGTGCAGTTCGTTAGCAAAGGGTTGAGTTTTTCTCCCAAGGAGGAGATGGTGTGCTTCATTATCAGGGTCGCTTGTGTGTGCCAGATATTGATGGGTTGAGACAACAGATTTTGTCCGAGGCTCACAGTTCTAGATACTCTATTCATTCGGGTGCCACTAAGATGTACCGTGATTTACGGAAAGTCTTTTGGTGGAATGGTATGAAGAAGGACATAGTCGGGTTTGTGGCTAAGTGTCCCAACTATCAACAGGTAAAGGTGGAACATCAAAGACCAGGTGGTATGCTTCAGGATATTAACCTTCCCACTTGGAAATGGGAAGCAATCAATATGGACTTTATTACGGGTTTGTCTCGTACTCGAAGGCAACATGATTCCATTTGGGTGATTATCGACAGGATGACCAAGTCATCCTATTTCTTGGCAGTTAAGACTATGGATACCGCTGATAATTATGCCAGACTCTACATTCAGGAGATAGTCCGATTTCATGGTGTTCCTTTGTCTATCATTTCAGATAGAGGTCCTCAGTTTACATCTCAGTTTTGGAAATCATTTCAAAAAGGTCTTGGTACTAAGGTGAAACTTAGCACAGCTTTTCACCCTCAGACGGATGGCCAAGCCGAGCATACTATTCAGACTATGAAGGATATGTTGAGGGCTTATGTTATTGACTTTAAAGGAAATTGGGATGTTCACTTACCTCTTATCGAGTTTGCCTATAACAACAGCTTTCACTCTAGTATCCAGATGGATCTGTATGAGGCACTTTATGGTCGGAGGTGTAGATCTCCTATTGGTTGGTTCGAGGTTGGTGAGGTAGCCTTGATTGGTCCAGATTCTATGCATGAGACTATAGAGAAGGTTCAGCTTATTCGGGAAAGGTTGAAGACCGCTCAGAGTCAACAGAAATCTTATGCGAATGTGCGAAAGAGGGAGTTAGAATTTGAAGTTGATGATAGGGTTTTCCTTAAGGTGTCACCTATGAGGGGTGTAATGAGGTTTGGCAACAAAGGAAAACTTAGTCCCCATTTTGTAGGTCCTTATCAGATTTCGAGGAGAGTTGGTAGTGTTGCTTATGAGTTGGAGTTGCCAACGGAGTTGGAAGCGATTCATCCAGTTTTCCATGTTTCTTTGTTGAAGAAGTGTGTTGGTGATACAAG
Organism: Jaltomata sinuosa; assembly: GCA_003996215.1. Lineage (NCBI taxonomy): Eukaryota > Viridiplantae > Streptophyta > Magnoliopsida > Solanales > Solanaceae > Jaltomata > Jaltomata sinuosa. Next base: position 48,936 of record QJPP01007531.1, read on the forward strand.
CTTGATTGTTCCTTTAGAAGATGTAGGTGTGAAGGATAGTCTCACTTATGAGGAGGTTCCCGTGGAGATCCCTGATCGTAAGGTTCGGAGGTTGCGAAACAAAGAAGTCTCTTCAGTAAAAGTCCTTTGGAGGAATCAGCTTGTTGAAGGTGCTACTTGGAAGCAGAAAAGGCCATGAAGGCCAAATATCCTCATCTCTTTCCTTCCGATTCAGTTCCAGCTTGAGGTACTAGTTTCCTCCTTATTATGTCCCTCTGATTCTACTCCGTTAGTTCCTCTCATGATTTTAGCATGCATCCATGTTTTACGAAGTTAGTTCATCATGTTTTTAAGTTGAAAAGTTTTAGTTTTATGATTACCCCTTGATTCCTATGTTTGTTGTTTGGTTGGGCTGTTTTCCCCTCAGTTTCCCTTGTCTAGCCTTCATTCGAGGATGAATGATCCCAAGGGGGGGATATTGTAACACCCCGTATACGTATCCAGCTATCTAAGTTGAAACATGCTTAAAATTTGAGGTCTCAGAGACCACGAGCCAAGTCCACGAGTCATGGGTGGTTCCACGAATCGTGGAAAGGACTCCTGATCCCAGCCCTGCAGGTCAGCCTCAGTTATGTCAACCACGAGTCAAGTTCAATACTCGTAGAAACTTCCACGAGTCATGATGTTGACTCATGGAAAATCATCAGAGGCAACCTTCCTTTCCTAACTTTCACGACTAGGTTCTACGACTCGTGGGAGATTCCACGAGTCGTCCTGTTGAACTGTAGAAAGTTTCCTGTAGGATGAAATTTTTGTTAGTTTCCACGATTTGAGTTCCACGAGTCGTGGTAAGGTCTACAAGTCGTAGACTCCACTCGTGGAACCTGTAGCCGGGTTTTTAAGACAGTTTTTCCTAACTAAAACCCAGGGGCATTTTGGTCATTTCCCACCCTATTATGTATTAAGTGAAGTCATTTTGATTACTTTTAGAAGGTTTTTTCACCCATAATATCCTAAGCCTATGCTAAGCTCCTCATTCCTCACTCAAAGAAGAAAGTCCTTCCTCTCAAGCTCAAGTTCAAGCTCCAAGTCAAGTCTTCTAATTCTTTTCCAATCAAGTGGGAAATCTTCCACCGAGGTATGTGGGTCTTTAGCAATGGGTTTCTTCCACCCTTGTGCCCAACATTCCCAACTCATGAACTTCGAATTATGAAGTTTTGAAATTAGGGTTTGAAACCATAATTGGGGAAAAGTTTATGAAATCAGTTTCTATGTTTTAATTCATGGTTTTCTATTGATTATTCATGATTTGACTATGATTCTCTTATTGGTTTTGAAAGCCCAAGCATGAAAGTTGATTTCTAGTATGAATCCATAAATTTGTATGTTGTCAAGAGAAATTGGCATGATTAGATATCATGGCCTTCATGTATTATGAAAATTGCATTGCCTAACTTTTAAGTATGAATTTGGAAAGAAAAGCATGATTTGAAATTAAGGCTTTGTTAAGCATTATGACCTATGTTATGAAAGATGCATGATACCCGATGTATTTTCATGCTTTATGAAATGATATGAAAGATGCATGATACCCGATGTGTTTTCATGCTTTATGAATAAGAATTTGGCATGAGATTGTGCCCTATGATTATGAGCTATGTATACATGCATGTTTTTGGGAGTAGTATTTAGCACCGAGTTGGACAGGGTGAGATTGTCCTTAGTCCCAGAAACTACGTTGCCAGTGTAGGTTATGAAATGAAATGTGCCCAAGGGGATTATGAGAGTGGATCCACGTCTTGATGAATGGTGTCCTTACCTGAGCGGGGTATAGGACAGCTTTTCCAACTAGGGTTAGATAGTTGGAAATGGTGACTTGTGCCTTGGCAAGGTTCTAAGTCAGCTTTGCTAACTAGGGTCAGATAGTTAGATTTCATGTAGCTCACATGGTCTCATGTCGGTTATAAGAAACTCCCATATGAATGTTCTCAAGATTTCTAAGCTTTATGAAATATCAGTTGGAAGTTGGTTTTGCCTTATGATTTAGCTTTCTTTACGATATCTTCTTATGACATTCTTTTATGCGTGGATTATGATTTAAGCATGTTTTCAATCATGTTTTACTTTACTTATGCATTTCTCACATACTTAGTACATTCCAAAGTACTAACGCATATTGTGCTGCATCCTTTTATGATGCAGACTGAGGTGTTCCTTCTCAGATTCGTGGCTAGAGATCCAGCCACTCCTACTCAGCTTATTTTGGTGAGTCCTCATGGTTCGGGGACTAAACCTTATTTTAGTTTTTATGCTTCCTTTACGTTTCAGATTGTCGAGTTAGTTGGGGTATTGTCCCATCAACTCTCTATGATAGTATTAGACGATTTTCAGATATAGACCTTATGAGATGATTTCTGAGTTGTACTTCATACTTGACTCCTATTTATGATATTCCGAGTCTTTGCCTATGATTGCTTTCGCTTATCTATGTTATGCTTGAAAATGCTACGACCAAGGATTAGCTTGGGATCCTTGCGATCTAGGGTCCCGTGTTACGCCTAGGGAGTAGCCTCGGGGCATGACATATTTAGAGGCTTTTCAAATATAGACAGTGTTCGAGTCTCTCTTTTGGATTATGTTTCATCATGACTTTATCATATATGGATTGGTTTGCCTAGATTCTTAATTATGTTTTCGCTATGTTTTCTTATGATTATCTGAGTTATACTATGACCAAGGGTTAACTTGGGGCACTTGCGGTCCCAAGTCCCATGTTACGTCTATGGAGTAGCTTCGGGGCATGACAAAAAGTAGTCAGGGAATTAAGACGGCTAAGGATTTGTTAAAGAAAGCTCCATTTCACTAAATAATATCTTTTGCATGTCAATTTTGAGCATACACCTGTGTAACACCCCCTACCTTCCATAGCCTTTAACAAGTTCATGGCTCAATATGATATTATCATTGATGAGCTTCCCCGGAACAAAGGTTGTTTGTGTATATTCTACAAGATGCTCCATCACAACTTGTAACCTCTTGGTAAACATCTTGGAGATTACTTTACATAAAATAGCGCAACATGAGATGGGCCTATACTGCTTTGCAGTAGTAGGATTCTTAACCTTAAGGATTAAGTCACACTAGAGCAGTTTAATACTTTTGGCATAAAGATATTGTCAAAAACCCAATTGCAACTTGCGTAACATCTCTTCCAATAATAGGTTAGGCTATTTGGAAGATCCAGACATTGAATCCATCATGGCTAGGTGCTTTCAATTCATCAATATCATGGGCGGTCTGATATGCTTCCTCATCAGTCACAGGTTTAATAAGATCTAATTGGGTGACTTTGTCAAATATATATCCTCTCCGCATGACTTGGGATATATGACAGGTAAATAACTTGCATTGGACATCAAAATTCATTTGTAGAATTGGAAAATCTCCTTTTCTATATCCTTTTTGGCATGCAGTGTTCTTCACGGTCAGTAGTAAGCCTAGTGATCTTATTCTGGGAAGTCCTCTCTCTCATAGATGCAAATAAATATGTTGATCTTGAGTCCCCAAGTTTTAACCATTGCACTCTTGACTTTTTACTTGTAATGGTCTCCTCAATAATTGCCCATTTTTCATATTGGAGGCATAGCTATTTTCCCTTCTTCTTGAGTATTGGATGCTTACCATCAATAATAAATAGTTGAATGTCATGCAGTTTATCTTTGGCCTGCTTCAACTTCTTATCAACCTTTGCAAACTCTTTATGTATTAACCTTCATACCACCTTTTGTGTTCATCAAATTTTTTCAGACATGAGATAGGGAGGAGAGTGGTTCCAACACCTCCCCATAAATGTTAGGAAATCCTAATGGTCGGCCACATAATTAAAGAATTTAAAGGGTCTATGGTAGTGAATTCTTTGTTCAGCAATACTGATACTCAGTGAAAAATGATCCAGGAATAATGGATCTATTACAACCACACTAGTGATCTGCATTTGCACCATCCAACTGGGATTAACAAGTGCCTTATCAATCATTCTGAATATATGACCATTGTTCCAAGTGTATATACTTCTAATAATGTTAAGCTCATTTAACCCAGTACCTTGGATAAACTGCCTGAAGTCTCTAATTTTCTATTCCTACCTTAGCACCACTGATTTTGTCATCAACTTCGGTTATTACATTAAAGTCCTAGTGATAATCTAAGGATGAGTTTCATTAGGAAACATTATATAAGGGAAATGCACCCCCTCTCATTATCACAACTTTCTAGATTTCTCCTATTGTTCAGTAGGAGTCCATATCCTATATTCATCATAGGTGATAACACCTTAAAACCATTGGCAATGGGAATTGTATCAGGATTAGTGGTGACCACCTCTTTTATTGGAGATGTCCTCTTAGTGGTTTGCCATTCCTCTTTCACTTTGTCTATTCCTGATGTTTCCAGATTCTCCTTTTGCTCGCCCTGCAGATTATCATCTATTATAGTATGTCACTTCTGTCTAGCCTTCAGGGGACCTTGTTTAAATGAAACTAGTAATCTTCTTATTTTAAGGGAATCCCATGTTTTTTATTGTTGTCCACCATCCAGAGTAGTGGTCTTAGCATTGCATGGAGCCTGTTGGTTGTGCTATGTTGATTTTGGTCTATCTCTTGAAAAATTATGTACCAATTTATAACGACCAGGTCCGTCGTTATGGGTAAACCTTTTGTGTGAAGTTTTGAGTTAGAAAACTTCTGGGTTTGGAAATTGAAAAATTTAGGCTAGGCTAGTCTCGGATGATTTCTGAGTGAAGTATGGTCCAGGGTAATTCGAGTGAGGATTGGGTAATGTATCTTATGTTGAGCTAGGTTTTATGTTAGCTAAAACATTAAGGAGTCCGAAAGACTTTTTGAAAATTAATTCAGGTAAGTAAAACTCCCGGTATTAAGGTTGACATAAAGAGGTTATTTCATAATGTTGAGATTTAAAGTGCGTTATAAAATCGACCCTTTTGGGAGATTTTTCGAGGTTCTATCCTGTTATAGCAGTTGACACTGCGCTATAGCAACTACTGCTATACCAGAGAAATTCTCGCTATAACGAAAGTCAACGTCGGTCAGCACCGGTATAGCATTCGATTCCGCTATGGCAGCACCGCTATAGTGGTGAATGGATTGCTATAGCAGAATAAGTCAGGATTAATGCAGAAACTTCCCCAAAAACATTCAAGATTTCTAAAGAACGTTTTAGGGAAGGGTTAAGGAGATTTTGGCGATTTCAAGGCAGTTTTCCACCAAATTTTATCCTAAAGGTAAGGATTTCGCTCCCCTAACTTAGTACTATGTTTCTTACATAGTAGAACTATTATTTATGGGATTAGAGAAAGGTTTGGGTTGACCTAAGGATGTAGAATCCGGGGAAAAAGGGTATTCTAGGTGGTGAAATTGTTGGGTTGTGTTTATTATCGCTATGCATGTTAAAAACACATGTATTCGCTAAATGTAACCGTAAAATTGGTATTTTAGGGCAAATAAATGGTGGGAAAACCTGGGAATGGATAGAATGACTATGGGTTGGCCGGGGAATTAGGATTTTTGCATAATCCGGGTAATTTTAGGCCATTATACTGATTTTAGTATATTGTGTGCTTGTTTTAGACCAAGAGCAAGCAAAAGCTTATGGAAATAGGAAGGCTCCGGTCCAATAAAGTTTCAGGATATTTGAGGTAGGTGATGGTTATTGTCTTGTTAAATGCAATATATATACATGTAACTATAGCTTAGTAATGTATGTTCTTTCATGCCTAGGAAAGGAAGTTATAAATGTCCAAATATTTGGGGTGTCAATTATGTAAATGAACTTGATTATTACTTGTTGGTTTACAAGGGTGTTTTCTATTTATTTGATTATTGACTGTTGGTTTTGTGTGATATTTGGTTGGCTCAGTTATCACGCCTGGTATGGAATACTAACAGTTGGCTTGGGTACCACTCCTGGTACAGGTTCTATATTGGTTGGCTCGGGTACCACGTCTGGTACAGGTTCTATATCAGTTAGCTCTGGTACCAAACCCGGCACGAATTTAATTATGCATTGCTGACTGTGTTTGTCGATGGTTCTACGAGTGGACCGGGTTACTTGTTGAATCTTTAACTAATTACTATTGGTCCTTGAGAGGCCGGGTTGTTACACTTAATTATAGGGATGATCCTGGAATGGACCGGGCATTGCATGTTAACACTTAGGTATTAGTCTAGGGAACCTTAGATGGTCCAGGTGATGTCTAAAAGAGTAAGTGTCATGATTATTATTCATTGCTAGATGATTGTTGAATCTGTTTCATATGGTTGATAAGTTAGAAGGTAGGTTGGGAGCCCAAAATTTCATTACTGACTGTTATTACATATTGTACTGCTTACTCAATTTTGGTTTATTGTATATTTATTATTTATTGGAGCTGACCGATGATCCTACCAGTACACAGTGATTGTGTACTGATTCTGCACTTGTTTTCTTTTATGAGTACATGACATCTTCCGGCGGCTCCTACACAGCCTCAAATCTAGTCCCAACAATTTCAGATTTCAAGGGTGAGTTATTTCCATCAGGCTACCTTATTTTTATCCAGTTTAGTTCTAGTACAAATATTTCAGACTTAGACTCTTATTTTTGGGGTTGCATCCCTGTTTCTAGACATTTTGTAGATTGTTTTGGTACAATGACTTTTAATTTCTTGGGGTAATTTCCACAGGAGATTGTTAGTTTTTGGGTTTAAATGTGAATGCTAGTTTATCTTTAATGTAAACTAATTTTGAGCTGTTAGACTTTACTGAGTATTGGGTTGATATTGGTCCGCTCATCCGGGAGTTTCGAGTGGGTGCCACTCGCGGCGGGTTGGGTCATGACAAAAATGGTATCAGAGCCCTAGGTTCGTTGATATCATCATACCAAAATAGGTCTAGTAGAGTCTTGAGAAATGGTACGGAGATGTCTGTACTTTTCTTCGAGAGGCTACAGGACTTTAGGGAACTATCTTTTCTTTCTTCCTTCGTGCTATAACTTGATTTTAATTGGTATCTAGTGATACAAATTGGACCCTAACCTCTTTCATTATTTTGTCTGTAGGTTAACACAAGGTGCAACAGAGTGAGAGAAATAGTTCCGATAGCGGGACTAATATCTAGAGGGTGAGGAAGGGGAAAGGGCAGAGGAAGAGAAGCACCCACTAGGGGTGAAGCTCAGGCAGCTGCTAGACAAAGAGATACAACCTCTCCCCCACCCCAGGATCCTATTGAGAAGGAAATTGAGGTTGTTCTTAAGGAGGGCGAGTACTAGGAGGAGGAGGAGAAGAAGGCCGGTGGTGCAGGCCTTCCCCCTATAACACCTAAGGCATTTCAGCAAATGTAGACTTTTTTGAGTAGGCTGGTTGGTGCTAGAGCCACCCCTACAGGTACTGCAGATCAGGTTCGAAGCATCCAGCTTGCGGTTGCAGTGGCTCCTAGGATAGATGCAGCGTCGGGTACTGATGACTTCTTCCGTATGATTCTAGGTCCAGTTATGAATAGGAATGAATATGAGATGCTGACTAAGTTCTTGAAACTGAAACATTCTACATTTGAGGGTACTGAGAAAGAGGATGCTTATGAGTTCATTCTAGACTGTCATGAGAGGCTTCATAAGCTGGGCATTGTGCAGCAACATAAGGTAGATTTTATAACTTTCCAGCTTCAGGGTGATGCCAAGCAGTAGTGGAGGTCTCATGTAGAGTGTCGGCCATCAGCTTTGCCTCCACTGACCTGGGCGCAGTTTCATGCCCTTTTCTTAGAGAAGTATGTGCCCTGCACCTTGAGGGATCGCAAAAAGGATGAGTTTATAGCTCTTGAGCAGGGTACCATGTTGGTTTCAGCCTATGAGGCCAAATTTCATGCCTTGTCACATTTTGCTACTTAGCTTCTGGGTATGGAAAAGGAGAGGATTCGTCTATTTGTGAAGGGCCTCAATATTGAATTGCAGTACTGTCTGTGCATATGACCTCAATGAAAAATAGTTTCAATGAGGTAACGGATTATATGAAGAAATTAGAGGGGGTCAGGCAGGTTGGGCAGGCTAAGGTGTTAGCCAAGAAGTCTCGAAATGAAGGTGCAGTGGTTCATACTCCATGGGTCACAGCCAGCAGGTATATTCTGCCCGTCCTATTCAGTCAGCCCTGCCAGCTTCTACAGGTGGTCATCCGGGAGCAAGTCAGCAGTTTTCAGCTCCTAGAGGCCAGAGGGCTTCTTATACTTCTACTAGAAGGCTTACTCTTAACCACGAATGCTTTTATTATGGTGATTTGGGTCACTTCAAGAGGGAGTGCCCTCATAGGCAGGCAGGTAATCAGACTCAGTAGCAGTCAAAGGTTATGGTTCCAGCAGGTAGAAGTGGCTACGCTAGGGGTCATCCATAGGATGGGCGAGGTAACTTTCAGAGAAGACGGGAAGACATAGGGAATAGTAGCACGGGCAGGGGGTGGCACAGCCAGGGAAGTTGCTCAAATCAATGATCGGGCATATTGTTATGCATTCCCAGGAAAGTCTGAGGCTAAGGTGTCAGATGCGGTGATCATAGGTACAATTCTAGTCTGTGATAGAATGGCCTCTATACTATTTGACCCAAGTTCTACTTATTCATATGTTTTTGTGAAATTTTCTTTGGGTCTGGATTTGGTTTGTGGTGTCCTTGATTCCTCGATTCATGTTTCTACCCCAGTTGGAGAGTCTGTGATAGTAACCCATGTTTATCGTACTTGGTTTTTGTAGGATTTCAGACTTGGGTAGATTTGGTTATTTTGGATATGTTAGATTTTGATGTTATTTTGGGTATGACCTAGTTGTCTCCATATCATGCGGCGCTAAATTGTAATGCTAAGACCATGACTATAGAGATTTTGGGTAAGGATAGGCTAGAGTAGGAATGTGCGTACAGAACTAGCGGATAAGATTATATTATTTGTTTGGGCTAGGAAGTTATTGGGAAGAGGTTGTTTGGCCTTCTTGGCTCATCCCCGGGATGATAGTGTGGAGTCCCCTTCTATTAAGTCGGTTCCAGTAGTTTTAGAGTTTCAGGAGTTGTTTTCGATGGATTTGCTTGGCATGCCTCCGGATAGAGACATTGACTTTTGTATAGACTTGGAGCCGGGCACTCACCCAATTTCTATTCCTCCCTATCGTATGGACCCGGTAGAGTTGAGGGAACTTAAGAATTAGTTGCAAGAACTGTTAGATAAAAGTTTTATTCATCCAAGTTCTTCACCCTGGGGTGCTCCAGTCTTATTTGTGAAAAAAGAAAGATGGTAGCATGAGGATATGTATATACTACAGGCAACTGAACAAGGTCATCATTCGAAACAATTACCCTTTACCTCGCATAGATGACCTCTTTGACAAGTTGCAGGGTGCTTTAGTGTTTTCAAAAATTGACTTAAGGTCAGGGTATCATCAATTAAAGATTAGGCCTGAGGACATCCTTAAGATGGTATTTCAGACTCGGTATAGGCATTATGAATTTCTGGTGATGTCGTTTGGGTTGACCAAAATGCTGACAGCATTCATAAGCTTGATGAATGGGGTATTCAAATCATATCTGGATTCGTTCGTCATTGTGTTTATAGATGACATTCTAATTTACTCCAAAAGTAGGGAAGATCGTGCAGCGCATCTTTGCATTGTTTTGGATATCTTGAGGTGCCAGAAATTATATGCCAAGTTCTTCAAGTGTGAGTTTTGGTTATCTTCGGTTGCCTTCTTAGTACACGTGGTGTAAAAAAAGGGGGTAATGGTGGATCCCCAAAAGATTGAGGTAGTTAAAAGTAGGGTCCGGCCTAGCTCTGTGACTAAGGTTAGGAGTTTTGTGAGGCTTGCAGACTACTATCACAGATTTGTCAAGGACTTCGCGTCCATCGCTGCTCACTTAACAAGGTTGACTCAGAAGGAGGTAATGTTTGTATGGTCCGACAGGTGTGAGGACAGCTTTCAAAAGCTCAAGACACTTCTTACTACAGCTCCCATCTTATCACTACCGGTGTAAGGTAAGGATTTTATTGTGTATTATGATACTTCACATTCAGGTTTGGGTGTTGTGTTGATGCAGGACATAAATGTTATAGCTTCTGCCTCAAGGCAGTTAAAGCCCCATGAGAAGAATTACCCAATCCACGATTTGGAGTTGGCAGTGGTAGTCTTTGCGCTAAAGATTTGGAGATACTACCTATATGGTGTCAGGTGTGAAGTATTCACGGACTATCACAGCCTGCAACATGTATTTACTCAGAAGGATTAGAACCTGAGGCAGAGAAGGTGGATGGAGTTGATGAAGGATTACAATGTGACCATCCAGTATCATCTAGGTAAAGCTAATATGGTGGCAGACGCATTGAGCTGGAAAGAGGTTAGCATGGGAAATTTGGCTTATTTGGGGGTGTCCAAATGACCATTGGCTAAGAAGATTCGGGCTCTAGAATCTAAGTTCATGCAATTAGGCATTTAAGAACAGGGTGGGTTGATGGCCAATATTGAGGTCAAACCTAAGTTTATACAAAAAAATAAAAGCCAAGCAGTTCCAGGATGCACAGTTGAACAAGCTTCAGAATAAGGTGATATCTGAGGAGGCTCGGGATGCCACATTGGACGTTGGCAGGGTTATGAGTTTTAGAGGGAGGATTTGTGTCCCTCAGGTTGATGACTCAGTTCAAAAGGTGTTGGTAAAGGCTCATGGTTTACGATATTTGATTCATCCAAGCGTAACCAAATGTACTGGGATTTGAGTCAACTTTATTGGTGGCCTGGGATGAAGACGTACATAGCTGATTATGTGTCTAAGTGTCAAAACTGTCAATAGGTTAAGTATGAGCACCAAAGTCCTACAGGATTGCTTCAGAGGATGCCAATTCTCGAGTGGAAGTGGGAAATGAGAGCCATGGATTTTGTGGTGGGTCTTCCTAAGACCTTGGGAAGGTACGACTCTATTTGGGTCATTGTGGACAGGCTGACCAAGTCAACTTATTTCATTCTGGTCAGGGTGGATTATAATTTGCAATAGTTAGCTAAGATCTATGTTAAGGAGATTATGAGACTGCACGGGATGCCACTCTCCATTATTTCAGACAGGGGTACGCAGTTTACCTCCAAGTTTTGGGTAGGTTGCATGAAGAGTTGGGCACCCAACTCACTTTCAGCATGACATTTTATCCTCAGACAGATAGTCAATCGGAGAGGACAATTCAGGTATTGGAGGACATGCTAAGAGCATGTGTGATCGACTTTCGGGGTCATTGGGACCAGTTTCTACCATTGTATGAGTTCTCATACAACAACAGCTACCACTCTAGTATTGACATGGAACTATTTGAGGCACTGTACGGGAGGGGATATAGATCACCCATAGGGTGGTTTGAGGCAGGCGATGTGAAGACATTGGGCGTGGACTTGGTGAGGGAAGCTCAGGAAAAATTAAGGGGAATTCAGACATAGTTGCTAGCAGCCCAAAGCAGGCAAAAAGAGTATGTAGATCGCAAGGTAAGAGACATGGTTTTTCAAGTTGGTGAACAGGTGTTATTGAAGGTGTCACCAATGAAGGGGGTTATGCGATTCGACAAGAAGGGCAAGCTCAGCCCCCGATATATCGGTCCATTCGAAGTCCTTGAGATTGTAAGGCCAGTTTATCCGGAGTCCATTCAGTCTTTTATGTGTCCATGCTGAAGCTATACAATGGGGATAGGGATTATATTATCAAATGGGATTCCATTTTTCTAGACAAGGATCTTCAGTATGAAGAGGAGCTGGTCGTGATTCTTGATCGGGATGTCTAAAAATTGAGGACAAAAGAGATCAGGTTGGTAAAGGTTCAGTAGAAGCATCATCCGGTTGAGAAAGACACTTAGGAAACTGAGAAAGACATGCAGGACAAGTACCCTCACTTGTTTGAGGATTCAGGTACTATACTTTCTCTCTTTTAAATTATCTTTTTTGGGTTGATCATTTGGGGATGAACGATGGGTAAATTAGTATCTGTTATAACAACCGGGTCCTATTATAACCTCGTTATGGGTAAACCTTTCGTGCCAAGTTTTAGGTTAAAAAACTTCTGGGTTTGGGGGTTGGAAAATTCAGGCTAGGCTAGTCTTGAATGGTTTCTAAGTAAAGTATGGTCTAGGTCAATCCGGGTGAGGATTGGGTAATGTATCTTGTGTTGAGATTATTTTTCCATTAGCTAAGACATTAGGAGTCCGGGGGACTTTTCAGAAATGAATTCGGGTAAGTGAAACTCCTGGTATTAAGGTTGACGTGAATGAGTTGTTCTGGAATGTCAGGATTTAAAGTGCATTGTAAAATAGACCCTTTTGGGGGATTTTTCGAGGTTCTGTACCATGTCAACTACTATGGCGGTTGACATTGTGCTACAACGACTACTACTATAGCGGAGAAATTCCCGTTATAACAAAAGTCAATATCGGTTAGCACCACCATAGCAGTCGATTCCACTATGGCGGTACCGCTATAGCGGTGTACGGACTGCTATAGCAGAATAAATCAGGATTAATGCAAAAACTTCCAAAAAAATGTTTAGAATTTCTAAAGAATATTTTGGGGAAGGGTTAAGGCTATTTTGGCAATTTTAAGGCAGGTTTTCACTAAATTTTATCCTAAAAGTAAGGATTTCGCTCCTCTAACTTAGTACTATATTTCCTACGTAGTAGAATTGTTATCTACGAGATTGGGGGAAGGTTTGGGTTGACCTAAGGATGTAGAATCCAGGGAAAAGGGGGATTCTAAATGGTGTAATTCTTGGGTTATGTTTATTATCGCTTATGCGTATTAAAAACACCAGTATTCGCTAAATATAACCATAAAAATGGTAGTTTAAGGTGAACTGATGGTGAAAAAGCCCGAAAATGGGTGGAATGACTATGGGTTGGCCTGGGGATTAGGATTTTTGCATAATCCGAGTAATTTTAGGTCGTTAAACTGATTTTAATATATTGTGTGCCTGTTTTAGACCAAGAGCAAGTGAAAGCTTTCGAAAATGGGAAGGCTCCAGTCCAGTAAAGTTTTAGGCTATTCGAGGTAGGTGATGGTTATTGTCTTGCCAAATACAATGTATATACATGTAACTATAGCTTAGTAATATATGTGTTTTCATGCCTAGGAAAGGAAGTTATGAATATCCAAATATTTGGGGTGTCAATTATGTGAAATGAACTTGATTATTTCTTGTTGGTTTACAAGGGTGTTTTCTGTTTATTTAATTATTGACTGTTGGTTTTGTGTGATATTCGGTTGGCTTGGGTACCATGCCTGGTATGAGATACTATCGGTTGGCTCAGGTACCATGCCTGGTACAGGTTCTATATTGGTTGGCTCGGGTACCATGCCTGGTACAGGTTCTATATCAGTTGGCTCAGGTACCACGCCTAGTATGGATTTAATCATGCATTATTGACTGTGTTTGTCGATGGTTCTATGAGTGGATCGGGTTGCTTGTTGAATCTGTGATTGATTATTATTGGTCCTTGAGAGGTCGGGTTATTACACTTAAATATGGGGATGGTCCTGGGATGGATCGGGCATTGCATGTTAACACTTAGGTATTGGTCTAGGGAATCTTAGATGGTCCGGATGATGTGTAAAAGAGTAAGTGTCATGATTATTGTTCATTGTTAGATGATTGTTGAATCTATTTCATGTGGTTGATAAGTTAGAAGGTAGGCTGGGAGCCCAGAATTTCTTTACTAGTTGTTATTACATGTTGTACTGCTTATTCAGTTTTGGTTTATTGTATATTTATTGTTTATTAGAGCTAGTCGATGATCCTACCAGTACACAGTAGTTGTGCACTAATTCTGTACTTAGTTTCTTTTATGAGTACAGGACATCTTTTGGCAGCTCCTATGCGACCTCAGATCTAGTCCCAGTGATTTCAGATTTTAAGGGTGAGCTATTTCCGTCGGGCTGCCTTGTTTTCATTCAGTTTAGTTCTAGTCTATCTGTTTTAGACTTAGACTCTAATTTTTGGGGTTGCATCTACGTTTCTAGACATTTGGTAGATTGTTTTGGTATGATGACTTTCAGTTTCTAGGGGTAATTTATGCAGGATATTGTTAGTTTTTGGGTTTAGATGTGAATGCTAGTTTATCTTTAATGCAAACTAGTTTTGAGTTGTTAGACTTTACTAAGTGTTGGGTTGATATTGGTCCGCTCATCTGAGAATTTCGAGTGGGTGCCACTCACGGAGGATTGGATCATGATATAATTGGCAGCATGTGCCACAATATATTAGCTTCTAATCATACTATATAGTTTGCTCAAACATCCTATCAATGTAATCTAACACTAATACCTTATTAGGAAGAGGCCTTGTAATGTCAATTTCTACTAATACTTTTGTATAAGAGATTCTCTCAAGTTGGGTGGTACATTCATCAGCATAGAAAGGGGTCCCCAATCCACTGCTTATTCTACTAAGGGACTCCACACTCCAATAATTGGGTGGGAGGTTGGGAAACTTTATCCACAATGGAATAGTCTCCAGCACTTTAGAAGCAAAATCAAAGTCATGGGTCCAAACATTGAGGATAATAGTCCTAGCTTTGAGCATCTAGGGGAAGCATACATAACATCATTCCTATTATCGAAATAGTTGCACTTGATAACAAATTAGCCATCATTATGGTAGTATATCTTATACTTAACAGTCAAATCACATTTCTTAGTAATGAATCTATCTATGCTAGCAATAGCAGGTGAAGCCCCAATTATATAAAGTATAATAGTAGTCTTTCACTTCTCAGTCTCCCTACCGATTTCAGGCTTCGATAACTTTACAATCTTCTGCCCATCTTGAATTTTGGGAGCTATAAATGACATATTCATACCTTTTTTTGCAATTTCTTTGCCTTTAAACAAATTGGTCCAATTTTTTATCCACCAACTTCCCCAATGGCCTGCACAGGGTCCCCCACCAGACTTGGTCCCACATCCGAGAAGTGGTTTGTCTCAACTAATATTTCTTGCCCTAAAGTTTTAGCATCAAATTCAACCTTTGCAGTCCTGGATTCAGTTTATGTTCCATTGGGTTGGCCACGTCCAACCTTGTTGATGTGCTTGTAGGGGTTGTATTCAACCCTCTCATAGTAGGAGAAGGGTTCCCTATGATAGTAGTCGGAGGGGTAGAGGTTTCACTATGTTGGCTAAGCAACATTGTCCATGGCTCAGATTCACCCTCATCCACACTCTGAACTTGTGAGCTCCCCCTTGTAGCTTACTTCAACTGTCTGACTCTGTGTTACCCAGATCCATAAAACTTGAAAGTTTGTAGGAACCTTTTTGTTGTCCTTCGTTGGCCTACCCTTTATCATTCAGACAAGCCAGTGCATGGTAGTATCACACTAACGTATACTAGGGAGGAGAGAGAGGAATCCAATTTGTTTTATCCTGTTTATTTCTATGTTTTATGTTACTTGTGTAATTAAGAAATATTTTCATTGATCAAGAAATTCTTTTCTTGGTTGGGTTAGCTTTAATTTTATTGCATCGAGTCCCTAATGGTGATGAAATCTTATTTTATTGATTTTTTATATGGTGGAATTTCTATATCTACTGTTATGGTAGTGGTGTTTGATCATTTTATTTTCTTTTTCTTACAAGAATTTGATGTAAAGAAAGACTTTATTTTGATGATTTACTGTCTAAAACATGATCGTTGTTGTTTGTTCATTTGATAATATCGCCTCTTTGAAGTATGATATAAATAGCATTATTTAAATTTGATGTTGAACATAAATTTTGGCACGAAATTAAGACGAACGCAAAGATTATAACTTATATTTAGATATTTTTTTGATAATCGAGACTTTTTAAAGGTTAGTGCTTATGAAGTTGTTTCACTTTACCTTTGTTAATTTGAGATTATGAGCTTAGTTTGAAATTATTGAGAAATATCAATACATAACTTGATAAGATAATAATAAAAACATTTCTTTTTATATTCTGAATCTTAACTTTAAGTATGACAATATTTCATAATAGATAAAATAACAATAAGGAAAGACCAACTAAAATAAGAAGGCGGGAAATAAAAGTAATAATGTGAGGATATTTATACATTTATATAAATTTAAAAATAAAACAAATTAATTAATATTAAAAAGTATTACTTATAAATTTAGAGAATTTGTGAAAAATAAAATAAAAAGTAAATAAAAGATAATTTAGGAATAAAAAATTATTTATATTATATCTATATCTATATTATATTAAAAGTGTGAAGCACCTTATAATGTGATTTGAACTTTTTACCCTTCATTAAAAGACATCGCAATTGACAAAATCGTCATTTACTATTTTTCTTAAATTATTATTTATGTTATTTTAATTATTATCATTATTTAAATTTATGTTAATATAGTTATTATTAATATTTTGGTAACTAATTTGTGTATTGTTTAAAAACCGTGCAATTACTTTTAACCTAGATGTCTACTCTCTTTTTTTTGTACGTTTTCTATAGCTTTTAGGATTAGGAGACCTTTAATCCATTAATTAATATTAGTTAGTAGTCTCTCTTTATTTAGATTTGGATCAATCTTTTAAAATTGTCGCTGGGAAAAAAAATAGGTTTAGGTTTAGGTTTAGGTTTAGGTTTAGAAGTCTTTTACCAATTCAAATCTTTGATAGTATCCATGATTGAAGAGATAAATTTGTTTGTGATTTGAGGTAAGTTTTCTAAAATTTTAGTATGATCTTTTTGGTATGTTCTTAAAATTTGCAATAATAAATAATCGTGTATTCTTGATAGATAATTGTTAATTGAGAAGTTTTCTTTGTGATTTTTGTTTATAATGTTTCATACACAATTAATTGTTAGAAATTGGCTTATTTATAATAAATTGGAGGTAAGTTTCTAAAATTTTAGTATGTTCTTGAAGTTTACAATAATAACTAATCGTGTATTCTTGACAGAAAATTGCTAATTGAGAAGTTTTCTTTGAGATTTTTATTTATAATGTCTCAATATAATTAATAGTTAAAAATTGACTTATTTATAATTTTGTATAGATTATTTGAATCGTTGTATTCCGTCACAAGAAATTGGAGGTAAGTTTCTAAAATTTTAGTATGTTCTTGAAGTTTACAATAATAACTAATCGTGTATCTTGATAGACAATTGCTAATTGAAAAGTTTTCTTTGTGATTTTTATTTATAATGTCTCATATACAATTAATAGTTAAAAAATGACTTATTTATAATTTTGTGTAGATTATTTGAATCGTTGTATTTCGTCACAATAAATTGGAGGTAAGTTTCTAAAATTTTAGTATGTTCTTGAAGTTTACAATAATAACTAATCGTGTATTCTTGACAGACAATTGCTAATTGAGAAGTTTTTTTTGTGATTTTTATTTATAATGTCTCAATATAATTAATAGTTAAAAATTGACTTATTTATAATTTTGTATAGATTATTTGAATCGTTGTATTCCGTCACAAGAAATTGGAGGTAAGTTTCTAAAATTTTAGTATTTCTTGAAGTTTACAATAATAACTAATCGTGTATCTTGATAGACAATTGCTAATTGAGAAGTTTTCTTTGTGATTTTTATTTATAATATCTCATATACAATTAATAGTTAAAAAATGACTTATTTATAATTTTGTGTAGATTATTTGAATCGTTGTATTCCGTCACAAGAAATCGGAGGTAAGTTTCTAAAATTTTAGTATGTTCTTGAAGTTTACAATAATAACTAATCGTGTTTCTTGATAGACAATTGCTAATTGAGAAGTTTTCTTTGTGATTTTTATTTATAATGTCTCATATACAATTAATAGTTAAAAATTGACTTATTTATAATTTTGTGTAGATTATTTGAATCGTTGTATTTCTTCACAAGAAATTGGGAGTAAGTTTCTAAAATTTTAGTATGTTGTTGAGTTTACGATAATAACTAATCGTGTATTCTTGATAGACAATTACTAATTGAGAAGTTTTCTTTGTGATTTTTGTTTATAATGTCTCATATACAATTAATAATTAAAAATTAACTTATTTACATTTTTGTACAAATTATTTGGATCGTCGTATTCTTCTAAAATTTTAGTATGTTCTTGAAATTTACAATAATAAATAATCGTGTATTCTTGATAGACAATTGCTAATTAAGAAATTTTCTTTGTGATTTTTGCTTATAGTGTCTCATATACAATTAATAATTAAAAATTGACTTGTTTACAATTTTGTACAGATTATTTGGATCATTGTATTCCGTCACAAGAGATTGGAGGTAAGTTTTCTACAATTTTAGTATGTTCTTGAAGTTTACAACAATAAATAATCGTGTATTCTTGATAGACAATTGCTAATTAAGAAATTTTCTTTGTGATTTTTGCTTATAGTGTCTCATATACAATTAATAATTAAAAATTGACTTGTTTACAATTTGTACAGATTATTTGGATCATTGTATTCCGTCACAAGAGATTGGAGGTAAGTTTTCTACAATTTTAGTATGTTCTTGAAGTTTACAACAATAAATAATCATGAATTCTTAATAGACAATTGTTAATTGAGAAGTTTTCTTTGTGATTTTTCTATAATAGACAAAATTTTCTGCATTAAATATTTTTTATTTGAATTAGGTAAGAAATTCTAATTTCTAACTTTATAATTAATTAAAAAGTTACCTTATTTGTGTTTTAAGTTTTTTTGTTCAAATTCGATTAGAAAATACCTTATTTTGAATGGTAAAATCTTATATTAGAACTTAATAACCCAATTGAGAAGAGTACTCACATTTTTTTAAAAAGTATTTGTACTTAATAATATAACGAACACGTAATAATTTATATTTTTGGGTAAATTACATAAAACACACATCTTTGGGAGCTAATTACTCTTTTTTTCACCTCACTTCGCTCAGATACATCGCCCCAAGGCGTGATACATCGCCTCACCTCTGGATAATTACCTTTGATACATCGGGTGGGATGTATCCGAGGTGAGGTGATGTATCACGCCTTGGGCGATGTATCCGAGTGTTTACATGTGGTATATTAAGTAATTAAAATAAAGTAGTGGGAGAGTTAGTAAATATGGTAAGGAGGTATGTCTCTTTAGGTAGTTTAACCTTATTTTTTTCATATCATTTTTTTAATTAATGTGATACACACGTACAAATCACGTACACTAAACTAGTTATATTAAAAGTAGTGTAGTGGACAAGATTATTATACTAGTGAGGAGCTACTATTGTCCGCATCGCACTTGCACCTATAGTAGTTCTTCTTTAATTGATTCTGCTTGCTTTCTCAATCAATGATTTCCTCATACAAGTTGACTTCTATCAACTTGCCTTATATTTTGGCTTATTTTTGAATATTAAAAGGGTGATGCTCGTGGGCCTAATAAAATTAATAAAATCTGAAAATACATAAGCCCAATAAATTAAGTATGATACGGTCCGACAACAAATAGCAAATACACATATTTGGACAGAACCTATTTGAGACAAATAAACAAAAGGAAACAAGAGTAAATGGCGAAGCCCTGTCCATTTGCTTCACCGCTATGATGTTGGAGTTCTTGGTTGCCATTGAAATGCAGAGACAGCTCAAGTAGCTGAGATCTCTAATCGTCTAGACTGGGGAATCAAGATCAGGTATTATAAAGCCATTACTAGCTTTTCTTTCTCATATGATCGAACTTAAACTATGACGACCGAGTCCGTCGTTATGTTAATTTTTCCCAATTTCATAAATTTGGAGAAAATTGTTAAAAATTCATTCGGAGTAAGTAGGGTGACGTCGTAGAAAATTTCTGATTTTTCAAAAGTAATTCGGGCTGACGTCACTCTGCTATAGTGGTAATTTATTCCGCTATAGCGGAACCACTGTAGCGGAGGAGTAGACCGCTATAGCGGAGCTACGGGAGGCAGTAGCCGGAGATAGAATTTTATTAAAAAGTCTCTTCTCCTACGTTGGAAAACATACGAGGGTTCCTACAAAAACCCTCTCAGGCTGCTCCAAGGCTAGGGAATCTTGAGGATGAGGGGTCATGGCTGAAGAGACGCGGAACAGCGGATTCCAGGACCATCGTTCAGCCGGGAACGCACTCACGGAGCCAGAAATGCACCGTTGCAGCTGCTCGGCATCCAGGTAGGCTAGGTTTCTTCCAAGAGTAGATTGACCTTTTTCATTTTTGTATTATTGTATAGAATGAAAGGGAGAATCCATGGTTAGGCCTTCGGGCTCGGAGTCTGAAGGAAGTTGTTGAATTGTTGGATTACTTTAAAAATGGTAGAATGGGAATAGGGTATTGTGATATTCTAGGCATTGCTTAAATTATGTGATTTTGCTGATAAAAGTGCAGAAACTAGAATATCAGAAGGTTAAGGGAACCGAAAAAGGGTTAGTAATTAACAAATGTATAAGAAACGGAAGTTCTAGACTAATTGGTATAATTAGGATAATTGTTTGGTTGTGTTCTAATGCTGGGAAGGGTTTTCCCAGGTTGTATTTGGTCCTAGGAAGAGGGTCAGGAATAAATGTAATTAACTGCACATTTAAAGGGGCGAACCGAGGTAGTCTTGGGACGGGATTTGATGGTTCATAGTGTACCCAGAATGGGGTAGGTGATGTTTTATGAATTCCTGTGAATGTTGTATATTTTGTACTCTTATCTAAGTGTTTGTATGAAATTCATGACTTAGAGGAATTGTGTAGAATGTCTAAGGGTCCTGTTTTACAGTCGGTGAATTAAACGGTGTGTTGCTTGTTGGTTTACAAGTTGTTTTGTTTATTATTTTGACTGTGGATTATTGACATTCGGTTGGCTCGGGTACCACGCCTGGTACAAGTATACTAACAGTTGGCATGGGTACCACGCCTAGTACAGGTATGACAAATGGTTAGCTCGGGTACCACGCCTGGTACAAAATACTAATGGTTGGATCGGGTACCACGCCTGGTACGGGTTTATTTTACTGCATCATTGCATTGATATTGTAGTATTACATTAACTGTTATTGGTTCCGTGAGTGGACCGGGTGATTTTATTGAAATGTAATAATTGCTTATGGTCCGTGAGAGGTCGGGAATTTTGTTATATTTGGTTAAGTTGGTCTTGGTGTAGACCGTGTTATTATGTTGATCATTATTTGGTCTTGGTGTAGGCTGGGTTGTTATATTATATTGTGAGTTTGGTCTTGGTATAGGCCGGGTTATTTTATTATATTGTGAGTTTGGTCTTGGTGTAGGCCGGGTTGTTATATTATATTGTGAGTTTGGTATTGGTGTAGGCCGGGTTGTTATATTATATCGTGAGTTGGGTCTTGGTGTAGGCCGGGTTGTTATATTATATTGTGAGTTTGGTCTAGGTTTAGGCCGGGTTGTTATATGATATTGTGAGTTTGGTCTTGGTGTAGGACAGGTTGTTATATTATATTGTCGGTTGGTCTTTGTGTAGGTCAGGTTATTATGTCGGTTATTAGTTGGTCTTGGTGTAGATCGGGTTTTCCATGTTAACACCTAGATGTGTTAGGGTATCCAGGTGGGTCTGGACTATGTAAAAGAGGTTATGAGTTCACAATTGTTGTCATTAAGTGTACTAATGGCGGTCAGAAATTATTTGTGGTTAATAAGTTAAGGGTGGGTCTTGGTGTAGACCGGGTAGCCTGTTTAACACTTAGGTGTGGTTAGAGGATCATTGGAGGGTTCGGGTTTCGGGATTAGAAAAGGACTTAGATATAACTTTGTTGTTGTCATTGAAGGTGTCAATGGTTGCTAGGTGAATTTCATGTGATTGGTAAATTAGGAGTTAGACTGAAAGTTTCGGATTGTAGTTGTTGGTTGTTATAACCAGGATGGAAAGTTGTCCTTGAGGTCCGTGAAGGGTCCAAACACTGGTAAGTAATACCATAGGTATAAGTGGTGGGGTTGAGCAGTTAGTCGAGTTAAGTCTAAATATCTAGTCAAGGAGGTGACTTGGAAAGTCTAGGTGACAAGGTGACTTGGGAAGTCTAGATGTCAAGGTGACTTGGAAAGTCAAGATTTCAGGTGACTTAGGAAGTCTAGGTGACAAGGTTACTTGGGAAGTCTAGATGTCAAGGTGACTTGAGAAGTCTAGGTGTCAGGGTGACTTGGGAAGTCTAGGTGACAAGGTGACTTGGGAAGTCTAGATATCAAGGTGACTTGGGAAGCCTAGGTGTCAAGGTGACCTGGGATGTCTAGGTGACAAGGCGACTTGGTAAGTCTAAAGGTTAGGATAGTCGGTTCCGAAATGAGGGATTGATAAAAGTTATGGTGAAAGGGGTGAAGTATTTACCTTGTGCATTTTATCTTGATTTTTATATGATGGTAGGAGTGAATTCGGGTCAGTCGATGATGCCTACCAGTACATGTGTTTGTACTGATTCTACTCTTGCTATACCTTTTTGGGTATAGTCTGGTTGCAGGATTGATGATTTTTCACAGGTTTAGGATTGCGGTGATCTTCCAGCAACTCCTACTTTCCTTCTATGGTAGGAGTTGTGTCATTTTATGTCATATATTCATTTTGTAGAAGCTCTTGTACCAGCTTAGACTAGGTTCTGGGGAGGTTATTTCACATTGTAAATGTTTTTTGCAAATTCTTTAAGTCGTTTATATTTTAAAACTATTTGTAAAAAGGATTTTTCATGTATTTAAGGGACTTATTTAATGGTTTATTTTCTTTTCCACATTGCTTGTTGGTTCGGGTGGTAAGGGTTCTCCTATCTAGGTGGATTAGAGTAGGTGCCCGCACGACCCGGTAGTTGGGTCGTGACAAATGGTATCAGAGCTCAGGTTATCGGTCTCCCAGTACAAGAGCAAAATGTCAAAAAGAGTTCCATGGATCAGTGTGTTGACATCCACATCTAATCCTTGGGAAGCTATGAAGCATTCTAGGAAACACTTCTCTTCTTTCATTCCTTTTCGTGCGATTTCGTTACTTGCTTGTATGGGTTGAGTCCAACTGGTATCT
The DNA here is from genome assembly GCA_003996215.1 of Jaltomata sinuosa. Classification (NCBI taxonomy): domain Eukaryota; kingdom Viridiplantae; phylum Streptophyta; class Magnoliopsida; order Solanales; family Solanaceae; genus Jaltomata; species Jaltomata sinuosa. Next base: position 71,935 of record QJPP01007531.1, read on the forward strand.
CTTGATTCCAATTGGTATCTCAACAAGGTGAAGGATGTCATTGGACTCCGGGTACGACAAACAAGCAAGAAGGATTGGAACCGGGAAGGTTCCAATTGGTATCTGGCCTGGAAGGCTATGTAAAGGTATGGATAGATCGGCTAATGGTCATCCATGAGGAGAATAAAAAGTAATGAAACTAATTTGATTGATTGTTTAAGCTTGAGGCTTGAGATTGTGCTTATGTGTATTGATCTTGTTTGAATGACTGTAAATGTGTGGTGGGCAATTATTTGATTTTCTGTGAATGTTTTGGTCCGGGAGGAGTCATAACTTGAATAGGTGTGCTTTGGTTAGTAATTACTTTTTATATGTACTTGAATTGATCAGTAAAGTGGTGTTACACTTCGGAAACGGTCTTGCCATTGGTAAAAATGGTAAGGGGACAAGGCTTACGACTGTAGGGAAACTCCAGTTTCAGGATAGTCGGGATTGGTTAGGAACCATGGGGGAAAAGGGCTATCATTGCTTGATGGCAGGAAATGCGGTAAGGAAAGTTTTTTGGTAACTCATGATTGTAACTTAAGGAAAATTTATTCCCATCTTGAAAGTTGTGATTGTTTTAAATGATAAGTTGCGATATGCCTTAATTAGAATTATTTGCATTACATTTGGGTATAGGCTTACCATGTATATAGATGGTAAGGGAACAAAAAGGGATTGTGGACTGTAGGGAAGCTCCGGTTTCAGGACAGTCGGGACTTGGTTGAGAACCAAGGGAACTATGGGGGTTGTTTGTGCTTGATAGCGGAAGTGTGTTGTTAGGAATAATTGCTTACATAATCCTCTTGTTGATTTGTGATAAGTGATGCTAAGTTTAAGTATGTGTAAAGCCGAGAATGGTCTTGAGGATTGTTTAAGACCATGGCGGGATTAACTGGATTAAACAATGTTAACAGGGAAGGGGAATAAGAGAATTATTCAGAGAATGGTAAATTTTATGTGCTACTACTTTTGGGGGTTTCCATAGCAGTGTGCAAGTTGCTATAGCGGGATGGGCAGGGCATGATCCCTGTCCTATTTTTCCCTTATTCTATCTTTCATTCCCGAGTTAATTTAAATCACTATTTGAGCTGCGAGCTATTGCAGGAATTATTTAGCATCCATGCGTAATAAGAGGAAAGGGTAGATACGATAGCCCGGGATATTGGTGAAATTTTTGATTTACCACTGGTGGGAATAGTCACCTAGGTAGAATTTGGCCAAATGACCCATTATTAGCTGAGTAGTGTTGGAAATTACTCGTAGTCTTATGTCATGAGGGTGATTTGGCTGGTTTATTATTGATGATCCTTAGTGGTAGAGTCAGTTGAGGGAGTTCGAGTGAGAAAACTTTTGGTTGAGGTGTTAGAAATCTTGGGTTAGGCTAGTCTGAGATAAATTCTAAGCAAGTTAAGGTCTAGGGAAATCCAGGTGCGGATTGGGTCTTATATCTTGGTTCGAGCTAGTTTTTCCATTAGCCAAGACCTTAAGGAATCTGGGGGACTTTTCAGAATCAGATTTGGGTAAGTAGATCTCTCGGTATGTGGATTGACGTGAAGGGGTTGTTTCGGAACGTCAGGAAATTAAGTGTGTTGTAAAATAGGCACTTTTGGAAAAAAATTCGACTTTCTGTCCCATGTCAACCACCATAGCGGTTGAACACATCGCTATTGCGACCTCTACTATAGCGGAGAAATTACCGCTATAGTGAAAGTCAGCGACTGTCAGCACTGTAGCATGGGCATTAAGTTTTGGTCTGTTATGTTTGGATTTCTTTCGCTCCGGTATTTCAACGAGGCCCCTAATTTCTTTGGCACTCAAGGAGGAGTAATCTAACTGGTCTCGTACAGCTCGAAGGAAGAAATTCCTTGACAGAGCAGAATCGAATTAAACTTTGGTTGAGCTTAGGTACACCCGGGGGATTTGGGAGTTCGGTGGTTCGCGTAAGGCTATTCTATGCTGTCATAGTAGAGCGTTAAGTTTCTAAGGGCTGGTTCATCCTTTTCTTTCTGCCTTAGAGATCATTCGGGGATGAACGAGGGGTAAATTGGTATCTGTTGTAATGACCAGGTCCGTCGTTATGTTAATTTTTCTCGATTTTGTAAATTTGGGGAAAATGGTTAAAAATTCATTCGAGGTAAGTAGGGTGACGTCATAGAATTTTTTTGATTTTTCAGAAATAATCTGGGCTGACGTCACTCTGCTATAGCGGTATTATATTTCGCTCTAGCGGAACCGCTGTAGCGGAGGAGTAGACCGCTATAGCGGAGCTACGGGAGGCAGTAGCCAGATATGGGATTTTATTAAAAAGTCTCTTCTCCTCAGTTGGAAAACATACGAGGGTTCCTCCAAAAACCCTTCCAGGCTTCTCCAAGGCTAGGAAATCTTGAGGAGGAGGGGTCATGGCTAAAGGGATGCGAAACAGCAGATTCCAGGACCATCGTTCAGCCGGGAACGCACTCACGGAGCCAGAAATGCACCGTTGCAGCTGCTCGGCATCCAGGTAGGCCTGGTTTCTTCCAAGAGTAGATTGACCGCTTTCATTTTCGTATTATTGTATAGAATGAAAGGGAGAATCCATGGTTAGGCCTTCAGGCTCGGAGTCTGGAGGAAGTTGTTGAATTGTTGGATTACTTTAAAAATGGTAGAATGGGAATAGGGTGTTGTGATATTCTAGGCATTGCTTAAATTGTGTGATTTTTCTGATAAAAATGCGGAAACTAGAATATCGGAAGGTTCGGGAAACCGGAAAAGGGTTAGTAATTAACAAATGTGTAAGGAACGGAAGTTCTAGACTAATTGGTATAATTAGGATAATTGTTTGGTTGTGTTCTAAGGCTGAAAAGGGTTTTCCCAGGTTGTATTTGGTCCTAGGAGGAGGGTCAGGAATAAATGTAATTAACTGCACGTTTAAAGAGGCGAACCAGGGTAGTCTTGGGATGGGATTTGACGTATCATAGTGTACCCAAAATGGGGTAAGTGATGGCTTACGAATTCTGTGAATGTTGTATATTTTGTACTCTTATCTAAATGTTTGTATGAATTGCATGACTTAGAGGAATTTTGTAGAATGTCTAAGGGTCCTGTTTTACAGTCGGTGAATTGAACGGTGTGGTGCTTGTTGGTTTACAAGTTGTTTTGTTCATTATTTTGACGGTGGATTATTGACATTCGGTTGGCTCGGGTACCACACCTGGTACAGGTATACTACTGATTGGCACGGGTACCATGCCTAGTACAGGTATAACAAATGGTTGGCTCGGGTACCACGCCTGGTACGAAATACTAACAGTTGGCTCAGGTACCATGCCTGGTACGGGTTTATTTTACTGCATCATTGCATTGATATTATTATATTGCATTAACTGTTATTGGTTCCGTGAGTGGATCGGGCTGTTTTATTGAAATGTAATAATTGCTTATGGTCCATCAGAGGACGAGAATTCTGTTATATTTGGTTAAGTTGGTCTTGGTGTAGACCTGGTTATTATGTTGATCATTATTTGGTCTTGGTGTAGGCCGAGTTGTTATATTATATTGTGAGTTTGGTCTTAATGTAGGCCGAATTGTTATATTATATTGTGAGTTTGGTCTTGGTGTAGGCCGGGTTGTTATATTATATTGTGAGTTTGGTCTTGGTGTAGGCCGGGTTGTTATATTATATCGTGAGTTGGGTCTTGCTGCAGGCCGGGTTGTTATATTATATTATGAGTTTGGTCTTGGTTTAGGTCGGGTTGTTATATGATATTGTGAGTTTGGACTTGGTGTAGGCAGGGTTGTTATATTATGTTGTCGGTTCGTCTTGGTGTAGGCCAGGTTATTATGTCGGTTATTAGTTAGTTTTGGTGTAGACCGGGTTTTCCATGCTAACACCTAGATGTTTTAGAGGGATCCGGGTGGGTCCGAACTATGTAAAAGAGGTTATGAGTTCACAATTATTGTCATTAAGTGTACTAATGGCGGTAAGAAATTATTTATGGTTAATAACTTAAGGGTGGGTCTTGGTGTAGACTGGGTAACCTGTTGAACACTTAGGTGTGGTTAGAGGATCCTTGGAAGGCCCGAGTTTCGGGATTATAAAGGGACTTAGATATAACTCTGTTGTTGTCATTGAAGGTGTCAATGGTTGCTAGGTGAATTTCATGTGATTGGTAAATTGGGAGTAAGACTGAAAGTCTGGGGTTGTAGTTGTTGGTTGTTATTACCAGGATGGAAAGTTGTCCTTGAGGTCCGGGAAGGGTCCAAACACTGGTAAGTAATACCACGGGTATAAGTGGTTTGGTTGAGCAGTTAGTCAGGTTAAGTCTGAATATCTAGTCAAGGAGGTGACTTGGAAAGTCTAGGTGACAAGGTGACTTGGGAAGTCTAGATGTCAAGGTTACTTGGAAAGTCTAGATGTCAAGGTGACTTAGGAAGTCTAGGTGACAAGGTGACTTGGGAAGTCTAGATGTCAAGGTGACTTGAGAAGTCTAGGTGTTAGGGTGACTTGGGAAGTCTAGGTAACAAGGTGACTTGGGAAGTCTAGATGTCAAGGTGACTTGGGAAGTCTAGGTGTCAAGGTGACTTTGGAAGTCTTGGTGACAAGGCGACTTGGTAAGTCTAAAGGTTAGGATAGTCGGTTCCTAAAAGGGGGATTGATAAAAGTGATGTTGAAAGTGGTGAAGCATTTACCTTGTGCATTTTATCTTAATTTTTATATGATGGTAGGAGCGAATTCGAGTCAGTCGATGATGCCTACCAGTACGTGTGTTTGTACTGATTCTACTCTTGCTATACCTTTTTGGGTATAGTCTGGTTGCAGGATTGGTGATATTTCACAGGTTCAGGATTTTGGTGATCTTCCAGCAGCTCCTACTTTCTTTCTATGGTGGGAGTTGTGTCATTTTATGTCATATACTCATCTTTTAGAAGCTCTTGTACCGGCTTAGACTAGGTTCTGGGGAGGTTGTTTCATATTGTAAATGTTTTTCGCAAATTCTTTAAGTCGTTTATTTTTCTAAACTATTTGTAAAAAGGATTTCTCATGTATTTAAGGGACTTATTTAATAGTTTATTTTCTTTTTTCGCATTGCCTGTTGGTTCGGGTGGTAAGGATTCCCCTATCTAGGTGGATTAGAGTAGGTGCCCGCACGGCCCGGTAGTTGGGTCGTGACATAAACACTCCCTATTGATATGAACTGTGACAGCTATTCCAATGCAAGCAAATAGGATATTAATGGCAAGTTCTAGCTCTTCATACTCAAATCTAGCAGGTCAAATCGCAGTGAGAACCAAAGATATGTCTAAGGAGCCTAGGTCTTCTTTTACGAATCTTCAGAATTCAAAAAAAAAAGGTACATTCGCACAAATTTTTAATCAGAAATCCCTACATCTAATGTATGCCTCTCAATGGGTTGAACCTCCTTTGGAGATTAATACAACTATCTAAGAGTTAAACATTCATTGAAAGACCCAATTAAAGATGTACTAATAGTTCTAGAGGAACAAAGAGATTGGAGATAATAATGGGTTGAAAACAACCAACTACATAAAGTAAATATAATGTCTTGAGCCCTGGTTTAGTTCCATATTGACACCTCAAGTTCTCATCGGTGCATGAAACGTATAACCATAGGGATTTACTTCAGGCTCTAGATAATGTCAAGATCACTTTAATGTAGTCTGTCATTGTAAATTATGAATCATTGTTGTCCGTTATTGTAGATGAATAGCCAAAGGACTGTATGATTTTATGAAATGAATAATAAAAAATTGCTAATTGTTGTCTTTATTTGAATTACTCCTGATAGTTTGTATGATTTTCATGTGAGGAGTGCTTTGTTTATCTAAGTTGATGATTATTTTCCCTGTGGGTGGGACTTTCTAAAATGAAGTAAACTGAAATATACCTGCAAAATCAACAGCTAGGTTAGCAAAAAATCAGCAAGAGTGTTCCCTTTCTTAGGATATGTTGAATTCTGATTGATATAAACTTCGTCATTATGTTTATGGAGTTGACCTCAACCTTCACACTCCAAGGGATCTCTCAATTCCTATCTAGTAATTGTACAATGGTCATAGAGTCAGTCTCAATGATGATGGGAAATAGTTGTCTTTTCATGCAAAATTGCAAATCTTCCCTGATTACAATTTCCTTGGCACCTATATTGGCTTATAGAAAACTAGTCATAATATCTAAATATTTATAGGACTATCTTAGCATGCTAATTTAGTATATATACCATTATTTACTTCTACGCATTTCCCTTTTTTCCTAACTAGTAAGTAACTAAGGCCATGTACCTCTTGACTAGTAAATGAATAAGGTATGTGAATGCTCCAAGATCAAAAGTATCCCCTATAATTGAAAGATTTTTCATACCATTGATCTCCCTCTGGATAGTCCTCTAAGCGACAAGAAAGTCATTAGAGTTTTATTCTCCCATAAACCTTTCAAAGCTTTGGGTCCAGATGGGCTTCACCCAAACTTCTGAAAGTGCAAGAGGGAGGGTGATTTGCCTACTTTTTCGATTATCAGTTGACTGCCTGGTTCAGTTAGTCGACTTGTGAAAATAGTAAAAATTAAAGTAAGCAGAACTGGAAAGTAAAAGTAGACACACGATGTTTTTATACTGGTTCAGATCCAGAATAGGTCTTACTCCAGTCTCCTTGTGTTGCAAGGGATTCTCTACTAAAATCTTTGATGCTTTTAGGTAACAAGATTTGAATGTAGTTCCTACGACTACACTCGATTCTTTTTCTCTCTTTTTCTTTTTTGATATAGTAGCCTCACCAGCAATATTTTTCTCTCCTCTCTTTTTTGAGTACACAGTAAATCACAAAGAGATACAATGCTTGATAAAAGTAGAGCAAAGAATTTGAGAAGGTTTAGACTAAGTGTTTGAACTCTTCCTTTCTTCAAACGACTTTAAATAGGAGATGCAGGAGCCGTTGGAGAAGGATTGGAGAGAGCAACCCAAGAGATTTGATCCTTGAAAAAAAGATGTGAAATATCTATTTTCTAAGAATAAGGTTGAGTCAAGATTTGACTCTATTGAATCGCAGAATATCTTCCTTAAATGGGCGAGTATAGCTTTGAGGTTTTCCATGTGAATAGTATTGAAGTATTCCCTTGGAACTCGTCTGAATATTTTCTTTCCATACCGATGGCCTTGATTGATTTCTTGATATTTCATCCCAAATTGGATATGTGCTGATTTTACTCCTTCACATCGGATGATATCCTATTTCCTTAGTAAGAGGATCCTTGATTGATGTTTGTGTTGCGTTCCTTATTTTCCTGCACACATAATAGTGTCATCATTAAAATTCACACATTAACAATCTCCCCCTTTTTGATGCATGACAATAATAAATAAGGAATTGTAGTTAACTTCCCTTTTGCTTTTGCTTCCCCTTAGAAGTTGATTTGATGCATGGTCGACTGCTCCCCCTGAGGGGTTGGCTCTGCCCTATCTCCCCTTTTGGCGTCAATCAAAAAGGAATATAAAGGCAATAGATTCACACATAGCAGAAAAGATAATGATAAAACTACTACTAAGGAACTAAGAGAGTTAGTAAATTACAAACCAAAACAAAACCAAGAGTAAACTGTTCAAAGGTCACAAAAGCATAGATAAGTGAAGCTATTTCCGCAGAAGATAGTAGATAGTGTTGACAGTGGCTTCCTTCAGTTTTTCAAAGCGGGTTGTTAAGTTGGCAGCAACTTTGTCTCCACTTTCTTGTATCCTGTTGGAAACTTTGATAGCTTCTTGGATCACTTTATCAAGTTGAAGACGAATTTTGGCCACATCACTACCAGTTTCTTTAGTGCATGTATGTACCTTTTCTACCTGAAACTGAGTGGATAAGAGCATGTCCTTGAGAGACTCAAGCTTGTCATCCATGGCATATAACTTAGCCAGAACTTCAGGGAGATCAACAGAGACTACAAGAGTCGAGTTCGAAGAGGCTGGAACATCAGTAGGGAGGGGGTCAGGAACAGGAACATCAGAGTCATTTTTGAGTACCCAAGAGTCACCAGAGCGAGTATACCCCATGCAGCCAAAGGCCTTGGAGGTATAGCATTACTTGACATAGTAGGTAGGGACATTAAGAAGACTGATATTGTTGGCTTCCAAGATGTGAGAGATGACCATTCCGTATGGGAGACTGAGAGGATCTGCAGACGCTTCAATCATATTATTGAGAATCATGGATGAAAGCTTGAACTTTGTTTTGGAGATAAGGCAATATGTGAGCAATGTGTTTCGAAGAGACAAGGTGGACAAAGATCTAGAGCGAGGAACTAGAGTAGTAGCGATAATGTGGGCAATAATTCTTGTTTCAAAGGATAGATCCTTTGGACCTAATTGAGAGGGGAGAGGATTTGAATTTTCAAGAGAGATAGCCTTCCTTGCTTGTTCCAGGTATATATCAAACTCCGAGGGTCAGACACTTTTCATAGGAATAGAAAAACCATAGCATTTTATATGAAATATGTGATCAAAGACAGCACAGTCAAGGAAAATGTGTTTACCACGAACGAGGGTTTCATATTCACCGACTTTAGGAGCAAAGATTGGCATAAAAGAGATGAATGAGGGGTTCAGATAATGAGCACGGAGTCATGGTGATGAAATTTTCCCAGCCTTGATGTTCAAAGACTTCTTTCACATTGCATTGACTGGAGGAGAAATAATTGAGATTCGCATACCGATCATGAGCAAAGGGTTTATCCTTGAGAGATTTAAAGAGGAATTCATTTGAGGGGCCCCAAAAGTCAGTCTTACTGTCCAAACAGCTCTCAAACTCGAATTTTCACTTCTCATTGGATTCATCACCATCAATATCTTATCCAGGACGCTTGAAATAGGGTTTTGAAAAAGATGAGTGAGAGGAAAGAGAAGTGTCAGAGTCATCGGAATCGACTGGGACGGGAGATGAAATTTTTCCTTTGATTTTGTTTCTGGAGCTTTTTCAAGTGGGAGTGGAAAGGCTTTTGGGAGATTTTGCCATGGTGAAGACGAAAGAAATGAGGAATAGACAGAGAATAAGAAACAGAGGATTTTAAGTAGAATAAGAGGGAGAAGTGAAAAGACGAGACGAAAAAAAAAAGACGCGACTGACATGAAATGACGTGAAAGGGAGAAACGAGGCAGTGCATTTAAAGAGGGGACAGAAGATGGAACAGCACATAAATACTAAATACTAAAGACATTTAAACATAGGGAAAAACAATTTTTAATTATGCAAACAGGATTTTGAACAACACATACACTAGTACACACTAAACAGTAAAGACAATTAAACATAAGGAAAAATGATTTTTAATTATGGTAAAAAAGGATTTTGAACAATGCCAAGAGAGTTCTTTAAATAGAATCTTTCTTCCAACAAAGGTTTTGTAAAGAAGTCTGCTAGTTGAAAATCAGTTCCCATAAATTTGAGTTCAATATCACCATTTAACACATGATCACAAATAAAATGATGCTTAATATCAATATGCTTAGCTATAGAATGATGCACAGAATTGTTTGAGAGACATATAGCACTGGAGTTATCACAGAAAATTTTAACAGGTTTAAAAGAAAGATCATAATCACTCAATTGATTAACCATCCACAGAATTTGAGCACGGCATTGCCCAATGGCGATATATTCTGCCTCAGTGGTAGAGAGAGAGACAGATCCTTGCTTTTTGTTGTTCCACGAAATAAGATATTTTCCTAGAAGTTGACATGTGCCATTAGTGCTTTTATGATCATCTTTATCACCTGCATAGTCAGCGTCAGAGAATCCTTCAAGAATAAATTCCTTACTTTTAGCATACCATAATCCATGATGAGTTGTCCCAACAAGATATCTAATAATGCATTTTACAGCAGTCAGATGTGATTCTTTAGGAGCTGACTGAAATCGAGTACATTTACAAACACTAAATATAATGTCTGGTCGAATGGCTATTAAGTACAAAAAAGAGCCTATCATACCTCTGTATTTAGTTTCATCTACTAATTTACCTTCATCATCCTTGTCAAGAGAGCATGTGGGACTCATGGGAGTTCCCATTGCTTTGGCATCACTCATGCCAAACTTTTGAATGATTTCCTTTGTATATTTACTTTGGCAGACAAAAATTCCCTTGTCAGATTGGATGATTTGCAGACCAAGGAAGAATGTTAGTTCACCCATCATACTCATTTCAAATTCTCCTTGCATGAGTTTAGAGAATTCCTTGCACAGCAAAGCGTTAGTACTACCAAAGATAATGTCATCAATATAAATTTGAATAATCAAGTTTTTAGAGGCAGTCTTTTTTACAAAGAGAGTGGTATCAATTTTTCCTCTTGAAAAGCCATGATCTATTAGAAAGGTGCTCAATCGATCATACCAAGCTCGGAGAGCCTGTTTGAGACCATAGAGAGCTTTTGATAATTTGAAAATATAATGTGGAAAATTTTGGATGTTCAAACCCAGGGGGTTGTTTTACAAAAACATCCTCTTCAATAAAGCCATTTAAGAAAGCACTTTAACATCCATTTGAAATAGTTTAAAACCTTTGAAGGAAGCATAAGCAAGTAATATTCTTATTGATTCTAACCGAGCCACAGGTGTGAATGTTTCATCGTAGTCGACTCCTTTTTGTTGTGAGTAGCCTTGGGCCACCAGTCGAGCTTTGTTTCTTACTACTTCTCCAGTTTCATTTAGTTTATTCCTGAAGACCCATTTTGTGCCAATGACATACACTTTTTCAGGTCTGGGAACAAGAGTCCAGACTTTGTTTTTCTCAAATTTATCCAGTTCTTCTTGCATTGCTTTGATCTAATGATCATCTTCTAATGCTTCATTCACCTTTTTGGGTTCAAGTTGAGATATGAGAGCAATGTTTGCTTTGTTTTTGGTCGATGCTCTTGTTCTCATTCCTTCCTTTGGATCTCCAATGATGAATTTCTTTGGATAGTCTGGCTCACTTATCCATTCATTTGAAATCACTTCCACTGTTTGTTCAGTTGACTCCTCTTGAGTCCCAGTTGACTTGACAATGGCAGTTTGTTCCAGGTTGGGCCCTTGCTTGTTTGGTTGCCTTGTGCTTCTTCATTATCTGCAGCTATACTTTTCTCGGCCAAGTGATTAAAGTCGTCAAAAATAACATGAACAGATTCTTTAACATTTAAGCTACGTTTATTGAAAATTCTGTAGGATTTACTAGAGTTTGAGTAACCAAGAAAAATACCTTCATCACTTCTTGGATCGAATTTACCTATATTTTCCTTACCATTATTGTGCACAAAGCATTTGCATTTGAATTAGTGAAAGTAGCTGATGTTCAGGTTTTTTCCGTTCCATAGCTCATATGGAGTTTTGTTCAATATAGGCCTTATGAGACATCTGTTAAGTACATGACAAGCTGTTCTTACAGCTTCTGCCCAGAAGTCGTGTGACAGTGAATGTTCGATAATCATAGTTCTTGTCATGTCTTAGAGAGCTCTATTTTTTCGTTCCACTACTCTATTTTGTTGAGGGGATCTTGGTGCTGAAAATTTTTGGGAGTAGCCTTTCTCATTGCAAAATTTTTCAAATGAATTATTTTAGAACTCTCTCCATGATCACTTCTGATGGCAGTGATATAGTATCCCCTGTCTCTTTGAACTCTTTCACAGTAAAACTCAAAATTCTTTAAGGTATCATCTTTATGAGCTAAAAACATGACCCAAGTGAATCGTGAATAATCATCAACAATTATGAATGCATACCTTTTTCCACCAATGCTTGCAGTTCTAGATGGACCAAAAAGGTCCATGTGAAGAAGCTATAAAGGTTTGAAAGTAGTTATGAATTCTTTAGCTTTAAAAGAGTTTCTAGTTTGCTTACCCATTTGACATGTGTCACAAATGTGATCTTTTGTGTAGTCCAATTTTGGGAGTCCAAGAACTAGATCATGCTTAGCAAGTTTCTCTATGAGAAGCATGCTGGCATGACCAAGTTTTTTTGTGCCATATCAATGGATCTTCTGATATTGATGCAAGACAGATATGTTCTTTTGAGCTTCTTACAGAGTCCAGTACATATACATTTTTGTCTCTGCTTCCTGGTAACAGTGCTTTTCCTGTGATGTCCTCAATTGTGCATCCAATTTTTCTGAATCGTACTTCAAGATCCGCATCGCATAGTTGACAAATGCTTAGGAGATTATATTTCAAACCCTTCATAAGATAAACATTAGTGATATCGCAAGAATCATTAAAAGAAATAGTTCCAATACCAATGACCATTCCTTTCGAGTTATTCCCAAAATGAATGGCTCCTCCATTATAGTCGGCTACTAATTTGAACAAGTATTTATTTCCTGTCATGTGATTTGAACACGCACTGTCAAGATACCATTTTGCTTTTGAACCTTTCTTGTGGTGTTCCTGCAAAATAAGATAATTACTTATCTTTAGGTACCCAAGGTGTCTTGGGTCCTTTGGGGTTAGTTTCAAGAGTTTTCTTCGGTCTCCATACCCAATTCTGAGGTTTTGAATAATGAAATCAGCATCGAAAAGATTTATGTCCACTTTTACCACAATAATGATATGCACTCTGAATGGATTCTTCAGTTACGTTGTCTGAAACCTCTTTGTAATCTCTTTCATGATATAAAGAGTTGGATTCAGATTTATAACTGATTGATACTTTTCTAGTTGACTTGGTTGAACAAGTTGACTGATTTGATCTTTGAGATCTCATGTCAGTTGACTTGTTTGACCGAGTTGACTGAGTTGATTTCACAGAGATTTGTCCAGAGGAGATTCTTAAACTATTTATTTGTGCTTTGAGTTCCTAAACCTCCTCATCAAGGATATCCCTCTCAACTGCACAAACTTATAGTTTAATTTCACAGTTTTTCTTTTCTTGTTGGATAATATTTCTTAAATAGTTAAATACTCTATTGAGATCGTCAATGGCACGATCCAATAGGTTTTTCAAGTTTGAGCAATTAGGGCAGGTTTCAGTTCTTACCTCACTAGTTTCTCCGATGGCCATGAATCATATGTTATCTGACTCGTCATGTTCGTGTTCAAAGCTATCTTCATCACCCCAACTGCTGAAGGCTTTTTGATTCCCTCTGGAATTCCTTCTCCTTGGTTCAGGACAATCATTTGCAATGTGCCCATACTTCCCACAGTTGTAGCATTTCCCTTCATTTCTGTTTGATCAGTGATGTACTTCCCTTTTGAGAAGTTTTGCTTACCTCTTCTGTTGTTTCTTGATCGCCTGAAGTTTTCAACAACTGACCTGGTGATAAAAGCAATTTCTTCTTCTCCCATTTCTTCTTCTTCAACTTCTTTGACTTCCTCTGTGGCTTTAAATGCTACAGTTTTTTTCTTGTTGTCTTTCTGTCCTCGTTTAATCAGATGAGTTTTCTCAAACGCAATGAGATCTCCTCTTAGTTCATCATAGGTGAGATCTTTGAGATTCATGCTTTCAATGGCGACTACCTTGGCATGCCATTGAGTGGAAAGACTTCTGAGAATCCTGGTTATTTGATCACTTACAGGATACGTTTTCCCAGATGCCCTGATTTCTCCAATGATTTTGTTGAATCTGGAGAACATGCTTTCAACTGATTCCCCTTCCTTCATTGAGAAAAGCTCATATTCATATACCAGAAGACTTATGATGGTTTGTTTGACCTTATCAGTTCCTTCATAAGTTACTTCTAGTTTATCCCACATTTCTTTGGCTGTCTCACAGCAGGAGATTTTTTTGTATTCTTCTCCACTTATGGCATTGTAAAGAACATTCTTGGCTTTGGAGTTTGTCTGAATGATTTCCATCATTTCATCAGTGTAGTTCTCCAGAGTCGGATTTATTTCAGTTGAAGTTCCACTATTTTTTGCATCCTTACAATCCTTTTTTGCCTTTGTAATGGGGATGTCACCAAGTTTGATGACTCTTCATACTTTTACATCATAGGACTTGATAAATGTTTCCATTCTGATCTTCCAGTGGGAGAGATGCTTTCCATTGAAGTATGGTGGTCTTGTTTGGGAGGTTCCTTTTTGGAATAGGGCTCCAGCAGCAATTTGATGTGCCATGATCTTTCCTCACTTGTTGTTAAGCAAATATTTCTGAGAATAGGCTCTGATACCAATTGAAAGTGCAAGAGGGGGGTGATTTGCCTACTTTTTTTATTATCAGTTGATTGTCTGGTTCAGTTAGTCGACTTGTGCAAATAGTTAAAACAAAAGTAAGCAGAACTGGAAAGTAAAAGTAGACACACCATATTTTTATACTGGTTCAGATCCAGAACGGATCTTACTCCAGTCCCCTTGGGTTGAAAGGGATTCTCTACTAAAAAATTTTATGCTTTTAGGTAACAAGAGTTGAATGTAGTTCCTACGACTACACTCGATTCTTTTTCTCTCTTTTTCTTTTTTGATACAGTAGCCTCACCAGCAATATTTTTCTCTCCTCTCTGTTTTGAGTACATAGTAAATCATAAAGAGATACAATGCTTGATAAAAGTAGAGCAAAGAATTTGAGAAGGTTTATACTAAGTGTTTGAACTCTTCCTTTCTTCAAACGACTTTAAATAGGAGATGCAGGAGCCCTTGGAGAAGGATTGGAGAGAGCAACCCAAGAGATTTGATCCTTGGAAAAAAGATGTGAAATATCTATTTTCCAAGAATAAGGTTGAGTCAAGATTTGACTCTATTGAATCGCAGAATATATTCCTTAAATGGGCGAGTACAGCTTTGAGGTTTTCCATGTGAATAGTATTGAAGTATTCCCTTGGAACTCGTCTGAATATTTTCTTTCCATACCGATGGCCTTGATTGATTTCTTGATATTTCATCCCAAATTGGATCCGTGCTGATTTTACTCCTTCACATCGGATGATATCCTCTTTCCTTAGTAAGAGGATCCTTGATTGATCTTTGTGGTGCTTTCCTTATTTTCCTGCACACATAATATTGTCATACATTAAAATTCACACATTAACAACTTCTACCAAAAAAATTGAAATTTCGTGAGCCATTCGATTTTGAAACAATACCATGAAATCTTTATAACTCTATCCATCCCTGAACTTCTAAACAATACTTTTCTGTGCATAATCCCCAAGTTAACGAATTCTAACAACTTCAGGACCATTGGGTTGTGCAACACTACTTACAAGCTCATCACAAAAATCATCGTTAATCATATCAAACCTTATTTGGCTCAACTCATTGGTCCCTATCCAACTAGTTTCTTAAAGGGAAGATGAGTCAGTGATAACTCTATCCTAATCCAAGAAATTTACAATTAGATTACCGAGACTAAGGGTACAAAAGGTGGGTCGTGCTCAAAATTGATTTAGAAAAGGTATTTGATCGCATTGAGTGTTCATTTGTCTATCACACCCTGACCTACTTCAAATTTCCCCTAAAAATTATTAAACTCATCATTAATTGCATTAGTACTAGCAACATAGCTATCCTCGTTAATGGTACTATGACAAAAAAATTCTCCTCTAGCAAAGGTATATGACAAGGGGACCCTATGTCCCCGTACATCTTTATCCTCTATATGAAAATGCTCTCCACCTACATTAATCCTCAAGTGAACATCCTAAATTGAGATCCCATCACTCTTAGCAAAACTGAGCATCTATTTTCTCATCTTTTCTTCGTGGACGATTTAACTCTCATGTGTAAAGCCAACACTAAATCTATCATATAATGCACCAATGTTTTTCTAACTTTTGCTCTGTCAGGCCAAAAAAAAATAGTTTCAATAAATCCAAAGCTTTCTTCTCAAAGAATTGTGACGAGACCATTCACTCTCAAATTCTAGAACTCATTCACATAAATTAGTCGAACAAGTTTGGTAAGTACTTGGAATTTCCTATCCTTCCCCGCAAACCAAAACCATTGGATTTCTAATTTATCATCGATAACATGATAAATAGACTTGCTAACTGGAAGGTCAATTTTCTCACTCCAGATAGCCGTATCATCTTGGCCAAATCTACACTCAATGTTATTCCTGTGCACATGATGCAATCTTTTCACTTCCCCAAAAAATCTGCTACACGTTAGACAAAATCCAAAGGGACTTTGTTTGGGGAAGTACAGCTGAAAAAAAGAAAATTCACTACATCAATTGAAATACGGTCACCCTCCCTAAACATCAAAGGGGCCTGGGGATCCGAAAATCAAATCACAAAAACATGACCTTGATAACAGGTCTCTCTTATATATTATTATCCAATCCACACTCTCTATGGGAAAAGACTCTAATCGCTAAATATAGTGGCAGATTTTCTACTAGTTTCATCTCCTTTGTTTGGAACAACATGATAAACATAATGAGGTTTTGGGACTTTAAATGGATTCCCAATAATCTCACCCTCCAAACTCACCTTTAAGGTCCTCTATTCTACGAGGAAACCAATCTCCGACTCATAGACATGAAAAGATAGAAAATGGAATTGGTCCAAAATTTCCTTCGAGTTCCCTAAAAATATACAGACTCTGTGTCTACAATAACCTTGGATGCCAATAGATTTGATACTTCTTATTGGGGCCTTAATAATAGTGGCATCTTAGCAACTAAATTCACATACAACCTTATTCATCTTATTGGGGCCTTTAATTTCTTCTAAGTTTGTATGAAAATTCGACCGGTTACTTGGGTTTATAGTGCTGCAATATTTCCTCTAAAGTATAGTGTAGCAGGTTCTGGTATTGGTGTTATTGTTAATAGTCTAATGAATGCTATTGTTTCAATGAGTTTTTTGTCCATTTCTGATGCAATTACAACTGGTGGTGCTTTTTCATGTTTGCTGTAATTTTCAGATCTTGAGATCCTTTAAGCTGAAAGTTTTGAAGATCTGGTTCAATGGGTAATTATTGTGCAACACCTTCTTCTGTTGTTGATATTATCCTTGAACAAATAAAAAAGAAGCAGAAATGTTGCAGGGGTTTTGGAAAGAAATGTGTATCAGTGCAAAACCTTCTTCTGTGTATCACTAGCAAATATTGCAGGGGTTTAAAGTGGTCCTTAGACTCGTGCTTGGACATGCAAGACATGCTTAGCTGTAGTTTTTTTTCATGATCTTATGAAAGAGACTATTTTTTGGTAACGAGATAGGGATCTGTGGGCATGTGGATATTGGAATGTGGGGATATATATATATATATATATATATATATATATATATATATATATATATATATATATATATATCACTAGATACAAATAGCCCGTGCAAGCACGGGTCCGATATATGCTACTTTTTTATTTCAATTTATGTGACACCAAAAAAAATTGAAGAGTCGATCAACCTTTTTACACGATTTTTAAATATTTTAAGTTGTTAATTATTCTAATTTCTTATAATACTTTTTACATAATTTTTTAATAATATATGTTGCTCTCTATGTGTCAATTTATACGGAATAAAATTTGGAGAGTCAACACAATTTTTAATATAGTTTTAAAATATTTTAAGTTGTTAATCATTGTAATTTATAGACTTACTACGTAATTTTTATATAATATATGTTACTCTCTATATACGGAATAAAATTTGGAGAGTCAACACAATATTTAATATAGTTTTAAAATATTTTAAGCTGTTAATTATTGTGATTTATAGACTTACTACGTAATTTTTATATAATATATGTTACCTTCTCTACTCCAATTTATGTGTATCAATAAATTTTGGAGAGTCAACACGATTTTTAATATAGTTTTAAAATATTTTAAGTTGTTAATTATTGTGATTTAAGGACTTACTACATAATTTTTATATAATATATGTTACTCTCTCTACTCCAATTTATGTGTATCGATAGAATTTGGAGAGTCAACTAAATTTTTTATGTTTTTTAAATATTTTAAGTTGTTAATTATTGTGATTTCTAATACTTTTACGTTATTTTAAAATAATATATAAAAAATAAGACAAATAAATTAAAAAATAGTCTACTTGTCCCATCTTTATTGGCTTGAGTAAGAGAGAAGAAGATTAAGAGATTTATATAAATTGGTAAAGAAGGTTCAGTGAGAAAGAAAGAATTTTATTTTATATGTCTGTACAGGTGTCTTTACAAGTGTAATACACGTTTCCTGAAAGGCATTATGGTCAGTGATATTCTCCTTAAGTACAATTTACTTTACCTTTGGTACAACTAATAGATGTTGTGTTAGTCCCTCCTCCTCGCTTATATATAGTAGGAAAATATATATATATAATATATATATATATATATATATATATATATATATATATATATATATAATATATATATATATATATCATGAAATATACTTTAAGAATGATTTTAATCATAATCATGTATATGCGTGTTCTAGTAATTTAATCTGTTTTCTTTCACTCCCTAGTACGAACTGTTATCAACATGATTTTTTTATAATTTTTAATTTTATTTTGAATGTGTAGGAAAATGTGGGTGAGCAAACTTGAATGGAGGCACAAGTCAACTCGATCTATTGAAGAATTTTTGGACTATATATTGTGATATCTATTTAAATACATTTGATTTTGTAGAATGATCTTTAAAATATTACTTTATAAGTATATATATTGCAAACCAAAATTATAATTTTTCAATTAGCAATTATGGCTATAAAAATTCTATACAACGTTGCCACACTTCAAAAGTGTGGCTATAGGGACGTCAATTGTGTGGCTTATTAATTGTAAATCGGGGCAGGTGTAGAAGAAAAGATTACACTTTATAAGTGTTGTAATAGAGGAGGAATAAAAGGCTACGCTTTTAAACCGTGGCTAATAACAAACCAAAAGTCACGCTTTAAAGCATGGCCAACAACAAAGCAAAGGCCATACTTTAAAGTGTAGTTTTATCAAATAAAAATGTTGTTGATGAGATGCTACAAAGCGTGGCCTTTGTATCTCTTTGGCCAGGCTTTTTAAGCGTAGCTGCTATAGCAACACTTGAAAAGCGTGGCCTAAATTCAAGGGTTACGCCTCTTTAGCCCACCCCAAAAAAGTGTAGCCTTTGATCAAAGGCCACACTTTTTGCTAGTTTAGGCCACACTTTATGGGGGAGGCTAAAAACCTAAAATGTTGTAGTGTTCACTCTCAAATTCTAGAACTCATTCACATAAATCAGTCGAACAATTTTGGTAAGTACTTAGGATTTTCTATCCTTCCCCGCAAACCAAAACCATTGGATTTCCAATTTATCATCGATAACATGATAAATAGACTTGCTAACTGGAAGGTCAATTTTCTCACTCCAGATATCCGTATCATCTTGGCCAAATCTACACTCAATATTATTCATGTGCACATGATGCAATCTTTTCATTTCCCCAAAAAATCTGCTACACGATAGACAAAATCCAAAGGGACTTTGTTTGGGGAAGTACAACTGAGAAAAGAAAAATTCACTACATCAATTGAAATACGGTCACCCTCCCTAAACATCAAGGAGGCCTGGGGGTCTGTAAATCAACTCACAAAAATATGGCCTTGATAACAGGTCTCTCTTAGATATTATTATCCAATCCACACTCTATGAGAAAAGACTCTAATCGCCTAAATATAGTGGGAGATCTTCTACTAGTTCCATCTCCTTTGTTTGGAACAACATAATTATGGATGGAAAACTTTGTGCTCCTGTCATTTCTTGGTCCCTCGGCAATGATAAACATAATGAGGTTTGGCACTTTAAACGGATTCACAATAATCCCACCCTCCGAACTCACATTTAGGGTCCTCTATTCTACGAGGAAACCAATCTCCGACTCATAGACATGAAAAGATAGAAAATGGAATTGGTCCAAAATTTCCTTCGAGATCCCTAAAAATATTACAGACTCTGTATCTACAATAACCTTGGATGCTAATAGATTTGATACTTCTTATTGGGGCCTTAATAATAGTGGCATCTTCGCAACTAAATTCCCTACAACCTTATTCATCTGAATCATGAGATTGTGTATAACTTCTCTTGGATCTGAAACTTAAGAACTCTAAACAAAATTATTTTTTTCCTATGGCAAATGTTCACACAATAGACTGCCCAATAATTGCTACCTTAATCATATAGGTATCAGCCATGGTCAACTGTGTCATGTTTGTAAAATGGAGGACAAAATCACCACCCATATATATATTTTTTGACTGCCCCATTGCTATGAAATTCTGGAAGAAAGTTGGCCTTCAAACCAAAAAATTTCCCCTGCATCAACTTCACTGGCTCAATATCCTAAACAATATTAAGTTTCCCCCAAACACCACTCACTTGGATTGAGTTGTTTTTTACCCATTTGGCTTATGGTACATTTGGATAAATCGTAATAATAATGTCTTTAAAAGATTGTTCAACTCCCTCTCCATCGAACTGGTCAATATTGACCACTATAAGCTCTAACACTGATCTACTTATCTCTCTCTTGTTGATAATTGCAGGTACCTATTGAAGAAAGTGGGGAATCCAGTGACATGACATAGCTTTCGCCAAGGAAACCAAGTAGCTAGAGAAAATTGAATGGGAGGTGACACTTAAGTTTTGAAATTAATATTGGTGACTCTTGACCAACCCTAAGGGTCAAAGACACTTAAGAGATTAATTAAGTTAATTGGGGACTCAATTAACATTTTTAAAACTTTTTAATCTTTTTAAAAATACAAATCAACCCACAACTATATTTAATAAAAATAAAAAGTTAAAAGTGAAAAAGCACTTTTCAAAATCAAATCTCAAAAGGATCATTCCCTCTCTTCTTCTTCTCTCTCAACAACCTGCTGCCTCCATTGACAACAGATCGACGAGACAGCCATTCTCCGGCAATTTTCAACCTCCGGCGACTCTAATTTCCAGTTCTTCATCGTCCCTTTTCGACTTTCAACCGTCAATCTCTGTTTTTTCACAGGTAAAGGCTTCTCTTTTTTTTATTTTCAAAAAATTAGAATTTTTTAGTTATGAAGATAAAGATGGACTTTAGTTGTCTTCTCTTCTAGTGAGAGTTAACAAGAATGAGTATTTGATGCTTAACAAGGAAACGAGAACCCAAAAAAACCCTAATTTTTTTATTTTCTTGGGAATCTGAGTGAAATATGTTATTGTTATTGTTGTTGTTGTTGGGGATCTTGTTGTTGCTATTATTGTTGTTGTTGTTGGAATCTGTTATTATAGTTGTAGAAGGGTCTTACATCTCAAAAAAG
The DNA here is from genome assembly GCA_003996215.1 of Jaltomata sinuosa. Taxonomy (NCBI): domain Eukaryota; kingdom Viridiplantae; phylum Streptophyta; class Magnoliopsida; order Solanales; family Solanaceae; genus Jaltomata; species Jaltomata sinuosa. The sequence continues at coordinate 93,134 of QJPP01007531.1, forward strand.
TTAGGCTTTTTGAAAATAATGCTTTGGTTAATGAATAAGAAGAGGACTTGAACTGAGTTAAGAAGAAGAAGATTTGAACTGAGTATTCTCCTCAAAGTTAGGGTTAATGTTGTTGTTGTTCTTGTTCTTGAACATTATGTTGGTATTATTGGTGTTGTTGTATTGGTAAATATTGGTGTTGTTGTTGTTTTATTGATTTTATTGAATTTTGTTGGTGTTATTGATGTTGTTTTATTGGTAAATGTTGGTGGTGGTGTTCTTGTATGGTGTTGGTCTTCAAAATTATTATTCAAGTGATAAATGTTGATTTATGTTGATGTTCTTGGTGTATTATGTGGTAAAACTTTTGTTAATACCATAACAGATGTATAATATGTTGCAACAAATGCTTCATCTGTTGCAACATATTAAGCATATGTTGGAAATAACTATACAATCTGTTGGTTTACTCTTATTATGTTTCCAACATATGACCCATCTGTTGGAACAGATGAGTCATATATTGCAACAGATGAATCATCTGTTCCAACAGATGGGTCATCTGTTCCAACAGATGGGTCATCTGTTCCAACAGATGGGTCATCTGTTCCAACAGATGGGTCATCTGTTCCAACAGATGGGTCATCTGTTCCAACAGATGGGTCATCTGTTCCAACAGATGGGTCATCTGTTGGAATATATGGGTCATCTGTTCCAACAGATGACCCATCTATTGGATCAATTATTTGTAAATTTTAAATTCACTTTTATCTTTTTTTTTAATGATGCACAAATCAATCATTGACCTTTATTTTACTCTTGTTTGTAGATAAATGGCTCCCACTAAAAGGAAAGGAAGTGAATCAACTCCAAAGAAAAGAAGAAGAAAAATAGCTAGGATACATTCACCACTAAAAGAGATTACTATACAAACAGTATCTCAATTAGAAGAAGAAGTTTCTTCTCAATCAGCTTTAAATATAGAAAAAGAGAAGGAAAAAGAGAATGAAATAGAAAAAAGTGAAGAATCTGGAGATTTAAGTAAAGATGAACAAGGAGATGAGGAAAGTGAGAAAGATGAAGGAAGTGAGGGAAGTGAGGAAGATGAAGGATAAAGTGATGAAGATAAAAACTCAGTAGAGGAAGAAGGTGTAGATAAAGAGAGGGATGGAGAAGATAATGAAGTAGAATCAGAGGAAGGAGGAAAAGGAGGAGATAATGAAAGTGAAGATGAGGAAGAGGAACACCTTGATCCTAACAGTCCTTCCACTGAAGAGTGTTTCAAAATATTCTGCATTGATAATTTTTCTGTGAGAATGCAGTGTGATGGTGTCACAAATTTAACTGGTGATTGTGTGATAAAGTCAGCCATGGGAAAATCTTTTGACACCTTCAGAAAAATACTTCAAGAACAAAAATTGGATGATTATTTCAGAAACAACTGCTTTGGCAATATCTTGATTTGCCAGAGGATAATAATGCTCGTTTCAAATGACCATGGTGTATGGTCTTCTCAAACATAGATTTATGTATGAGAACAATTATAAGATGGATGAAGTCTGGATCAACTATTGTGGCATGCCACTTTGTTTTGGGTGGAAGGAGTTTGCCATAGTTACTGGACTAATATGTCATCCTCCTTCTCAACCTATTCCTGTTGCTACGCAAAAAAAAGCACCCCGCACACTAAAGACAACAACAAAAAAAGGATCTTAGTCAGCAGCCAAGACTGTCAAGAAAATTCAAAAGGGCAAGTCAATTGATGGTGATGACTTGGTGTCCCTTGTTGGTTCAAGCTTCAAAAATGTAAATTTACTTCAAGAGTTAAAAGGTAAAAGGCTTTCAAAGAAGCACAAGCAATCATTGTTCTTGGTTTGGTTTATACATAATATTCTTTGGGCGAGAGACGTTAACAACAACATACCACTTGGTTTAATAAATCTCTCGGAAGATCTGGAGGCATTCAATAACTACCCTTGGGGTCGTGAAAGCTTCATAATGACTGTCAAATATTTGTTGACTCCGTTAACTCCAAAGACAGTCAACTTATATGGCTTTCCATGGGATTTCATGGTAAATATTTTATTTTTGTGTTTTAATTTTTTTTATTGAATAATATTTTTAATTTTTAGCATAATTTTTACAGGCTTGGGCATTTGAAGACATTCCTTATCTCCGACAAACAGTGAAGGACTATCAAGAAGAGGTTTCTAGTCCTAGAATTTTGAGATGGTTGTCGGTCAAAAATGATAAAAGAGCAAAAGTTCTTGATCTTTTCAAACCACCCGAGGAAGCAGTAAGTCTACTTTTATAGAGATTAATTTGAATTTATTTTTTCAAAAAATTCACATATGTTGCAACACATTAACATCTGTTGCGATATAATTCAATTATGAGTTAAACATTATTTTAATACATTTAATTGTTAATTTTAGATTGTGCATCCATGGCTTATCTCGACTAATCGAGAGTTAAAGATGTCATTCCTTGTTACTTTAGGGTATGTGGAAACTCTGCTGGACCCTAAGGTAATTGATAGGATAAAAAAAGAATTGGCCGGAGCAACAGCCATCAGAAGAAAAGCACTTGGGAAGGATGATTTGGTTCTTGATGATGTTATTATTGATACTGCTGGTGTTGGTGTTGGTAGTGGTGGTAGTGGTGGTGATGGTGTTGTTGTAACTGTTGGTGGTGGTGATTGTGTTGGTGTTGGTGACGCTCTTGTGATTTTTCAACCAAGAAATGACCATGACTATGGTCATACTGAAGATGCTGATTTTGGTGGTGGAAACCTCCCTGACTTTGGTGGCAGACACAACCCTGACTTTGCTGGTAGACATACCCCTGACTTTGGTGGTAGACATACCCCTTTTAGTAGGCATATTACAGATCTACCACACAACATGGGTAGACAGTTTGGTGGTGTTGCCTCTTCAAGCTCTTGTTCTGCATGCAAATGCCAAGAGTGCAAGGAAAAACACAAGGGAGTGATTGATGCTCTTAAGGGATTAACTAATGTTGTAAAGGAATTGACATCTAAAAAGGGTGTCATCCCATCAAGAAAGATTACAGAGTCATTCACTCCATTGCAGATTAAGATTAAGAGGACAAAAAAAACAATTTTCAAGGCAATTTCATATATTAAATCAAGGAAAATTACAACTCCTCTTCCTTGCACTATTGGAGAAGTTCCAAGAGCCATAGGAGAGCAAGGAGAGATAAAAAAGGTAAATGTCTACAAGTTGGTGACTGCCACAAGAAAGGAAAAGCTAAAAACTCTGATGAATTCAAAAAAGGCCCCATAAATTTACTCTATGCATAAATTTGGTCCACAAGACTTCAAAAACATGACTGATATGAAGATTTGGTATGTGGACTGGGTAAGTTACTATTACTAACCTTCTATTTATTTAATTATTTTGTACTGCTTATTTAGATGATCCATCTGTTGCAACTAATGAGAAATATGTTGCAACAGATGGGTAATTTGTTAACAGTTCAGAGATCTGTTCCAACAGATGGATCATCTGTTGCAATAGATCAGTCATCTGTTGCAATAGATCAGTCATCTGTTGGAACAGATGTATCATTTGCTGCAACATATGATCCATCTATTGGATGAAATCAAAGCAGTGACCTACTGTTTTGATTTAATCCAATAGATGACTCATCTGCTGCAACATATCAGTCATATGTTGCAACAGATGAGTCATCTGTTGCAGCAGATGATCCATATGTTCCAAAGGATGGGAACAGATGACTCATCTGCTGTAACATTTCAAGTATTATAAGTTGCTAACTTATATAAATTGTATTATTATTTCAGTATGTTGATGAAATTCTTCTTCTGATGCAGGAGAGACCTCTAAAATTCATTCAATTCTATGATCTTGCAGATAGAATAATGGACCTCAATTTTTATGGTAATTTCCTTTGTCGGTACAACAAACTCAGTGAAGAAGCAACAACTCCTGGTGGAAAAAAAATAAAGGAGTTACTTGCTGAGTTTGAATGGGATGATGACATGATTGACTATGTCAGAGGAAAGAGACCATATCCAGGTGTCATGGATTGGAGAGAGGCCAATAGAATCATAGCAGTAATGAATTTGGAGAAGAAGCATTTTATGACTGTTGAGATCAAAATAAGTGAGGGAATCATGAATGTGTATGACTGCAACATACCAGTGTTTGAAGAGTTTCAATTTTTGATATTCATGGAGGGTTTGTTGGAGTTGTTCCCTAAGTTGTTGAAGCAAAGTGGCCTAATGAATCACTTGCCGAAAAAATTGCTCAACGAACGATGGGCTTTTGAAGGTCAAAAACAGAACCTTCCAAAGAATGAGACATTTGCCGCGTGCGGGTCATACTCGCTTGCTTCCATTGAGCATCTGATAATCGGCACTTCTATGATAACTCCTAAGACTCTAATGAATGATAATTCAGTTGCAAGAATGCAAGAAGTTTGGGCCGCTGGGTGATTTTTAAGAGTTTGGAGCTCTGATATGGGTTGCATTTTGCAGACAATATTTTCTATTTTTAGTATTTTATTTAATTATATTATGGGTTGTAATTTGCAGACAATCTTTTTTATTTTTAATATTTTATTTAGTTATATTATATATTTGGTGATGACAATATTGTATGTTTAATAGATGTCCAGTTATTATGTCATGAATTTTATTTTATCCTTAGATTTAAAAAATATTGGATTATTACTAAAAATGAATTACACATCTATTGAAAATCATCCAACATATATACTCATCTGTTAAAAATAATCAAACATACTCTACACATTTTACAACAGATGAATCATATGTTGCAACAGATAAATCATCTGTTGGAAATAATCAAGCACTCTACACATTTTGCAACAAATGATTCATCTATTGCAACAGATGATACATCTGTTGGAAATAATCAAACATACTCTACACATTTTGCAACAGATGAATTATCTGTTATGCTGGAAATCATCCAACAGATATAGACATATGTTTCAGCAGAAAAATCATCTATTGGAACTTATCCAACAGATATAGACATCTGTTGCAGCAGATCAATTGACTTATTTGGTGTGAATTTCTTAACTAACTCATGATTAGTAATAAATTAAGTTATTTAACCATAATTAGCTTTCAATTAACAGCTTTAATTACAATCTCAATGAATTACATGATCAACTAAGTGTAGTGATCCTAAATAGATGGATCAATTGACTTATTTGATGTGAATTGCTTAATTAACTCATGATTAGTAATAAATTAAGTTATTTAACCATAAATAGCTTTCAATTAACAATTTCAATTACAATCTCAATGAATTACATAATAATTACATGATCAACTAAGTGTAGTGATCCTAAATAGATGGATCAATTGACTTATTTGATGTGAATTGCTTAATTAACTCATGATTAGTAATAAATTAAGTTATTTAACCATAATTAGCTTTCAATTAATAACTTCAATTATAATCTCAATGAATACATAATAATTACATGATCAACTAAGTGTAGTGATCCTAAATAGAGGGATCAATTGACTTATTTGATGTGAATTGCTTAATTAACTCATGATTAGTAATAAATTAAGTTATTTAATCATAATTAGCTTTCAATTAACAACTTCAATTACAATCTCAATGAATACACAATAATTACATGATCAACTAAGTGTAGTGATCCTAAATAAAAGGATCAATTGACTTATTTGATTTAAATTGCTTAATTAACTCATGATTAGTAATAAACTAAGTTATTTAATCATAATTAGCTTTCAATTAACAACTTCAATTACAATCTCAATGAATACACAATAATTACATGATCAACTAAGTGTAGTGACCCTAAATAGAGGGATCAATTGACTTATTTGATGTAAATTGCTTAATTAACTCATGATTAGTAATAAACTAAGTTATTTAATCATAATTAGCTTTCAATTAACAACTTCAATTACAATCTCAATGAATTACATAATAATTACATGATCAACTAAGTGTAGTGATCCTAAATAGAGGGATCAATTGACTTATTTGATGTAAATTGCTTAATTAACCCATGATTAGTAATAAACTAAGTTATTTAATCATAATTAGCTTTCAATTAACAACTTCAATTACAATCTCAATGAATTACATAATAATTACATGATCAGCTAAGTGTAGTGATCCTAAATAGATGGATCAATTGACTTATTTGATGTAAATTGCTTAATTAACTCATGATTAGTAATAAACTAAGTTATTTAATCATAATTAGCTTTCAATTAACAACTTCAATTACAATCTCAACGAATTACATAATAATTACATGATCAACTAAGTGTAGTGATCCTAAATAGATGGATTAATTGACTTATTTGATGTGAATTGCTTAATTAACTCATGATTAGTAATAAACTAAGTTATTTAATCATAATTAGCTTTCAATTAACAACTTCAATTAGAATCTCAATGAATTACATAATAATTACATGATCAACTAAGTGTAGTGATCCTAAATAGATGGATCAATTGACTTATTTAATGTGAATTGATTAATTAACTCATGATTAGTAATAAACTAAGTTATTTAATCATAATTAGCTTTCAATTAACAACTTCAATTACAATCTCAATGAATTACATAATAATTACATGATCAACTAAGTGTAGATGATTCATCTGTTGCAACAGATGTCAATATCTGTTGGATGATTTCCAACAGATGATTCATCTGTTGCAACATATGTCTATATCTGGTGGATGATTTCCAACAGATGAGTCATCTGTTGCAACAGATGAATCATCTGATGCAACATATGTCTATATCTGTTGGATGATTTCCAACAGATGAGTCATCTGTTGCAACAGATGAATCATCTGCTGCAACATATGTCTATATCTGTTGGATGATTTCCAACAAATAATTCATATGTTGCAACAGATGACTCATCTGCTGCAACATATATCTATATTTGTTTGATCATTTCCAACAGATGAGTCATCTGCTGCAATTTATCATTCATCTGGTGCAATATGTGCTGAATCTATTTGATTATTCCCAATATTTATAGTAACATATTTAATTATTCCCAACAGATTTCACCATCTTTTGCAATATATAAATCAGTTAAGTTCACAAACATCACCGACTGAAATATCATAAAAAGTACAAAAAGTTCAGAATAACAATACTATTACTATTACAAGAATGGAGAAAATGAGTGCAACATTAACAATTATGGAGCATTTCGATCTGGGCATGTAGTTCTTTTGTGGCCAACCGTCTTACATATAGAGCACTTATTTTTTCTTGTTGAAAATGATTCTCCAACTCCACGCCTCCTCTTTTTTCGCTTTCTTCTCGGTTTGCTTGGGTCAATATCTCTAAAATCTCCAAAGGAACATTCCAAGATTCTTCAGAAGGCATAGGATGAATTTCCTCACAGTATACAATGATGTATCTCTCCACCGTATAATATGAGGATGAGTACTCATAAATCCGCCTACCAAAATCTTCTCCATATTAGACTCGAAGCGCTGCCATAGCATGTGGACAAGGTATTTTATCCATGTCAAATACTCTACATGTACAAGATCTTGCTTGCAAATCGACCGTAGCAACTTCACCATGACCGGTGACACTGAACCTGTAGTTGGCAGTTTGATGAGTCAATAACTTGTTTCCCAAGTTGACGTACTCTGTTATTTTCTTTTCCATTTCAGGGACAAAGATGGTTGGTGAGTTGATGAACTCCGTACGGCTCTCGTGAAATTTTTGTGCAAATCTCCTATTTATTTCATTAAATAGAGCGATAATGGGAAATTCTCTTTCAACGTCGAACATTGCATTCACCTACTCAACAATGTTTGTCGTCATAATGTTATACCTATACAAATAAATAATCACCCAGTAAGATATAATTGACAATAAACTCAAATAAATCACTCAATTTATAATATTATACCTATTTTCCGGACAGAATGCTATACTCCACCTGTGAAATCCAACACGTTCAAGATGTTCGGCTGCTCCGGGTACCATGTCTCTTATTTGATTGAAATGGTCATTGAACTCATCAATTTTGTACGCTTTTGCTGCTTTATAAAAATGAGATACGACATTCGTATTGTGAAAGTTGTTTCGAATATTTTCCCCAAGGTGCCTTATGCAACAACCATAATGAGCTGTAGGGTAGACAATTAAAACCATCTTCTTGATACTTGGATGCCTATCATAAATTATGCACAAATCAGCAGTATCATCTAGATAGCTTCTCATTTGTTCAAAAAAATATCGGTATGAGGCATCGCACTCCTTGTCAACTACACAAAAAGCAAGCGAAAAAATATGATTCTCCATATCTTGTGCCACAGCTGACAATAAAACTCCTTCATACTTGCTCCTCAAGAATGTCCCGTCAACTGCTATGACTTTTCTCATTTGCTCAAAACCACGTATCCAAGCTCCATAGGATACAAAAAAGTACTTAAACTTTCCATTTTCATCAACTTTCAATGTTGTCTTACTTCCTGAATTTGCGTACTGAAGCATATAACGGTAAGCATCAAGCACTGCATACCCGTGATCATGTGTTTCCCTAATCAAAGACTTTGCAATCTCCATGCCCTTCCAAATCTTCCAATAACTCACCTTAACATCCAATTCTGTACGAATTTGATGTTTCATGTCTTGTGTAGATGGGCCTTTACCTTCGGGGAACCTATTTTTGAAAATTTCACCGATGACTTTTGTTGTGGCGTACTGATTATGACTCGTGATATGCTCAGAACCACACGTGTGATACTTTACATAGGTTGTAATACAGAATCTATCAGAACTTAAAAGGTTCACAGCCCTAATCCACCACTTGCACTCCTGATATACACATCTAAAACAATACACATTACGCGAATTAATCACCTTCTTGATTCTAAAATCTTTTTTCAAGCAAGCAATTTTCAACGAAGTTGCTAGTTCTTGCTTGTTCTTGAATGTCATTCCCTTATAAAAACCTGTTTCATTCTCTTGCACATGGATAGACTGTGTTGATTGAGAATTTCCCACTGTATTGCTCCCAACATCAGGTGTAGGAGTTTGGTCATCCCCACAGCTTGGACCATCCAATTCTGCCCCACTTCCATTATCTGGAATATTCATATCTACCCTATCCTCCAACTCATCATTTAACATATCTTATTGGTTTTGAGCTAAATTGGGGTTCTCTATCGGCTTTTCAATTACGTATACCCTTAAAATGGGCCTAGCTGCATCACTCAAATAAGCACGCAAACGAACTTGATCCTTATCTTAAAAGGCAAGACCCTCTGATTTTCAAAAGAGTTGTGCATGTAACTAATGACAAGATCTTTCGGTTGGAAATTTAATTCACAACAATTGATGATTAAGTTAACAAAATCATCATACAAAATATCTTTTTGGACTGTCATCGCTATCGTTTATAATAAGTCACCATCCGCCAAATAAATCGATTGTTCTTCTCGATCCATTCACCATGACAATCAACCCCTATTGTTATTGATTCCTCCATAAATGATACCTAAAGAGTTTTGTTAAAAAAATCAATAATAGTATAGTAAAGTTGAGTATCTATATACAACAATAAAATTATATCATTGTCCCAACAAGTAACTCATTTGTTGTAATAAATGACTCACATGTTGGATACATGTTCAGAACCAGAAGCTTAATCCAACAAATAAGTCATTTGCTGCAACAGATGAGTTATATGCTGCAACAGATGAGTTATATGTTGCAACAGATTAGTTATATGTTGCAACAGATGAGCTATTTGTTGGATCAAGCTACTAGTTCTGAACATGAATCCAACAGGTAAGTCATATGCTGCAACAGATAACTCATCTGTTGCAGCATATAACTCATCTGTTGCAACAGATGACTTATCTGTTGGATTAAGCTTCTGGTTCTGAACCAGCTTTGCCAGCTAATGTAATATGAATCCAACAGGTAAGTCATCTGCTGTAACAGATGAGTTATCTGTTGCAACATATGACTTACCTGTTGGATTCATGTTCAGAACCAGTAGCTTGATCCAACAGATAGTTCATATGTTGCAACAGATAACTCATCAGTTGCAACAGACCACTCATCTGTTGCAACAGATGACTTACCTGTTGGATTCATGTTCAGAACCAATAGCTTGATCCAACAGATAGGTCATCTGTTGCAACAGATGGGTCATCTGTTGGATACGATACTGAAAATTGCAGAAAAACAGCAAATATACCCAGATGAGAAATTGAACTAAAAATCATTATTTTTACTTACCAAAATCACCTATGAAGCAATGCCCAGTGATTACGAAGAAATTTGGTCCAAAATTTTGGTCCAGTACCAGCAGTTGTGGCAGCAGCAACAACAACAATGGAGGGCAGGGGAGTAGAAGAAAAGAAGAAAATGATGATGAAGAAGAAGAAGATGATGATGATGAAGAAGAAGAAGACAATAACAGCAACAATAATGGAGAATGCCTGAAAATGGCGCGAGGAAGAGAAGTAAAAAGAAGGGGAGGCGGTCGGTTTTTTTCCCTCCCATTTTAGGTAATTAGGGTTTTATTTAATTCTCCCAAAAAGGGAATGGGTTCCATGGGTCAAAGTGTAAAAATAAAAACTTGAGGGCAACTCAGAAAATGAGTCAAAACCCATTAATTCCTAGTCTAATTTTTGTCACCTCTACTCAATTAAAATAACTTAAGTCACTACAACTTAAATTTGAAACCTTTTTGTCACCCTTAATTCATTCACCCAAGTAGCTAACGTTTTGGCAAAGGAAGGACTAAAGCTCCTGTTATGAATGGGTTAGGACCATTATGGGCTAAGCAGCCCAACACCGTGTTAAGAGACTATGTTTGGGATCCGGGTTGATAAATATGACTTGTGGGAGCAAAATAGACTTATGCAAATTATTGAAAAAGAAATGTCTAGTCCTCTCATCCCCTTTCTTAGAGTCTAAACTTTTCATCCCCATTCTTATCTCTATCCTTTAGTTACTTGTAATTTCTAATTCAGTAGTTTTGAGTCTTGCAATTAAGATTTCAAAGTTGTAATTGTGTTCCCGTTCTTATTGATATAGTGAAGAATTCGGGTTTGTTACAACTCCAGTTATGTAATTGGTTAATATTATGTATTCCGCTCCCTATTTTGTTAGTACTTATATATAAGGGGACCAAAAAGACACTGTATTTAGTAAACTAGTGTCTCCTTCTGTTTGTAACAAGCTAATTGCCTATGGCAACCAATCTATCATGGGTATCCATGACAGTAACAATATTGATGCTACTATATATATATATACAAAAAATAAAATAAAAAATGACTAAGGCCTAAAATGGTCAACAGCTATAAAATAGGACACAGGTTGTGTATAGGATGATAGACACACACTTATCCAACAATATTATTAATACCTCTTCTTTATCACTTTCTTGACTTATATAATCTACTTCTCTTAGTGGTATATATATTCAATCACATTAGCCTAGCTACATGCATACACCAATAATCGTGGCCTTTTAATGAGTTAAGACAATAAGATGAATTGATCACAAATTTATAAATAAAGAATAAAGTTCATTCTTCAGTGAGATATTAATTTTTGATATAGGAAATGCTGATTAATTTTCTAGCGGAGGGAATGATAATTTGTTCTGCAGTTGAAGCAAGTATATGTGTGATTAAATGAAGCTTGACTTAATATTCATAAGTAAATAAATTCATTTTCCTTTTTGATGGAAAATACTTTTCAAAAAGAACTAACCATCAGAAAATGACTTCATAATAGATAACTTTTTCTTGAAAGATGATTCATGTCATACTAAATAAAATAAATTTTCAATGATGTTAATTTGTTTGATCTTTTTTTTCTTAAATGCCTCTTCATCTACTCCCTCCGTTTCATATTACTTGGCCCTTTGTTGACTTGGCACTTCCCTTAAGAAAGTTTTAATTAGTGATGTATTTTATTAAACTAATCTTATTAATAATGTTTTGAAACTCTAAATTTGACTACCACGTACTATTTTATGCAGTTATTTAATACTGAAAATAGTATGGGAAAAAATAAAATTCTCTTGATTTATTAACATGGACAAGTAAAATAAAATATCTATTTTTAATATAAGGATCAAATAAAATGAAACACCCAATTATTTTGGTAGTATATCAATGGGACGTAAAGGGAATTAATGCAGACGTGAAATTTGGTTTTTAGCAATGAAGGATTTGATTACTTTGTTGACTAGAAAACAGTTGATGATAAATAATCGCCGTTTCTTTTCAATGTGTTTTCGACTTTCTGTCAGATGCAACATTCATAATCCTATTATAGCACATGTACCATGAATAGGTCATCAGACCTCATAAGACAAAAATAAAACTACTTTAGCAATGTTCTATCTAAAAGCAATACATCCTTCCCTAGTCAAGAATTTAGCACATGCACACCATGATTATATAGAGCTAATCCAAATTAAGATTATTGCATGGACATCAATATTTAATTATGCAAAAGAACACTCTCTAGTTGACATGACTAATTATTGGAAAATCTGTCATGACGATCATGTATTATAGATTTTAAATTGATAACATTCATGAGAACATATCATAATGCTATTTGATTATAGCAAATTTACAACAATCTGCAAGTAGTGGCTAGATGCAGTGATTTCACTCCGAAATAAGGCCCAAGGGAAATGGACATAATGATTAAGGACTATATTACATAATTACTAATCATTAGGACCTGGATTATTAACATATGCTTAATAAAAATGACAGGATTAAACTCTCATTCAACTTAAATTTTTAAGAAGCTACTTGTGCAGATGAGATAAACAGTGTGATAATTTAGTCCTCATTGATTCCTTTCAAGAACTTGAAGACATGGAGCATGGACGGGCGGCTAGCTGGATTATCAGAGAGACATATTGCAGCAATCTGTAATGTCTGAAGCATCATTTGCTTTGAATCAGCATCAAGTATTGTTGGATCAAGGACATCAGCTGAATGACCTTTCTTGATCTTCTGGAGTACCCAACCAACCAAGTTTCCACCTTCGACATCTTTGAAATCTGGTCCTGTTGGCTCTTTCCCTGTCAGCAATTCAAGAAGGATTACGCCAAAAGAATAAACATCTCCTTTTGTTGTAGACTGCCATGTCTGCCCATACTCCGGAGGAATGTAACCGAATGTACCAGCAATATCAGTGCTTACATGCGTCTCACAGGCGCTGATCAACCTTGCCAACCCAAAGTCTGCAACTTTTGCCTCAAAGTCTTCGTTGAGCAAGATGTTACTTGGCTTAATGTCCCTGTGAATTATGTGGGGCGTGAATCCATGATGAAGAAAAGCCAAACCACGAGCAGCACCTACTGCAATCTTAAGTCGTTTGCTCCAATCCAGCACGTCAAGTGTTCCAGTACGGTTTCTCAGCCAATGGTCCAAGCTCCCGTTAACCATGTACTCATAAACAAGCACTTTGTCCTCACCATAAGAACAGTACCCAAGCAAAGGAACAAGGTTACGATGTTTCACTTTGCCCAGAGTTTCCATTTCAGCTAAAAATTCACGGTGACCCTGAGTTTTTGCTTGGTTTAGCTTCTTAACTGCAACTGTCTTACCATCAGAAAAAGAAGCCTTATAGACAGTTCCGAACCCTCCATCACCAACAATTTTAGTCTTGCAAAAGTTGTTGGTGGCTTCTAGAACATCAACCAAGGTCAGCTTGAGAAGGGGCTGCTCGAACATGGCCACATTGATGCTAAGAGGCTCTTTCGACTTACTGCTACCCAGGAAATAAAGGTGCTGATCATCACTGTCCATTTTGCTGTCCTCAGATTCCTCGGGATCGCTCTTTCTGCTGCTTCTAGTAACCCATATCCTTATCACAGTGACTATAGTAAGAGTAATCAATATAGTCCCGGCCACCACTGATAAGATTCCCCAGACATTAAACATCGATGATCTTTTAACAAAAATCTTGGCAGGACATTTTAGAGCCACAATTCCCCCACAGAGATCTTTGTTCCCGGCCACTGAAACTTTTGAAAGATTCAGGCAAATTCCATTTCTTGGTATAGCTCCTTTCAGTTTGTTATCCGTAAAATTTAGAATATCCAAATTGGGAAGGGCACATATTGTCTCAGGAATTTGGCCAAAAAGATTGTTGTCTGAGACATCCAAATACTCGAGCTGCACAAGATTTCCTAGCTCAATTGGAATTTCACCGGTTAAACTGTTTGCATGGAGATCAAAAAAAGTCAAATACGACAAGTTGCCCAAAGATGGTGGCAAGTCTCCAGTAAAGGAGTTAGTACCCAAATTAATAATCTCGAGTCTCCATGCTGCAGAATTTGAGAATAGCTTATCTAGACCACCTGAAAGCCTGTTCTGCTGAACATAAAGACCAACAAGGTTTGCCATCCTTGAAAGAGACTGAGGAAGTTCACCATCAAGTCTATTTGAGCTCAAGTCCAAGTGGGTCAGCCCATTTAAGTTCCCAAAACTTGAGGGTATTGGACCTGAAAGCATGTTGCCCGTCAAATTCAGCTTCACCAAACTACTTACTTGGCCAATGCTTTGAGGGATTGATCCTGTAAGCTGGTTATTCCCCAAATAAAATCCTTGCAGCTTAAGTGAGTTGCCAAATTCCTTTGGAATGCTGCCTGTTAACGAATTCCCAGTTAAGTCTAACGTAGTGAGGTTCACCAGGCGGGCAAGTGATCGTGGTATCTCCCCAGATAGCATGTTATTGCTGAGCAAAAGATCCACTATAACAACACAACTACCAAGCTCTTCGGGTATTGAGCCAGACAATTTGTTGTGAGACAGATCATAGACTCCATGATGCTGCACAAAACTTAAATCAGGGATACTAACTTGCCGGTAATACTTGGAAGTCTTAAAAGGAATAGCACCACTAAGATCATTGTGAGAAAGGACCAGGCACTGTAACTGAGGCAAATGCACAAGTGTCTCCGGAATCGACCCACGCAGCCTGTTATTCCCAAGATCCAATGTTGTAAGAGAGACACAATCACCCAACTCATCAGGAATGTGCCCTTCAAGAAGATTGGAATTCAAGTTCAACACTGAAAGAGAGGTTAAATTACCAATCACCTTAGGAACAACACCACTAATCTGATTGTTACTAAGAATTAGACTCTGCAATGACACAGCATTGCAAATCTCTATCGGTAGAGTACCCCATAACCGGTTATTTGCAGCAGAAAACGCCAATATATAAGCAGAATTCCAGAGACTCACAGGAATAGGACCTGTGAAATTGTTGGAATCCAAATCAAGAACCATCAATGGAAGCTGTGATAGATACTCTGGAATCACCCCAGTAATACTATTATCTGTTAATCCCAACTGAGTCAGATTACCACACTTGACGAATGTGTCTCCAATGCTGCCTGTGAGAAAGTTGCTGCAAAGCTCAATATCCGCGAGTGCCACGGCATTGCAGAGCTCCTTAGGTATTGGACCAGTCAATAAGTTATTGCTCAGACTAATATGACTCAACATAGAACAATTCCCAATCTCAGCTGGAATTCTCCCAGAAAAGCGGTTACTCGAAAGCAACAACGAATCCATTTGTGTCCATCTTCCAAGCCAAGAAGGCAATGGACCAGAAAGCTGATTGTTTTCTGCAGAAAAAGATAGTATAGGCAACTCTGCTAGTTCTTCAGGCAAAGACCCAGAAAGTGAGTTAAAAGAAAGCATTACAAACGTCAAGTTTCTACACTTTCCAAGCTCAGAGGGTATTGAACCATTGATCTCAGAGTAAGCTAGGTTCAGTATAGTCAAATTTTCAAGACTGCCTATTGCTTTTGGGATTGAACACTTCAATGGGTTATAAGAAAGGTCAAGTCTTTTCAAAGACTTCAACTTTGAGATGGATTCTGGCAGTGGACCTTCAAGTAAACATGAAGGAGCCAAGAAAATCTGGAGACTGAAAAGTTCACCAATTTCTGGTGGCAACTGGCCAGAGAATCGATTTTCCCCAATGTAGAGATCAGTAAGGCTCCTCAATTTCCCAATTGCAGATGGAATGGAACCAGAAAGGGTGTTGTTAGACACATCAAAAGAAGTTAAAGATTGAAGCTTTGTGAAAAGTGTTGCAGATAGAGAGCCTGAGAGAAGGTTGTTGCCAAGTGCCAAAACTTGTAGCTTAGTAAGCTTACCAAGTTGAGGTGGAATTTTTCCGGTCAATGCATTGCCGGAAAGGTCAAGAAACTTTAGTTCCGTCAACCTTCCGAACTCCGGCGGGATTTTTCCGGTGAGACAGTTAGAACCAAGTTTAAGTGTCTCCAACAAAGAGAGTTCACTGAGTAAGACAGGTAACTCCCCGGACAACTGGTTATCTCCCAAGTCCAATACTTTTAAACTCGACAATGAAGCAATGTGGGGTGAAATGGGTCCTTTGAGTGACAGAGAAGAAAGAATAAGGGAAACAACTCGACCATTTTTGCAGTAAACACCATCCCATTGACAATGTGAAGTTGTGGGGGTCCATGTAGACAGAAGATAAGGATTTTCAAGAAAACTCCTGAAAGAAAACAGAATTTGTCTTTCTGGGTCCTCTTCTGTTGTTCTTTGTAGAACAGCATTGGAAACACAGAAAAAGAAAATAAAGACAACAATGGCAGTAGTACAAAGAAACCCAGTGGCCATCACAAAAAGGGTCAGCAGAGAAATGCAATGAACAAGAAAGTCCTATACACTACTATGATGATGATGATAAAAATTAGTCCATTAAAGAGGGGCTCTGAATTGGATGTTGAAAGTTATAGAAGCATTAACATGAAAGAGAATGGAAGTAGAAAAAAGCAGGTGTTGGGAACATGAAGAGAGTAGAGAAGAAGAGATGATTCAATTCCTATGGTGGAATTCGAAATTCTTGAAGAAGAAAAAATTATTTTTTTTGGTGATCCCCAGAAATTAGATTCTTGGTGTAATGTGACTGTGAGAAACAAGAAAATGCAAGTGCAGATTTTAAGAAAATAACAGTCTTCAATGGGTCTTGAGTGGGGGCATAGGTGTATTCAGGATTTAAGGAGTTGTTTGGCCACGAGAATCAATCACTTTTTCATGGAAATAAATTCACTTTAAGCTGGTGTATGGCCATGAAAATCAAATAGGAGTATTATTTATTTTATTTAAAAATTGTGTTTGATTATAATTTTTACAAATAATATTAATTTGAATATATTGTTTCTAAATATAATTTATAGCTTCAACTTATAAAAACTAGAAAAATTATCTACTTGACTAATTTATCTAAAACATATAATTTAACCTATTTTAAAAGATTAATATCTTAAAATAAATTATCACACAATGTCATAGATTATATCTCATATATGAGCTACTACCTATTATTACAAATATTTTTTCACTTTATTTTGAATAATTGAAGATGAAATTGTGTTTGATTATAATTTTGCAGATAATATTTGATTGTTTGAATGTAATTTGACTATAAAAAATATGAAATATGATTTAAAAATAAAATCTAATTTAAATAAGATTATTTTTATAAAAATAAAAAGTTTATGATAAGTTTTGAAAAGGAAAGAATTTCTGGGTGTTTTTTAAATTTCAAATAAAATTTCAAGTTGTATTTTGAATTTTCATGGTCAAATGTTAATTTACAAATAAAGTAAAGATAAATAAATAATTCTCATAGTCAAACGGGTTCTAATTAAAAATCAGTATTGGCAATTAAAATTTCAAATATAACTGGAAGATTTAAAATTTGAAAAACACTTTAAAATCTGTTTTTACTTTTTTTTCATCTCACTTTTTAACCGTTGTATTTATTTTCTTTTTTGAATTTTTTATTTTTAATGAAAAAAAAAGTTCCCATTTTAATCATGTAAAATACTCATTGCGTTCAAATTACTTGTCACTTATTTTCTAATTGAATTTCCACTTTTACTTCTCATTTTTAACATATCAAGGGAGGACAACTTTTTTTTCCCTATTTTACCCTTAGCATTAATTGTTTCTTCTCCAAACAAATTTTAAGAAACAATAATAACCATTAATTAATATAAATACTATGATAAAATAATTATTAACATAATTATTTTCTAAATAAAAGTGTCAAGTTAAAAAGTGACAAGTAAAAGTAAACGGAGAGAGGATCACATTATCGAGTATATTATTTTGCTAGTTGTGGGCCACAACTTGTGGCCATCAAAGGATGGCATTCTATGTTCAATGTAGATAGAAAATTAAACTCCATATAACTTATTCAGAATGGATAGTAATAATTTATTAGTATAATCTCGGATAAATTTATAAGTTAACCATGACATTTGAATTAGGAAGCAATTTTTTGTACTTTAAAAAAATGAAATGGTCATATTTATTCTTGTATTTTCACAAATAAAGTATATTTGTCATTTGTTATGCTTATTTAATATATTTGTCTTTTTTCATTTAATTTTAAGATCATATTTGTTCTTGTAATCTTTGAAAAATCATATTTACCCATATTGGGTTAAATTTTTATGTCCCGCCTTGATTTCTTTTGTGACGTTTACGTGACATTTTTTTTTCAATTAAAGCTACTAACTCATTAAACTCTTTCAATCCATTTGTCGACCCACTAAAAAATTAAAATTTTAAAGTTTCATGGTTATTCATGATGGAATAATTTCACTAATCAAATATCATATTTCATATTTTTAGAAAAAATACTTTAATAATTAAATATTTTTTATAAAAAATATAATTAAACACGATATCATCTCCAATTTTAACTTCAAAAATTTCTAACAAAGTAAAAAATATTTGGATTCTATTGTCAAACATCTACTAAAATTGTCAATTTTTAAGGCTTTTCATATTAAAATATTTGATTTTAAATTATGAATTTACATTTATAATTCGTTATACTTTTTATAAAAATTTTCAAATAACTTTATGTTTCGCATTAAAAATATTTAATTCATGAACCGATATTGTACTCTGACAGGAGTGGGGGTCCTTGGCCCCTACTTATTACTTATTAGTAACCACGGGGGTACTATTTCACTACCAACAAATGAAATACGAAAAGGTTGTTGGTTTTGGAGTTTTTCAATTATACGACTCATGATAAGTTTGGGAAAGTGCATTTGAAAAATAATAAAAATATTAATTTTATATATTATAATATTTTATGTGATATATTTTTAATCTGCATACGCTCTATATTATAGTATGTATTTCATAATTAATATATGATGATATTAGTAATTGAAAGGGTTTTAACGCATGCATTATATCAGCATGATTAAAAATATAATTGGTTATTAAAATCTTTTTTACATCTTTATCATCATATTTGTGGAGGATATTTTTGTAAATAAATAATTATGAAATATATATTATTTTTAATACACCAAATCAAATCAAATACTGCATAAAAAATATATGAGCATTAATAATGTCAATACTAATACATTATTGTTATGCACTCTACCCAACCACATTTTTATGAGACGTATTATGATTTGGAGCTTGGGAGTATCTACACATGTTATCCCTAAAACACCCCCTAATTGGAAAAAGAAAATCAAGAGGACCCCCTCGCCCCTGCTCCTTCTTGAACATTTTGAATTCATAAATTGTAATTATTTCGATGTTTGACACATTCGAATATACTCCAACTGTTAGTTATAATTGAAGTTACTGGTGGGTAGTTTAGCTACTTTGATAATTAATACATCTAGCTAATGTCCAATTTAGAGAGTCATTTAATCATTATGTGAGGACAAAAGCACATGAGCTTTCTCCTAAATCAGAAAAAAGATTACCTTTGTACTTGAGAATGAAAAGAACCTTATTAGTTCAAGTTTGTCACTTTACTGTCAAATGGAAAGGAAAACAAGAATCTCATTGTAATGCAACAACAATAAAAACATACACAGTGTAATTTTACACCAATTACTTTTCCAAATATTAGTCAACAAATGCAAGACCTATATTATGATCCTATGTGCTAAAGAAACAAGGGTTGTAAATATTTCTGTGCTTATTGCAGGACCTATACTATGATATCTTATGCTAACAAACTTGTTATAAGTATTTCACAAGTTCCTCTTCTTCTTCTTTTTTTACTTTTAAAACTAGCATGTTAAAAGTAAAGTTTAGCTTGCGCTTGAACATGCAATATGAAGTCATGATTTTAAATTAGTTTTTAGACATGCAATTTGTGATTATGATTTGAAATCATGATTTCAAATTTCAAATTCTCCAAATCCAAATCATGATTTCAATTTTTTTAAAATGTAAAACTTGATTCATCATTTTAAATTTTGCAAAAGGAAACTCATGTTTCGCGTGAAAAGATTATACATATTATGTGAAAAGATTATATTAAAATATAACTAGTTATTACTATTGTTGACTAGTGAATATTTATAAAATTATGTGTATTTGAAAGATTGTAATTGTAAATATTTATTTATAAACGGAATATGGAGATATGCGATTTATCAATATGACGCTTTAAGATATTCCGATATCTTGTTTATCAACTATGATTTGCTCATTTCGTAAGATTGTATAAGAATTAAACTTTTTTAATAATTTTCATAACTTGTTAATTTTTCATATTTATGAGAAAATATACAATATAAAAAATTTAAATAATATATATTCAAAAACAAAATTTTAACTTCATATCACATATGGACCTTATTTTATAACTCACCAGTCACCACATTTAAAACTAGCATGTTAAAAGCTAGATGGTGCTAGTGCATTTTTCTTGCAAAAAAATAAATAAATTTAAATGACTAAATTCTGACCTTTCAAATTCTTAGAATTATTTAATTTTTTTTTTTACTTTTTAAAATTATATATTCAAATCTAATAAGTTGGCCGTCGTCATTTCCAATGAATTTTATCTCCGATTTAATTACATATTATCAAATTAAAAATTCGAAAATTTGAGTTTTTGAAGTTATTATTTATGAAATTTGAAATTGTGGTGAATGTGTATTTTACTTAAAAGGATTAAAAGTTTTGTGAGTGAAAGTCACAAAAATTAGTCTGAACCAATCTTTTGAAACTTGAACCATTTGAAGATCAAATTTTCAAAATCAGATC
Organism: Jaltomata sinuosa; assembly: GCA_003996215.1. NCBI lineage: Eukaryota > Viridiplantae > Streptophyta > Magnoliopsida > Solanales > Solanaceae > Jaltomata > Jaltomata sinuosa. Next base: position 114,250 of record QJPP01007531.1, read on the forward strand.
AAATTTCATGGTCAAACGAATATCTAGTATGCGTTTCGCCATGAAAATAAAAAGAAATACTTTCTTTGAAATTTTTAAAATTGGAGTGTGTTTGACCATACTTTTTGCAGAAAATATTTAAAATTTAAATAATTTCTTTTTCTAAATATTGTTTATACCCCAAATTCTAAGAAGTAGAGAAAAGTCAGCCAAGTTGATTCATTTATCTCAAACATATAATCAAATTTGCTTTAAAAGAGTAACATCTCAAATCGATAATCACGTAATGTCATAGGATTAGATCTCATATACGAACTGCTACATACTATTACAAATATTTTTTTACTTTTATTTGAAAGTTTTAAAATTGTAGTTGAGGATAAAGTTGTGTTTGATTATAGTTCTTGCAAATAGTATTTGATTGTTTGAATGTACTTTTCCTAAAAAGCATGAAATATAATATAAATGGGTTATTTATATAAAGATAAAAAAATTAGGATTATTTTTTTGAAAAGAATATAGTGAAAGTGAAAACAAAGGTTTTGGTGTTTTCCATAGTTGAACTCCGAAAAAAAAAAGATAAAAGAATTTCATGACCAAATATGTCAATTCCAAATACAACTTGCAAGAGATAAATTTATATTTAAAATTTTGATAATCAAACGCTCATTATCAAACAAAATGAAAAAAATGTAAAAAATTTCATTGCCAAACATATCCCTGGTATTTGTTGAAGTTGGAAGATGTAGAGAAGGATATAGTGGTCATTACGCAATTGTTTATAAAATGACATGTCCTGAGGGAAAAGAAGTTAATGATGGGAGGAGGCGTCAGAGGTAAGAGGCTTAACAAACAAACGCCCTTTACCCTTTTACCATTTCCGTACCAAAAAAACATCATCACTCCAGAGCCCATGCCGCTACTTTTTTTTTATTTTTTAAAAAATGTTGTATTTGATACTATTTATATTAAAATCTGGACTAATTTGATTTAAATTTATGTCGCATAAAATCTATTTGAGAAAATAATATTTTTGAATATGACTCTGATTGAGATGGAGGAAATTTATCCATGGATTCCACATAAACCTTGTTTGGTGGAGGCCAATGCCACTACGCCATACTGTTTAATAGGAGCCTAGCTTGGGTAAATATTGAACACAAGGAACAGTAAATAGGATGAGATGTGGTAATCTTGATGACAAAACAACGTCAAAAATTGCATTAAATAAAGCTAAGACCACAGAAAGTAGTTGTGTGAGACTTGCACGTTTAGATATCAAACAATAACATATTGCAGCAGAGAGATTATTTTATCTCTAGAAATATATATATATATATATATATATATATATATATATATATATATATGCAATAAATGCAAAAGACAGAAACTTGAGAAAAGGATTCTGATATGACTTTGCTTTGCTCTGATCTCCATGCACATACAAAGCTGCCTCCCCTTGTTTCTTCCCCTTACGTTTAAATGATCTATTCAATACTAACAAAATCCCAATTTTAAGAAAAAGAATTTCCATTAAAAATCTTTATTTTTCCAAAAATCAAATTTGTATGGGGTAAAACTAGCCTGAGACACATGGCGACAATCGGGTGGCCCGCTAGGGTTCGCATCGACCTAATGGGCGAATGTCCTCGAGAGGCCTTTTCGATAGCATCGTTGATAGAGAACACCCTCTCGTGCGAGAAGAGATTCCGAAGGATAGCTACCCACAGTGATCACGTGGCACTAGGGACAAATTAGAGGCAAACTGGTCAGAGTGCACAAGGACTCGAACGAGCTCATACGGAGCTGTACAGTGCAGATGAATTAGCTGGCACATTCCCACAACAGATAGGACCTATGGCACCTGGACATAGGCCTAGGTACCGTAGAGCCCAAATAGCGCATTCCAATTGGCAAAGCTTGCTGTTGTAACCTACAAATAACCCTCTTTCCTCACTTGTACAGGCATCTTGTGCTCTATTTTCTCTATCAAGCAATACAATAGTTTCTTAGTCTCCAAGTATCTTGCTTGTGTGTTTTCTTTGTTGTTCTTAGGCGACGCTCTCGTGGACGCGGCTCGGATCTATCTCGAACGCGCCTAAATTTGTCTCTTTTCCTTGCTTATCTTGTTTATTTGATATACTGGTGTTTCTTGTACTTGATTAACCAACAAATCGGATTTAAAACAAGGTTAAATCATAACACGTACTCTTGACTCACCTACAAATTCAATTATACCAAATTGAGGGTAAACAAAGTTATCTATAGAAGATCAAAGATAATTTTCCGATAATTTGGCTGCTCTTTTGTTCTATTTTAAATGTCATTTTATTTTTTCATGCCCATTTAAAAATAATAATAAATATTAGGTATATTTACTAAGTTATCTTATATATTAAATATTTTTACTCAACAGTAGTCTTGAATTTCTAATTAACAAATATTTTTGAGATAATTTATCTTAAGCTTAAACAACAGTTTAATTGGGGTGAAAGAAGTATCAGATACTCCTTCAACTCCAAAATAGTTGATGTTTAGGTTTGCGCATATGGATTAAGAAACTTATTTATTCCTAAAAATTAAGAAGCTTTTGATCAAAATACTTTTAATTATGATTCTTTTCCTGTTTTATGTCGATACTAATTTAGTGTACGTGCGCTGTACGTATGTATCATATTAATAATATTCAACAAATAAATTTAATTAAGGATTCAATAATAATAATAATAATAATAATGAATAATATATCAAAATATAATTAAATAACATAATTAAAATTAAGTCATAATTAAACAATGAAAAAAAAAAAGGAAAGAAGGAAATATTTGATTTTTTTGGCTATTTCATTTGGTGGTAACATGCTTATTTTGTTTAATTTTTTGATCTGAAATTTTCAACTGAACAGAGAAAGACGAAAAATTATGAAAAGATGATGCAGCCATTTACCTCAAAGATTGGTTGAATTGATAATGTCGGATATTGAATTCCTACAAGTATGATATCTTGAAAAGACATCCAAGGAGGCTTTATCCTTATTGTTAACATCAGTTCTAAAGGATTTTTCATTACCTGCAAATTGCAATTACACACAAAACTTCATCATTCATTGTCCGGTAAGAATTTTAATGATAACGAAAATGTGTGATATATCCATAGAACTCAACACATGCTATCAAGTAATAGGCAGAATTTTATAAAAATTATTGTTGAAGAAAAACGTAACAATTAAACAGAAAATATATACTAAACAAAATTAATATGCAATGAAGAAAAAGTACATGAGACAAACATCTCACAAGAAGTTTAACACACATATAATACTCTCTCCTCTGACCATTGAGATAATTTGAGGTAAAGAGAAAAAAGACAGAAACCCTATTTTGAGTTCTAATTAGTAATATGTAAGGTATTTTAATTGTGCTATTTAATTCAAATAAGGAAAAGAATTTTTAAAGTATTAAATATTAAGAATTCTTACCTTTTATAAATAATAAATATTTAATAATTATTACTTTAATTAATTTCAAACTCTAAATATTAGAATAATAATTAAATGGTAACTATTCAAAAAAAAAAGTGAAAAAATAATTTTGTCTATAAAAATTCAAATCATATTAAAAGTTACTTAAATATGGAATTTGTTTATTATAAGAGTCCTTAATTTTTCACGTACACCTCCCATACAAGGATTTTAAGCTTGTGGATTTCTAATAAAATAAATTAATATGTCTTAAAAAATAGATGTATCCATTGGGGTTTGAACTCAAGTTCAGCAGTTCCAAGGGATGTAGGCTTCCTTTCATGCCATTGAGCCAACCACTCAATTGTGTATGGGTTTCTATCTGCAAATACTTATATTTGTAATATATTTTTTATATAATTATAGAATCTACGATAGCGGGTGGGGCTGCCCGGGAACTCCCACCCAGTACTGTGGATCCGCCCCTGCTCCCATATATCATCAACATTGATACCATAACGTATAATAATTAATTTAGGATGTCGTATATTATCCCCCATCAAGTTAATTAACATACGGATATATATTATAATAGAAATAATTTTATAGAAAAAAAATTCAATAGTGCTGACATTAGAAGATTTTTATGTGGTTTACTTCCCACATATTTAGGACTCACATACCAATATAACTTCCTTGGTAGTCTTTCCATATATTTAGCAGTCTTTTTATTTATTTTTTCATATATTTATTATAATTAATATTCATTAACTTAAAGATAATAATATAATAATTAGAGGGGAAAAAAGTAAAAAGACAGTTTTATCTTTTGCGAAATCTTTTAATGAAAGATAAAAAGTTCAAATCACATTACGAGGACCTTCACACTTTTAACATAGTATAGATATAGATAATTATCATTAGATTTGTATATTGAATTAGGAAAGTATCAAAAATAAATTAAATTAAAAAGAATTAATTATTTTTTAAATTTTATGAGATATCAATTACATTTAAAATCAACTTTCAGAGATTAAAATATCAATTATTTTAACGTAAGAAATCAGTAGTATAGATTCCATGGATATTTTGAGTGTGCAAATTTCAATGTAAATTTGGCAGCTTTTCAGTGAGCAACAGAGATTCTTCTCACTTTGGTGTTGGGTTTTGGCTCATCTCTTCCATGATTGATTGATGCAACTTTTTTTTTTAAAATATTTGGTATTAGTACTGTTTTATGGATAATAATTAACAAATGTTGATAACGCTTATAAAATTTTACAAAGATTACTAGTAATTTGATTTGATTTATACGTATAAGATAATTTTAAAATTAATACGATCACGCATAAGTTTTTTACAACCTTACTTTTAATAAATGAATTTAATAGAAAACTATTGTAAAAGAGAATGACCAAAAGTAACCACGAGTTGAAATATTTGAATTTTCGCTTCAAAAATTGATATGCCAATGCCTGGTCATTTTTGTTACGGTTTATCCTGAATTTCCTACTTTATTTTAATTATACCATTAATTGTGTTTTACTTCAAAAAAGTTTTCTTGATAGAAAATGTGTAGAGGAAAAGAACTCTTCCGGTTAATTTTTTCTTGAAGGAAAAGTTTTGGACTTGTATAAATAGAAGATCTTAACTTTTCATACACAACACAATAACATCCACAATATAGTCTTTTAAAGAGTCTTGGGAGAGATTATTTTCTCATAGATTTTATGCCTTTTAATTTATTTTTTTATATGTAGGCCAATTGGCCAAACCATATAGTAATATTATGCTTTTTAGTATAGTTTTATATGTCGTCTGATTTATCGCCTTAATGGTTTGCAATTATTAGCTTTCGCATGACGCCCTCTCGATTTCGAACCCAACAATTTTTTGAAATTTTCTCTTCAAAAATTGATATGCCAAGGCCCAATACTGTACATTGATTGTTTGTACCATAAGTACTTGACCATTTCTGGCTCTAATTAAGGCATCCATATTATGAATTTGCTGGTCTGTATTATCAATTCTTTCTTCTTTTTTGGTTCATAATTTGTACATTGAATAACAACATAAATGACATTAACGTTACTCTTAAAAAATACAGGTGGATCGCATAAAACTTTGACTCACTTTTTTCATTTCATGTGTTGGTAGGACTCCATCAAGTATTAAACCCCAAAACCTAAACATTCATTAGACTTCAAAAGCTAGGGTGGGGGGCTGTTGAACTTTGAATAGAAAGATGGAAAAAAAGAAATCCAAGGAAAAAGAAGACATAATATTGTTATGAATACACTTAATTGTGAACCTCTATTTATTACTATTATTTGTATTTCTTAAAGAAGCTTACAAATATCTTACAAATAGCCTTGCAACGTGTTTCCTGAAAAAGCTTACAAGTAATCACAAGCAATTTCCCCAAGTGGCTTCTTTGAAGTAGCTTATAAAAGTAACTGTAGAACAACTTCTATTTTTCTATAAATAAGGAGCCAAGTCAATTTATTTTGTACATTAATTTAAAATTAAATAATATATGAGTCACTCTCTATATACTTCTATGCTTTGCTTTGTGATCTTTTATTTTATAACAGACATGTAAATAATGTGGCGTTTGTTGTTGGATTTGGGATATTTGTGAAGAAAATTAGCATCTTTTTCCAATTTTTTTTTAAAACATATACCTTCTTTTCTTTTAATTTTCCATAAGATTTCAATCAAACACGCAAACTCAAAATCAGAAATATATATATAGCCAACTATTAATTTGACATTAAACTCAAAATCAGAAATATATACTCCTATATATTACTGTATAGTTGGTATTTTGACATTAAAAATGGATAAAACGTAGCCAACTATTAATTTGAACCCTATAACCCCCCAAAGTCATGGCTTTTCAAATAGAGTTACTTGTTGGTGATGTGAGAGACAATTTTGTCATCTCGAAATGGAGGTTCAAAGGAGCAACCTATTTTCTTTCTATCGAGTTTTAATTCACGTCCCTCTATTTTTTTTAAAAAAAGAAAATATATAGTGGTGTTTCTGGTTGGTGGTTGTGGTGTTTTCTTGGTGGCGATGTGTCAAAGGATGTGTGAAAATGGGGAAATTAGTTTTTGAAGTAGTGTATGTTCCTTTTATATTCATGTATAATTGTATATATCATGTATATCTATGTATATTGATAAAAAGTTATGTGTGATATATATGGTATACAAGTGTTATACATTGTCATAGTTACATTTTCTAGATTGATTTCAGCTCTGAATTTTGACTTTCAAAAAGTTCAAATCTTCCTCAAATTTTGTATACACGTGTTTCCAATGAATTTTCGACTACATTCACTCAAGAAAATAGAAAAAAGTATTTTGAGATGAAAAAGTAGAATAAATTTTAAACAGAAAATGTGTCAAAATGGAGCTTTTCGTGGGCCTCCTATTTTTTCTAGCTTCAGAGGATTATTTTGACAATTTTATGGGTTATACAGAGGTTGTTGGAGAAGGGATGAAGAAAGAGAGAGGCAATTGTTGTTGTTTTTTTTTTTTTTTTTTTTTGCAACAGGTGCAATACCAATAATTGACAAAGTGGCTGACAATTGCTTTTGAAAATTGTATATACACTATTAACCATGGGGTTTAGCTATAGTATTTTATTTTTATTCTTACGTAAAAATTGATTATTTTATTTATTCGATTTAATAAAATATCTATTAAATAGATCATTGTGTTTATATGTGTGTTTGATTAACTATATATATATTTTCATTTTTCTTCAGCATTTGAGTTGATGAACTTTTACTTAAATAGTAGACAATTTAGTGTATGAAGTTATTTGGCTCATACACGAACGATTAAAATTATCGGTCCTTATAAGTTATAAATATATGTTCACAATCGAAGTTGAAGTTGGACAAACATCTTGATAATTGTAGCACAAGATTAGATATAATTTGATCTTGATTATGAGAGTGGTTCCATTTCAACTTCTTGTGCTAGTATGCTTTTCGGGTGTATTGAACGGACCAAGTAGAGCAGCTTGTTTATGTTCTGAATATTTATATAACATCTTCTCCAAATTATTAAATGTACTTATACTCTTAATCTTGATATAATTGTTATGATCAATGTAATTTGTTTATCATCTTGATCAGTCAAAAGGTGAGACCCTACCGTGGGTCAATATATTCCTGATAGATTGGACGATTATAAATCACATTTGTGAAATAATAATTAGTTGATAGAATTCATGTCTCGACCATGAGATTGATGATACCCCTTTATGATTGCTTATAAGTTTTCATGTGAAAACCCTGCAGGTGGATTATATATATCCGTCACATGAAATAAGTTAAGCATAGTAATAAAGAATTAAATTAATCAATGTATTAAATTATCAGAGTTTTAATTTAATTAATTAGTATCGGTAATTTTAATATGGGGAGTTAAATAAGATTTAATGTTAGATTTTAAAATTAAATCGAAGAGTGAAAAAATAAGTCTGGACACTAGTGTCGGATCATATCTTGTTCAAGAAAATCAATTGATACTTCTTCGATCGTTAAAAAATTACACTGAATAAATAGATAAAAAAAATTATGTATATACTCCATATTGCATGTGAAAGAGTGAAATCTTACTTTTTCATGCCACTGGCTGATTCAACAACAAAAAAAAAGGGGTGTAAACTAATTTAACAAGTAACCATGGAGAAATTATAAAATATCACTCGTTAAAAACACATACTTTACCAATAGCAGCAATATGGAACCAGCCATTTAATTTGTTGTCTAAATTAGGAAGATAACGGGTGTGTTTGGTACGGAGGAGAATATTTGCGTGTTGATATATTTCGTTTAAAAACAAGTTTCTTAAAAGTTAAGATAATGTCTTTTTCAATGAAAAGAGGAAAAATAAATTTTATATAAATGATATTTTTAAGTTTATTTCTTCTCTCCATCCACCCAATGCTTCCAACCTCCATTTTTTGATCATCTTACTCTCCGCCAATCCTGAACCCTCACGTACTCCCCACCCTATCCCACCAATAATATTTTTTTAAATTATATATAAATACTTTTTGAATAATATATATATATTTTACTTATTTACTAAACACTAAGTTAGTATTTGGCCATAGATAATTTAGTTTAGCTTGAAAAAAAATGAGTTTTTGAAATTGTGCTCAAAAATAGTTTATGGAACTTGAAGTTGTGTTTGAACGTTTATTTTATTTAAAAAAATAACAACATACCCAGTGTGGTCCTACAAAGTGGGGTCTAGGGAAGATAGAGTGTACGCAGACCTTACCTCTACATGTAGAGAGATTGTTTTTTATAGACCCCCGGCTCAAAACAAAAATAGTCTAGAAAAAATTATAATGAAAATACAAGAGACAATAGATAGTAACGAAAACTAACAAATAGTAGCAGAACAATACTACAACAAAATAATACTACAATCAAACTACACGAAATAATAGATAGTAATAGAATTAGAAGAACAAGAAACTACATGAGTAGTCCTACGATTACTGGTAAGGGCAATAAGACAAAACATTCCTACCTACTAGTATGGACACACTCATACCTACAAACCTTCTACCCTAATTCGTATCTTCCACGCCTTTCTATTTAAGGTTATTTCTCGGTAAGCTGCAACTGCGCCATGTCCTGTCTTATGATCACCTCTCCCCAATACTTCTTTGGTCTACCTCTACCTATCATGAATTCATCCATAGACAACCTTTCACACTTCCGCACTAGGGCATCCATGCATCTTCTCATCACATGTCCGAACCATCTTAACCTCGCTTTCTGCATCTCGTCTTTTATCGAGGTCACTCCCCCTTGTCTCAGGTATCCCCATTTTAATCTTATCTCTCCTAGTATACTCACACATTCATCGCAACATCCTCATATTTTGATCATGCATTTTACTTGAAAAAAAAAACAAGTTTTGTGAGTGGAGTGAAATTTCATTCAAAAACTGGTGTGACTCAATTTTTGGAACTTGAATTTTTTTTGAAGATAATTTTTTTAAAAACTAACCAACTTTCATGAATAAATAATGTTTTTAATTTTTTTTTAAAAAAAAAGATCGACTCCCAAAACTTATGACCAAACAGGAGTTAAAAAAATCCGCTATTTTTCATGAAAAATATTTTTACTCGTACCAAACACACCCTAACAATTCATTAGATTGTTTAATGCATATGTTCTTGGACTCCTTTTCTACTTGTGGTAAGAAAGAATCGTTTTTTGACCCCTTAATGATAAGTGAGATTGATTAACTAATCATAAGGGGGGAAAGGATGCCAATATTATGGGAGTAAGAAAGATATGCCAGCACATCAATTGGTGCAGTCCCATTTGACGGGAAATATTAAAGTAACGAACGTGTCAATTCAAGATTTAAAACAAAGTAGATAATTGAGGAATCAGAATATAGTATAAAGTTTAGAGGTTCATTCAAATGATATAAATAGTACAAGTATCAAGTGGGGATGTGGAGAATTCCACATAAAACTAAGCTAGCTACGTGTCATTCAAAGAGGGCATCAAAATGTTTTATTGCTGTTGGCTGCCGTTGATTCTCCTTTTCTCTTATTCTCTCTTCTCTCAACTTGTATAAAGAAAAACCAAAAAGAATTTTCCTAAATAGAGTGCATGTTTTTTGTCTTCTTCTGGGAATTGAGATCGTTAGTGAAATGTTGCAGAAGGTAGTGTTAAGAAAATAAAAGGATATCTCATGACATAATTTTAAATAAAAAATTGTGAAGACACAAATTAAAGTAGAATGCTGGTAGGTAATAGAGCATTGTCTCGCTTATCCACACATATAGTAGTCCAGATACATTCTCTTGTGTGACTTAACCATTAATGACTGTTATTTCAAAATCATTACCAGAAAAAAATTTAAATTTATGCTTACCATAATATGTTCAAAGTTAGAAAGGAGCCATTATTATATTCTTTCTATATGTAGTCGATTGATACCAGTGTTTTAGAAGGCAGTTGCGGGGCCAGCCCCAGGGCGAGGCGTAATCAAAATGCACCGAGGCGTTAGGGGGGAGACGAAAGTATTGAAAGGCGTACGTCCCACTATTTGGGGCGTTCGCCTAATCGTGAGGCGAATGCTGAGGCAAACGTCCTTAAGCGTGAACCCCAAAAATTACTATGAATTGAAATATTTTTTTGCTATTAAGTCTCTAATTTAAGTCTAATTACTAAAATATTTAATTGTTAAACTTAAATAATACTTAAGTACTCAAAAGTAAAATAAAAGTAGAAAACTTAAAACTCAAACTTTCAGAAGCATATTTAATATTTACTTATAATGTACTTTTTTGGACAAATTTATATTTTTGAGGACATATAATGATTTATTTTGTGAAAAGTTGACTATATATTGGATGTATTGTGTTGTTTTGGTTAGTTCTTTTTAGCTGAAATAGTTTTAGATACATCTTCCACTAATTTTAAATTTTTATGTAGTTTTACCTTTTTTTGGTGATTTATTTATTTTAATTATATAAAATTTATAAAATATTAAAAATTAAAGAATCATGGAGCTTATACCTCGCTTCGTAACAAGTAAAACGTCTTGTCTTACGCCCCCGTCTTTTAAAACACTGATTGGTACATGCACTAAGAGGGGTAAATATAGTATGAAATTGTTTTATATTTTCTAAATCTGTATATGATAGTTTAATTAATAGACAATTCTGACAAAGTTTATATACGTCCAAGATATTAAAGGAACAGAAAATGATTTCAATTCAAGCATATAAAGTAGTAGTATCATTTCTATTCTGGAAGCATACTAAAATACTTTTATCTCATATGTTCCATTAGTGTTAGCAAAGTATAAGGACATCTTTTATACTTCTAATAATAGTAATTTGGAGTCAAAAGAATTTGTAGAAGATGCCTTATCACTACTAATTTTAGCAAAGAATTCCCTAGTAAGGTAAGACAGAGTAGGATATTAGTTTTGTTTCCCTTTGATAAGATATTTTTGTTCTGTTTTCTCCAAGTGTATTAGACAGAAGCACCTCAAAAGCTGTTTTCCCCATTTGTCCAGGATATTATTATCAACACACACTAGAAAGTAGTATTCCTCATTCTTATCAAGCCAACAAACTAAAGCCACTTGTAGTTCATGCCAGGACTTTAGTATGTATTATATACATGACATGACTTCATAGTATATCCAACAACAACATACCCAGTGTATTTCCACAACGTGGGTCTGGAAAGGGTAGAGTGTACGCAGTCCATACCTCTACCTCTACTTCATAGTATATAAATACATAAAATGACCTATCTTCAGCTTGTCAAAAATATGACCCCTAATAGAAAGTACGGAGGTCGAGGATTAGGGTAGAGAATTAGTAGGTAGTTGAGCGATTTTTCTCTTTCAGTGGGAGAGCATGGTTCTAGCTTAGAGCACTTTGTCTATTCCCCTATTCTACTTATTAATATCAGTGTTACTCCCTTCATTTTAATTTGTTTGTTTAGTTTTTATTTGACATGAAGTTTAACAAAGTAAAGTAGACTTTTGAATCTTCTGATCTTAAATTAAAGCTATGTAAAACGTAACAAAATGTCATTTAATTTTATTGGCTTAAATATGTCATGTGGAAAATTGAAATTAAAGAATTGCCAAAAAAATAAGGGGACTAAATAAAGAAAATAAGACAAACAAATTGATCTGAAGAAAGTAATATTCTATACTATCTTGTTCTTCAAATTGTATTAGTGTTGTTGTTTATGTTACTTAGGTTATCTTTACTATTACTTTTCCGTCTACAATATTTTTACCATAGCTTTTACTTTTGCACTTGTCAAACCCTTATTTTGAAAACTTTTCTTGAGCCAAGGATATATCTACTTACACCTCAATCTCTTCGGACCACAATTATGAAATCACACGAAATATGTTATTGTTGCTTTTGTTATTCATGGTACATATATAGTAAGCAAATACAGTAATGTATATATTGATCGTTGAATCTCATTAACATAAGTAAAGCTTCCAGTGTAGCAAGGGGATCCAAAACTATATTTGGCCATGTATTTAACTTCCAATTGTAACATTTGTGAATCACCTTGTCTTCAATCTTGTCTCTGCCCCTGTTTTCCTGTCCGCGAGATGAATCATATATATATGGCCATACGGGATCAGTATATATGTGAAAAATCACTATAGTTTTAGAATATATTAAAGGTTGAAATTATAATTCGGAAGTGTAATGAATTCAGTAGTAAGAATCTAAATATCGAATTTATTAAATTTCAAATTCAGAATCTGATTCTAAATACAATATATTGCCAAATTTACTACTAAGATGTGCTTAATTAACCGATTGTGTTTGGAAGGAATAAGTTAAAGATTGACATTAGAAGATGAGCCAAAAAAACCAAACTCTGCCTCACATAAAGTTGCTAGAGTACGATTAACCTTTGGATTTGAAATTAGGGCTTACTTTTCGAAAGCTAAATGAAGGACAATGGAAACTATAGCAATCACAGCTCTCTCTATTTTCTCCATCTGCTGTTATATATTGCCAAGAGACACGTGCTGTTGTTGTTCAAAGTTGTTTAGTTTTAATATCTAGACATCTTTTTTTCTGGCACGTTGATTGGTTTTCGAATCTTTAAACTTATAAATCAAGCACCTTCTTTTTTATTTCTCTATAGTACTCTATATCTTTTTCTCACGAGAGACAAAAAAGGGCCTATATATAAAGCCTGGCCTCCTTTGCAAACATTATCAAATCATCCAGCAACTATATTTAATTTCTTCACACAAGGTACAATTTTTTCAAAAAAGAAAAGAAAATTAAGGATGTCTTCTAGAGGGGCTTGTGAACCACTTGCAGTAGGTAGAGTAATAGGAGAAGTAGTAGACAGTTTCAATCCAAGTGTGAAGATGAAAGTGATATACAATGGGAGCAAGCAAGTGTCCAATGGCCATGAGCTCATGCCTTCTGTCGTTGCTGCACAGCCTCGCGTTGAGATTGGTGGTGAAGACATGAGATCTGCTTATACACTTGTAAGTCTTATATGAGTCGAACCAATAACAAGAATATTTCTAGTAGAATATCTTCCCAATCTCTGGTACTATATAAGCTATATCAAAGTATGTCATTAATGAGAGACGTCATTCTTTTTTTAAATAGATTAAAAAGAAAGGAAAGAGTATCGTATAAAATGGAAAAAATGTTACGTTTTTACTTTGTATTATGCGTCTCTCTGTTTTCGGTTTCTGATTGTTGAGTCTTTTTCTTTGGGAAAGATCATGACGGACCCGGATGCTCCAAGTCCCAGTGATCCGTACTTGAGGGAACACCTCCACTGGTAATTCTTATTCTTATCTGATGATTATGATTCAAATTAAGAGCAAAAGAAGCAGATAATTAATATATATACAATCTTAGTACAAGTGTTACATTTTTTCTAGCATTCCTCTCTGCATTCATTATGTGTAATGATATTCACTAATTATGGGCTTATGATATCAGGATTGTGACAGACATTCCGGGTACCACTGACATCTCTTTTGGTAAGACGTCTAATTCTAGAATTCATTTCTCAAATGTTCGCTCAGCTAATAGTTATTATCTCATTACATATGGCAGGAAGGGAGATAGTGTGCTACGAGACACCAAATCCAGTAATCGGGATTCACCGCTATGTGTTCTTGTTGTACAAACAAAGAGGAAGGCAAACAGTGAAAGCACCAACAACAAGAGACCAATTCAACACTCGAAGGTTTTCGGCAGAAAATGGATTGGGATCCCCTGTTGCTGCTGTTTATTTCAACGCCCAGAGAGAAACTGCCGCCAGAAGAAGATAAATTTAACACACACAATTAATTGCAAACACTAAACATGTGATTTTTAACTTTTGAAATAAGCTAAATGCACTTTGCAGAGTGAAACCACAGTACGGACAAAAGTTATAATTATTACTACTAGTATAGTACAACGACGTTGTACGTCTAGCTGATTGGTTTAAAGAGATTTTAAGTGTCATTGTCAAGCATATTATAAGCTCATATCCAATTACAATATATGGTGTTATTCTATTGTCTAACTTGTTTGTCGTGACTCATGATTTGCTTATTTTTATCTCAGCCGCAAAGTTTCTACTTTCTCCTTTTGTTTTATATAATGGACACTTGCAAATTGTACTAAGATTGCAGTTTACACAATCATATAGGTGTTTACCTGAAATCGGTACATTTGAATTTCTATGAGGTCAAGAGCACGTGTGTTAATTAAACTCCAACTTTAGATTCCCTTATCACCGACTTGATTATTTATTTAGTTAGTAAAATGATGGAAACGTAGTAAACAACAGGTAATAATGGAAAACAAGTATAGATCTAGAAAATAGTCTATTAATGTTGTCTTTCGAGAGTTGGAGCTATTCTACCGAGAGTTATGTGCAAACAAGTGAGCAAAGAAAGATATTTCCGAGTCAATTCCATAAATGGTTACTGAACTTATGCAATTACATCCAATTACACCCAATTTCAATTCTCTTGTGGCTTCCAAACATGCTCTTAACTATTTTTTAGTTTCACATTATTTTGGAAAGAGGTACAAAGTTCAATGACCATATTTTCCTAAAAAAATAAAATTTACTTTAGTAGAATGTCTGCACAAGTTTAGTGACCATTTAGGAAATTGACTCGACATATATGGGGGCTTTAATTAAATAGGTGATATTGATTTATTCGTTCATAAAGAACACAACCCATCCAGGTTAAATCAAAACAACTAGAAACCTTTCTTTCACACCCAATTCTTCGATGCTTCATGTTTTACGCAATAAATTCAAAAGACAACAACGTATTCTTCATTTGAACTTGCGATTTTGGTTCAAAATCGATGCAGACAAACTTCAAATCGATCGAATTCTGATCTAGGTTCATCTCAACTTCTCCATCCTTTAACAACCATGGATTCTTAAATATACAGCCCAAGAATACCAAACAAATAAATTTGGATGAGTCAGTTATTTATGGGTTGGGTCTAATATCCATGAGGACCAAAGTACCACCTATTTAACTAAAGCCCCACATATATCATCTTCTAATTTCGTTAAAAGGATGGATATTTTTAATCGTAAAAGAAAATTGAGGTCCAATAGGTAGGAGGCATTTAAAGTCAAAAATTGACGTCAAATTAGATCCAACAGGTGAAAGGAGGGTAAATTTAAAGCATTTTCAATGCATTAGAGACATACATCTAGAGTTCTAGACTAAAACACAAAAACCTTTTAACATTTTGGATATAGCCCACACAACTTGGAATCTAGGGACCTTTGAAAATGTACCTGGCGTTAGCACGGACATGTTTCAAATTCTAAGAATAAATCTACTTTTACAATTAGAATCCTAGAATTTCAATTGTATAAATTTGAAGTTGAAAACACAATCATAATGCACTTGAAGATTGCACTTGGATTATTGTTACACAATCATATCTGCGACCATCTTTCTGACACCATAGTTGTTGGGAGATGACTTGTGATGAAGGCAAGTCCTCTACAGTAGTAGTTTGGATAAGTCTTGTTCAAAGATATACACAAAGGACAAACATAGTATTAGGATACGTGTCGGACTAATAAGGGACGACGTAACTTAGGAAGTACATACCAATATATAAAGAGGACAAGAATTCTCTATTACTGTTGCTAATTGTCACGCTTAATTAGAGATGACAACAATCTGAATTCAGACACCCACATATGACTCATTCTCCATTTACTTGATTTCCAAACGTCAAACTCCTCGAATGCCAATAACCTAACTACAATTGCTTTCATACATTAGGAGACAGAAGATTATAAATGAGGTTATCCGGGACAACATGAGAATGACTTTTATGGTGGACAAGGTATGGTAAGTGAGGTTGAAATAGTTCAAGCATATGAAGAAGAGATGTACAGATGCTCAATGACGAGGTGTGAGAAGTTGGTCATGGTGAGCCTGAGGAGACATAGAAGTAGGCCTAAGAAGTATTAAAAAATGTGATTAGACAGGACATGACGCAATTTCAGCTTACCGAAAATATGACAATTGATAGAAGGGTGTGGAGATCGAGAATTAGAACAGAAAATTACTCCTAGTAGGTAAGCAAGCATAATTCTTTTCCATATTAGAGTATTAGTGTTATTCTCGTATTTTCTTATTCTTAGATTTATATTACTACCCGTTATTTCTATCGCTTCGATTATCATATTATTTTGGTGTTATTACTGCTTCTTTTTTCATCTTTCCTTGAGCCAAGGTCTATCGAAAATAGCCTCCCTAGCTTTACAAGGTAGGAGTAGTGAAGGTAGAGGTAAGATCAACGTGCATACTACTCTACCCAAATCCCACTTGTGAAATTTCAACTGGTTTGTTGTTGTTGTTGCAACTTTCATGTGGCATCTAGGAATGGCAATGGGGCGGTGCGGGTGCAGGGCGGGTTGAAATATTTTTTGTGGCAAGGCGGATTGCGGGTTTAATAGTGTAATTTTCTTAAGGAGAAATTAGGCAGAATGTCAGTCCATCAAACTTATTTACATTCAAAATAGCCCACTTTAACAAAATCACTCATTTATTACATTAATTAGCCATTTGACCACACTAACACCAAAAATGTGATTTAGCCACGTGCAAACCGTGGCCATCTGATATACAAATCGTGGCTAAACTTTTTTTTTATTTTTCCAGCACTGTTCAAAAAAGAAAACTCTGTTTTTTTTAAAGTTTTTTTGTTGCAATTTTTTTTAAAAAAAAACATTATTCTCTTTTCACTATGTTTTTCCTCTTTTTTAAAAAAAGAAATTTGTTGCTCCTTTCTTAAAACCTTTTTTGGTCTTTTAATTGTTTCATTGCTTTTATTGAATAAAAGGGACATTTATGTTATTTTATTATTTTTTGTTTATACTTTTATTTACTAAGGTGGAACGCATGATAGTTAAATAAATATCGATATTGATACATTACATAATTATTTATATAATATCAATACACGTTTATACGTCATTTATACAATATCGATACATTACATAACTATATATACAATATCGATACATTACATAACTATATATACAATATCGATACACGTTTATACACATCTATACAAAATCGATACATTATATATACACTACATAACTATCTATACATCATATATACATGTTCATACACTATTTATACAATATTGATACACGTTTATACACTATTTATATAATGTCGATATGCTTATACACCATTTATACAATATCGATACATTACGTAACTATTTATACAACATCGATACACAACATATATATCATAGGGATAAAAAAATTATTTAGCCACGATAAGAGTAAGATATAGCCACGGTCTACCCGTGATCAAATTGACTGCATGAAAAATAAATTATATTTGAAATTCTTAGGTACCAACACACCGTGGCTAAATAAGATAATTATATAAATTAGTCACGGTTTAACCGTGGCAAAAGCCTGCAATATATAATTATTAGCCACGTTTTTTTATCCTTTAGCCACGGTTCAGTCGTGGCTAAAATTCGCATTTTTTCACTTTTGACTATTTTTAATGTAAAAATAAGTGTGGCTACTAGTATTTACTTTTGGTTATATATACGAAAATTTCCCTTTTTTTAATTGTTTGGGCTTTGCCTTTAATAATCTCTCCAAGTATTATATTGTCGAATACAATTAATCATTTGCATGCTCTAAAATAAATCTGAAATATAAAACTGGACGGAAAAAAAAATTAATAAATGAATAAGTGTAGCATTTTGCAGGTAAAACTTATTAACTGCAGCATAAGCAAATTTGTACATTGTGAACAGCATATCAAAATCTTTTTTTCCTGTGGACTAAATTTTTTAAAACAATTGGAATGATAGCTCTTTTGCAGGTACGTTTTTTTTTTATTTTAAAATGTTCAAGCATTTTGCAGGTTTGTTTTTTTAATTTAAAAAATGTAAATTATGCGGAGCCGGTTTATGCGGGGCAAGGCAGGGTGAAAAACCAAAATTATGCTATGCAGGGTCAGGGCAGGGCAAAGTTTATGCAGGTTTACGCGGGTTCACCCCGCACCCGTCCCATTGCTGGTTACAAGATAAGCCAACCTTTCAACTTCAAACCCAAACACTCTACTTTCTACTGCAGAACATTAAAAGGTGTACAAACAGAGCAAATGTGCAAAACAAATTTCCCTATTCCACTCCATCTTTGTCAGTTTACAAACATCCTAACGTTTACCTTCACAAACCCCACCAGTACTCAAACTATCTTTTGTACCTTGACGGGGTGTACTGGAACAAACAGGTTAAAAACTTATCTGCTTCAACCAGACTAGTAATAGCGGCACTACATACAACAGTGAAGAATAACCTAAGAACAATCTCAAGATTTGACAGCTCTCCAATGATGCTCCATTGCAATACTCCAATTTCCTACTTGTGAATTCTTTACAAGCCCCAACTCCAAATAATCAAGGCAACATTTTAAGATATTCAAGATGCTGGATCCTCTGGCTCAAAGCCAGCGAGTAACAGAAGCTGCAAGAATGATTCAAAAGCATAAGAAAGTGGTAATGCCAAGCCTTGAATCCATGCGCTGCTCTGCTTGGATCAAAATTTCGTCTCCCCAGGATACCAAAGCAAGCTTATTAAGCATTAATCTCAGCATTACACTGATGCTCCCTGCTGCAGCTTCTTCTGCCCCAAAACATGTTCGAGCAGGTAGTTTTCTCCAATCTCACATCCATTTTGTCTTGGTCCGCTGACGTGGACTGTGACTGATTAGGAGTTTCTTCTTGAGTATCATTTTCTCTTGATTCCAAGGTTGGGGAAGTTCTTTCATCACAGGTACACAAAGGGATTGCAACTGAGGGAAATGGACTACAAGTCACAGGACAGAAAAGATCTGAAGACACCGAAGCAACACGATTCTTTCTAATTTCATGTGCGCTAGGTGGTGTTGATCGATCTTGCTCCCGAGAATGAAGCATGCATGGTGTGCATAAGCTAAGGGATAGATGTAACTTAATTTCCTTTGCAGGAGATCCAGGGAGTTTTACAAATGAGACAATGCCGTGTCTGCAAAGTGGACATGGAATGGAGCCAGGCGGACCCAATAATTCAGATGGAACGTTGCTTGCCGAGCAAAGATAGAGTGCACATCTTACACACAATTGATGCCCACAACCTGATTGATACAAAATAAAAGAATATATTAATATAACTAAATTCTCATCTAAGTTTACAGGAACCATACTGTCCTTTTAACTGTTATCATCTTCTCATGGTTAGACAATGTGTCCCAGAAACCTAACAGTGCGAGAGAATCTAGTGTCACCAAATAAAGACATTTTCGAAGTTCTCATATTTCCTAAATTGACCGCAACACAACTGCAGTTGGTAAGAATATGACATTGCTCTCTAGGTAAAATTGTGGGGGTGGGGAGGAGATCATATTGGTATCTAATTTTTATTACTAAGGTCAGCGTAGACTTTACCCTCCCCAGACCCCACCCGTGAGATTTCACTAGGTATGTTGTTGTACTCCTGTCGCATTTTATGTGACACTATCACTATTTGGAAAGTCGAACAGTATTGTCATTGACAACAGACTTATCAAACTTCTTTTAATATTTTGAATTATTAACTATACGAGCATATTCTAGTACTTAACACGTGATCTTCAAATATGTAAAATTTTATTTCAAAAAACACGAAAAATCTATGCCTGAATTCACAACTAAAATTAGGTGCTTTGACCCTCATATTCCAAACTCCTTTATATAAAATGCGATGGAAGGAGTATGTAAAACAGATTTCGAAGAGAACCAATCAAGTAGCTTTATACCTTAAGCACAAGACTGGATTGGCATCAGGTATTCCATATTGGATGAGTTGAAAAACATCAAGTATAACAAAAGACCAACAAAAAAACAACTGCAGTATCTAGACTTTTATTTCATAACTACAACATCTAGAAGTCAAAGTTACCAGTTTCAAAAAAAAAAGATTGTAATGGTGGTGTCTAGACCAACTTGTACACACCTCAATTATTCCAATTAGCATCTTCATCCTTCCACTGACACATGTATTGGATAACTATGTACACAATGGTTTAGGTGGATGGCAAGAAATCTCCTCGCATTTTTTGCCTCTATTAAGGTTAAAAACCCCGATCCTTAAGATTTTCCCTCCAACTTCACCAAATGCTAGATCATACCCTTGGATTCAACTACAATATGTAGATTTGATAGGTCTAGAGTGTGCAAAGGCTTAATTTTGAAAGTGTTCCTCACACAATAAATGAAGAAAGAATTTCATACTCATGTAAAATAGATGATGATGTTGCTTAGTGCTTGATCATGTACGAAACGAAAGCCTTCAATTAGAGGGGAATAGTACATCATTTGCCAGATTCATATCAACCAATGAACTATGCCTTAATTATAAAATAGTTGAGATTTGGTTGTATGAATTCTCTGTATGTATTCATCTGCTTGATTCAGGCCTATCTCTTAAGTAATTAGTCTTATTCTCTTGATCTCCCGCTTATTCCTACACGACAAGAAAACTTCTCTAACTAGAACAAAGAGCTCCTCACAAAACTCAGATCTAATGTTAAGTGTAACAATAAAATAAGTCTTATTCCCAACTAACTTATATTACATATATACGGATCATTTGCTCTCATTGTATGTTGTTCTTAGTATTGCATTGATTCTGAAGAACTTTTAGGTCTTTCAGACAATTTCTTTCACATGATTTTAGGTCTACCTCTTCCTTTTTACCACCTTCAATCATCATAGTGGCGCATCAATTGATATATATATATATTTGGAGATCGATGTAGAATAAGGTAAAACATCTCAGGCAACCTTCTCTAATTTTGTCGTCCATATATGTAACTAGCAATTTTTATCAGATGTAATCATTTCCAATCTCGTCCATCTTCTATGAGTGCATATTCATCTTAATGCGTACATTTATACAACTTTCATCTTGTTGATAGATTGGACTTTAAGTCCCAAAGTTTGCTCCTATTTAACGTAGTTGCATAACTGATTGTTGTCACAACCATTTTAAAGAAATCTCTCTGATTCATATGTTGAACAAAATCAAATTGAAGGGGAATAATGGTACAAACCTTCGGCAGCCACTGAACATGCCCTCTCCAGGCAAACAGCACAAGTATCAGAATCATCAGAGGCGGTTCCTGAAGACTGCAACCCACACTCTCTGCAAAAAGTATTCACAATGATCAGATATGTATGGTTGACATTTAATTTTACAGTACCTATTAGATTAACAATTATTTAAAAGAACAGAATAAAGCTCTCCCCACCCCCACCTCCACCCCCAACCCCCAACCCGGTGGCAGAAAAGAACGCCACAGACAAAATGTTTCCTAAAGAAGAAAAAACTAAGAGAAATCACAAAGAGAAGTATAAAAGAAGTGTTCATCCTATCACTCATTTAACAGCCACTACAGGCAGTCAAATAAAAATCAGCCATGACCGGCTTCAAAGTCAAAACATTCCACCAGTGGAAGGCAAGAACCAATTAGCAGTCTGTCACACTAGTGCTTCAACATGAATCATTAACAGATCAGAAGGCTCAACCGAAGAAAATTTCAATCCAATGTACGCAGTAAGGTGTTTTCTTAAGCTTCCAGAAGAAGCAAAGTCTTAATTTGATAGATCAAGCTAGAACACAGGAAAGGGTAGGATAAATGCAGTGTTAAGCCTGAGAAAACAATAAAGTTCTTCCATCTCATAATAGCAGCCTCATTGGTTATTTTCTTTTGTTAACTCTAAACGGAATGGTGGGCAGGAACTGACCAAAATTGATCTTTGGACTGCCTAAAGATGACTTCAACTATGGGAAAACCAAAAGACTGAGACAAAGTATAGTGAAATAAACAAAATAGCATCAACAAATGTGAGTTGGATCAATGATAATTTTTCCGGCTTACACCTTTGCAAGCTAAAAATCTCCATTACACCTTTATGATGTGAATCATACAGATAGAATTCATGCATTGATTTCAAGAAATTTGAACCCAGCAATGAGTAGACTGACTGTGAATTGCTTGTTACAAATCTATACTGATACATGGAGTACCCTTTTGCAGTTATGAATGCACAATATCCTTAGCAATAATTGGCATATCTTCAATTAGTAAAAGACCTCACTTTTTTTTTGTTTCCCTAGCATATGTTACATTTGTCAAACAGATTTGTAGCATTTACAGCAACCATCTCTATTGATATTTGCATCTAATGGTTTAGGTATCATCAATGACATCATTTATTTTGCTTTTCAAAAAGTAACTAACCAACTTGGCCACCATAAGCAACACAAGACGATCTAAAATGAAATATCACATGAAAAAATCCTCTCTATTAGTGGAGACTTAATAATCAAAAAGTTACTATAACTCAGACAATATGTGACCAGCTTTAGGGTAGATATTGAACTTTGATCTTTAACAAATTTGATGCACCAAAACAGATTTCAACCCAATAAAAAGGGCACTCCAAATTTTTTCAGATGACAAAGACCATTATTTCAGAAATAAGCTTTTTTTAATACGTTAAACCCCACTCCTCTAAATCCCTGTATCTAGAAGCTGAATAGTGCACATTTCCCACA
Source organism: Jaltomata sinuosa (assembly GCA_003996215.1). Taxonomy (NCBI): domain Eukaryota; kingdom Viridiplantae; phylum Streptophyta; class Magnoliopsida; order Solanales; family Solanaceae; genus Jaltomata; species Jaltomata sinuosa. Next base: position 137,378 of record QJPP01007531.1, read on the forward strand.
TTTGCTTACTTGGTAACTCAAACCAAAACCTTATGTTTGGAAGTGGAGGGTCCTTACCACTATAGGCTATCCCCCCCTTATCAGTCCAAAAACTAGATTACACATGACAAAAAAGGTTTCCGTTTACCTGGCGATGTTAAGCACGCTTAAGAGAGGCAACGATAAATAACTTGAAGATGGAAAGGGTGGAATTATTGAATCAGAATTTGGTGCAAGTAATGGTTCAAGCCAATGACGCCCCCACATTCTGGCAACATCAAGAGGAACCCACCTGAAAGAATCCAAATATCCATTGAGTGATGTCTGAAAATTTACAGATGTAAGAGTTAAACTGAGAAGCAAGTTTCAAACAGATTACCCGTTGCAGTTCAATGTCAATCGACTGGCACCTCTTGCAATAAGGATCTGCAGCAACACAAAGTAAATACTCATTAAGAAACTAGCAAGGATGAAAATTGCATCAGAAAACAACCACATAAATACCAGGAGGCATCGGATAAAACAACTTTTACTTCTGTTAATCAAAATTATTAGGGGAAGACGAGTTAACCAATCACCTGACAGCATTTTAGATTTCCGCCACAGGCAGCATAGTGCAAAGGAGTGCTTCCAGCTCCTAGAGAATGATTTATTTGAAAATAATGTCAATTAACAATCAGGTAATTTCCAAGAACATCTAATAATGCCTCGACCGATCATATACCTATTAGATCCATCGATGACCCATAGTGAAATGTCACAGCTGATACATTTGCATTAAGATCAAGCAGGAGCTGGACACAATCAAAATACCCATTCAATGCAGCCATATGAAGAGCAGTAATACCACCATCAGCAGCTTTATTTACAAATTTTGACAGCGCACTGCAATGAAATGAAGCAAATACAGTGATTAGCCAAGTAAATGAAGCTTACAAGTTACAACAGTCCAATTTTTCTAAGAAGAACTCAAAACCTCAAAAGTCAAAGAACTTCATGTCAGAACTCATGAACATGGTTATATATCAGCTCATTTTTCTCAATTAGTTCTCTTATCAGAACCTAGACATCTGTTGTAGAAAACACGGAGCTAAGAAATGAAGAACTCCCGAGGACCTTTCTTTTACTAGAACATATGTCTTACACTACCACCTCAGTCTTCTTTGTTGTCTTATACGATTTGCATTTGGCCCTCAATCAATGACATCACAGGTCAATCACTGATTTCATTTGGCAACTCTAAATCTTCATAAATAATTTGTCTGTCTATTTGTACATTTCAACATGAATCCAGGTGACAAGAATGAATAGATCACCAACCTTTGCTCATGCTTGGTTTTTGAATTTGAACTGTCACCCCTGTCAGCATTTGTTTGAGCACTTATAGAATCTAAAGGGGCGCTAGGAACGAAATCAGTCACCACAAGTCTTATGCATCTAACATGTCCATTCACTGCTGCAAAATGAAGAGCCGTCCTTCCACTAAGATAGTCTGCCCTGGTAACCTGAAAAAAAAAGTTTCAAGATTCAAAAGGGGGCAATTGCTATTAGAACAATGACAGGAAAAAAAAAATCTAGAGGCAACCATAAAAAATACAGTAAATCTTAACAAACAGCAAGGCACAAGGCTGTGCAAGCTCGTTGCCAAATTAACAAGTAAGAAACCCAACCACGTACCCAGTATAATCCCACAAAGTGGGGTTTGGGGAGGTTAAGTGTACGCAGACCTTACCCATACCCTGAAGGTAGAGAGGTTGTTTCCGATAGACTCTTGGCTCAATGAAAAACAGATCAAAGCAATTCGGAAAAGCAAATAACAGAAATGAAAGAACCCGTGAAGCGAAAAATCAAAATGAAGGATAAGGGAAGCTCACATTGCATCTAAAGAGAAGAAGGGTTTGAACAACTTCCCAGTGGCCATATCTACACGCCTGCATCAGTGCCGTCTTCAGAAAACAAAAGAAAAACACCCAAACCATCAGATTCAACATAAATATACCCAAACTTCAAAGAGCCCCAATACTAAAATTGACACAAAAAATCCAGCTCATGGAGCTGATCACTCTGAATATCAGCTCATAGAAAAGTCTGTAAAGAAAGTAAACAGGAAAAATCAAGAAAAGGGTAAAAAACAATTCTCATACCTGACCACAGTAGTTTCTAGAATTGACATCAGCACCGTTCTCAAGCAACAATGCAACAATCTGAAAATTGTTCAACACCAAATCAAGAACCGATTATAAAGGGAAAGAAAAGCAAAAAAAAAAAAAAAAAAGTTTACCTCGTTGTGGCCCTTAGCAGCAGCAAAATGAAGAGGGGAATTGAGTCCACCAAAAGTAGAGTACTTAGAGAGACATGGATTGCAATCAAGCAACATCTTTGCTTCAACATAATCGCCGTCTCTCGCCGCCGATACCAACCTTTCGCCGGACGCCGAGCACCCAAAAGAATTACCCATTTTTTCTCTCTTCCTTTTTTTACTCTAAAGGAAAAATCCAAGCTTTCTCTCTCACTATATATATATATAGATGTCAAGTCAAGATTTGTAGAAATGGCAGTATGTGATGTGTATATTTGACTGACACAGACTACATGTCTCTTACAGGGATTTATTTTACAAAAGAAAGGGGAGGGGTGAGGGGGGGGGGGGGTTGGATAAATTATTATTCGCTATTTTAATTTATTTGATTTATTTTAATTTTATATGGAGTTTAAAAAAAAAAAAAAAAAATCTTGTAATAAAAATTAATTAAAGATACGTTAAATGTACTTTAATCTTGTGACATGTGAAAAGTTAAAATAAAAGAATTGAAATTGGGAGAGTATAATTTATAAGTGATACGTATACGTAAATTGGTGTTGTGGGAAAAATTAGGTCAACTGTCGTTAAACAAAATTTGAAAAGAAAATGATAATGTAATGGAAAAGTGGATAAATCTCAAGTTTGAGCAATTTTTGCTCTATAGTTTGTTGTATGATATTTATATCGAGGTTTTGACTAATTCGAATTTACGAGTATAAAATCAGAAAGAAAGGATTTTCTAAGAATTTTTTTCATATTCAAAATTTGAACAAAAATATCTAGTTAATATTATTACAAGTAAATGTTTAAACTACATCAATAGTGTAAAAGTTTTTTCTTTTTTAATATTTTCGTTTATAAATTACTTTCAAATTCTTTTCTTTATTTTCACTACTGAAGATTTCATTTCATTAGATGAAAATAAGACAAAATATTTAAAAGAATACTTTCCTTTTTAGTCTGTTTCAGAAAAAAATGTCTATATCTTTTTTTAATAATTCTTTAATTTTAACTTTCTATATGACATGCTTAAAACCACAAGATTAAAGAATATTTAGTATATTTAATATATTTTTAATTTAAAACTATAATCCACAAAATTTAATTATTTTTTTTTACTTTCTTAAATTTTGTATCAAGTTAAAATAGAATAAACAATTGAAGCAAGGGAGAGGGAATAATATAGGGCGATAATTGCAATAGTGATTTCTACATTCCACCTAGTAATTGATTTGTGTTTGAATAACTGTATTATTCTTCTAGTAATATTTCTATTTGATTTTTAAGAAATATTATTATATTCTTGCTAAACAAACAACTTTTTTTGTCCAAACGCCGCTATATCTCTGTACAAAGTTTGCTAAAATATTTGGATAAAAGGATGACAATGGATTACTTTGAAGGGAAAAAAAAAGATAAAAATAAAAGATATTTGTGGTTCTTTTTTTTTCCTTCCTTCTTTTCTGGCATTGGGGTTGTTGGGAGGGGAACGTTAGTGGAATTTCCTTTTCTGGAGTAAATTGTAAGTTAGGAATTTGGAAAAGAAAGTTAGAATTAAATGAAAATCGAATAAAATAAGGAGGAAAGACAAAAAGAAAAAATTAAAAAGTTTTGTTGGTTACTTGGAGAATAAAAAGTACTTGTAGCCAATGTCAAGGCAACTTTTTACCACCTTCTCTTAATTTATTTATTCTTGTGTTTGTCTTGGTCTTTGCAAGTGGAGTAATATTTTAGTACTATTTGTTATTGCAATTTGCAGTGGATATTTAAATTGAGGAAATGACGTCTTAAATTTGACTCATGTAAAAATTGAGGAAATGTCATATAGATGTCTTGGGCAAAATTTGCTTGGATCAAAGTAATCCGAGTAAATAAATGAATGTCATTAAATTATTAAAAAGTTGTTTAAGTTGAGATAATTGGGACAAAATATGCTAGACAACGGGTCATAATTCAACTCGTTTAATTCTTATTAAAATTTATTAATTGTCAAACTAAACTAATAATTTTTGAGTTAAAGGCTAAAAAGACACCTAAAGTATTTAGATTTTTTGAGTCTCATACTTGAACTATCAAGTATCTGAGTTTCCTACCTAAACTATTACAAAATGTCTAGCAAAACGCACATGAACTATTAGTTGTTTGAGTTTCATACCTAAAATTTCAGGTAGGAAACTTAAACAACTAATAGTTCAAGTGTGTTTCTCTAAACATTTTTTGATAGTTCAGGTAGAAAACTCACACACTTAATGATTCAGGTATGAAACTCAAAAAATCGAAATACTTTAGGTGTGTTTTTGACTCTTCACTCATATTTTTTTCCTTATTATTGTTATATATACATTATAAACCAAAAAATATAGAAATATTTTGAAAAGGTTTCGTATAAATCAATTTAAACAACATATTTGTCGAACTCTGTGCAACTTATAATAGTTCTATTAAATCGGATGAATCAAAATATCTTGAGTTAATAAATGAGCGGATGCGTAATTTATCCAAATTTAAATAAATTAGACGAATTATATTTTCATAAATTAATTTTGCTATTTCTACATGTATATATAGGTCAAAATGTGGGGTTTGACAGATGGTCGTATCAGGAGATGACACGTAATAGTTAAAATCTAATCAGATCCAATTCAACAAAAATGACATCAAACACAAATACACTTGATCGCATCGAGGTAACGGTTTCAATCCATTCAAGATCTGAAACAACAATGCATAATTCATCAGTTAGCGATCAAAATAAACTTCTCCAATAACCATTTTTGAAGAATTTGGGATTCACTTTAGTGATTTCTCAATAAATATACAGATATTAGGAGCTTGAAACACAAAAAAAAGCTACTTAGGATTTTGATTATAAATATACTCCCTTCCCTCACTAGTAACCCATCTAATTTTCATCACAAAACACTTTATTATACAACTGAAGCATAATGCACTTACTTTCTCGATGACACTATGTCGGAGAAAATTCAATAAGATCGATTTAATTCTCTTTTGTCTACTGCTTCATAATTTGCCATTTTTATTTGTTACTTCAAATATAGTTCTTATTAGCAAGTCATTAAGCATTTAAATATTTGATCATTGTAATTAATGTGTTTTTGAACTTTAAATATAAATTTAATTATTATCCCAAATCACTAATCTATCAATATATATATATATAAAGGAAGGTTTTAGGAATGGTGACATGGCGCTCTCTATGGTCTCCATTCCTATTTATCTATTTTCTCTTTTTTTTGGACTTTTTTCCTATATTTTTATTTACTTATTATTATACAAAAATAGATGTGTTAATTAGTACTTCCTTCATTATAATCCCATTTCACAATAGTTATTTTCTCATTTTTACTAATTTGTGTGTATAGATATATATATGTAAGAAATTTATTTTTTTCCTTTTTATATTCTTGTATTTTTTTTCTTTTTTATTTGATGCATTTTTATAAGGAATAACTACTCATAACTCCCATAATTTTCATGTTCATAACCTCCATAATTTAATTTGTAAGTTTATAACGCCTTACGGTATTCCTCTATTTTGCCTATATAAACTCATATTTTATTTCATGAAGGCTCTCATTCGAGGTTATCTTTTCTCTTCTTCATTACTTGGCTTGTGAAGGTAAGCAATATTTTGTTCTCAAGTTTTTTTTTTTTTTAATATTTATTTACTTTATCATGCTTTCTTAATTTTTAGCATTTCTTTACACATATAATTTTTAGTATAGTTTAGATTTGTTTTTCTTCTTTATATATATATATTTTTTATTGCTATGATTTTGACTTTTAAGGCTTGACAGGTCCTTTTAGTCGATTTTCAGTTGATTGCCTCAACCTATCGATTGCGTGAGTTGGAGAAGAAAGTCTGAAATAGAGCAACCCGGTGCACTAAAGCTCCTGCTATGCACTAAAGTTTGAAGGTAAGAAATATTTTGTTCTCAAGTAATTTTTTATATATATATTTATGTACTTTATCATGCTTTCTTAATTTTTAGCATTTTTTTACACATATAATTTTTAGTATAGTTTAGATTTTTTTCTTTTTTTGATATTAATATTTTTATTGCTATGATTTTGACTTTTAAGGCTTGACAGGTCCTTTTAGTCGATTTTCAGTGGATTGTCTTAATCTATCGATTGAGTGAGTTGGAGAAGAAAGTGTAAAATAGAGCAGGCCGGTGCATTATGCACAGGATTTAGGAAAAAGAAGTCTGAAATAGAAATATTAGATATATCATTCATAATACTTAGTATTATATTAATAATTATCTACAATTTCTTTGTGTATTTTATGTAATAGTAATAAAATTATTTATTTATTTATTTAAATTATGCTAAAATCTTTTCTTTAGTTGATAGTATGTGATAAAAAGAATTGACATAATTTTAGAAAATAAAATTTGGTGATGGATCTACTTATAAAAAAAGACGCTAGAAAAAAGCTTTATGAAGTATAATTAGAAATTACTTTTAGTAGAGGTTTCTATACTTTGATTTGTAATAATAACTTAATTACATGCTGACAACACTATTTATTTGCTCTACAATCCTATTTTTTATTATTAAATATAATTAATATAATTATTTTATTTCAATCAAAAAAAGTATAATGAGGAGTTTCATTTTATTATCACAAAGAAAATTAAAAGAATAAATAATTTAATTATTTTGTGATGTCATTATTTATTTTTTTACCTATATAATAATTTATTTTATCGTTCTCCTTTCTTGTTTGAAATGTTTTATGATTTTTTTATTTATTTTTAATTACTTTGTGAATGTAATAATGAAAAAAAAATTACATGTCACAATATTATGATTAAAAAAATCTATCGTCTATATATTATATAATTGTAACATAGCACGTCTCTTATGCAATCAAATTATTTATCTTTTTTAACTTTCCTCCCTTATTTTTTGCCATTCATTTGTTTATTTTTATTAATAAAATTAATACATAGTGATTAATGTATTTAATATCTAATAAAATTATGAATTCATATTATTTATAACTTATATTTCTTCATCCTCCTTATAACTTATACTCTTGAATATTATTTATAATTACTCCTGTATATTTTATTTTCATAATTCTTAAAAATATTTATTTAATCTATTAGTATAATTAGAAATTACTTTTAGTAGAAGTTTCTATATTTGATTTATAATAATAACTTAGTTACATGTTGACAACACTATTCATTTGTTCTATAATCCTACTTTTTATTATTAAGTATAATTAATATAATTATCTTATTTCAATAAAAAAAAATATAATGAGGAGTTTCATTTTATTTACACAAAGAAAATTAAAAGAAGAAATAATTTAATTATTTGTGATGTCGTTACTTATTCTTTATCTATATAATAATTTATTTTGTCGTTCTCCTTTCTTGCTTCAAGTGTATTTATGATTTTTTTCTTATTTATTTTTAATTACTTTGTGAATGTAATAATAATTTTTTTTACATGTCACAATATTATGACTAAAATATTTTATCACAATATTATGACTAAAAAAAGTTATCATCTATATATTATATAATTGTGATCTTTGAAATAGTAATGTAGCACGACTCTTATAAAATTAAATTATTTATTTATTTTCTTCTTTTTTAGCTTTCCTCCCTTATTTTTGCCATTCATTAGTTTATTTTTATTAATGAAATCAATACATAGTGATTAATGTATTTAATGTCTAGTAAAATTATGCATTCATATTGTTTATAACTAATATCTCTTCATATTCCTTATAACTTCTACTCTTAAATATTATTCATAATTACTCTTGTATATTTTATTTTTATAATTCTTAAAAATATTTATTTAATATATTAAATATTGTAGTAAACACATGTAATGATAGAGATATGTTATAGATGTTCAAACACAATTTTTAAGAAATTAGTATTGTTTGCATATAGAGGATCAAATACTACTATAAAAAATAGAGAAAAATAATAATGTTTTCAACTTAGTATAATAAATTGTTGTTTCAAAATCTTATTCCATTTATTTCACCACCGATATACTCTAGATTTTTTATTCAACTATATATATATGCATTATTTATATTTTAAAAAAAGGCAAAAAAATTTATTTTGTATATTAAAAAGCGATGAAAAAATATATTAATGCCCCAATGAAGATAAAAATATATATTGTCTTTTATGCTACTCACTTATTGATAAATATCACATACTACTTTATTAAGATAAAACTGAGTTAAGGGTTAAAAATACAATTAAACTAACTAGTATTTTGAGTTTATACCTGAACTATGGAGAGTGTAAGTTTCCTACTTGAACTATCACCCAATAGCGAAACACATCTCTTATTCCTATTGATATTATGTTTCGCTAATTATTGAATGATAATTCAGGTAGAAAACTCACACTCCCAATAGTTCGAACATAAAACTAAAAAAACTGAAATAGTTTAAGTGTGTCTTTGTCTCTGAACTCAATAAAAAACTATCAACACTTGAATTAACTTCAAATGAAAGTCAACCCACTAATTTAGTTAAGTGATATTTTCTTGTTCTTGAGTGTTTTCCTTACTATTTAGATAACCTCTTCTCTTGCATGCCCTCTTCTCTCCGTTTGAATATGTGTTTTCTACTGTTAATTAGGAGAATGTTTAGAAATTTGTGCCCGAAAGAATGACAAAATGTAGATAGGAAGGATATTCATTTTTTTTTATTTCTTATTTCTTCATATTTCCTTCAAAATGTAGAATGGCTATGGATGGTTACAGGAGAGGACGAGGTAGACCGAAAAAGTATTGGGGTGAGGTGATTCGACAGGACATGGCACAGTTGCAGCTTACCGAGGACATGACCCTAGATAGGAAGGTGTGGAGGACGCGGATTAGGGTAGAAGAGTAGTAGGTAGAAGTGTGTGTAGGCTAGTAGGTAGGAGTGTTCCTTATTGTCCCGACTAGTAATCGTAGTGTTACGCTTATAGTTTCTTGTTCTTGGATTCCTCGTGGTAGTGTTTTGTGGCAGTGCTCTGTTTCTGTCTGTTGTTTGTTACTACATATTACTTCATATCGTCTCTTGTAGTTTTATCTTGTTTTTTATCCTGTATCATTGTTACATCCTTTTTAGCCTTTTTTAGACTGTTTTGTCTTGAGCCGGGGGTCTATCGGAAACAGCCTCTCTATTTCACCTCTGAGGTAGTGGTATGGACTGCGTACACTCTACCCTCCCCAGACCCCACGCTGTGGGAATACACTGGGTATGTTGTTGTTGTTGTTGTTGTCTTTTAGTCATCTATAGCTTATTCAAAATTTACTTTGTATGAATGTTTATATTGTAGTATGTCATTTCCTTTGTTGAAATAAATGCTTTAAGCTAAATGTAGAAACTAATGTTTTATATTTCTACATATTTAACTTATCAATAATTAAAATAAATTAAAGTAATTCTCCTTTAAATTTTCTGGTAGACCTACATCTTTTTTATAATCGTAGTTAAAATAATTTTTTTGATGACACAATAATTAGCATTGTATATATTTAATTGCATGATTTGCACAGTAGCACATAGTGGCATCAAAGATCTACTATCAAATGCCCGTTCAATATAATACATATGAAAAAAAATTATTAGAGAAAATATTTTGATTTATTGATCAAGAATGTACTATTTCTGATCATTTAATAGATGATAAATCTGATAAGCTTCATTTTTTGTCATCATTTCAAATCAATTTTCATAATATAATTAAAATAAGTGATAATTATACGAATGAATAATAGAGCAAATATAAAATTGAATGGTAAAAGTATTAATTCTAACACAATAACTTTAATAATCGCGTGAAGCGCGACCAAATTCCCTAGTTTAGGAGTACAAGAAATCATTTACAAGTAAATTGCAACTAGCCAAGTATACGTAACGTAACGTGCTTTTTTAAAAAAAACCAATAATGATGGGAAGCAGAAGATGTAGGATCTGTCTTTCTTGTGAATTTTGTTGTCTTTGCTGCATCTTTCTTGTGACTTCCCACTTTATATTATTTTTTGTTTATTCCCTTCTTGGCTTAATTTGGGGTTATTTTATTTCAAAAATAAAATTTGTGAAAACAATTTAGATATGAAAAAATATTTTTTAAAATTTTGATCAATAAAACACGAAAAAGTTTTAAAAAAAATTGTGAAAATTATTTTGCTCCATATTAAACACACCCTAATTTCAAATTTATTGTGTGAAAAAATTCTACACATAACTAAGGTAGTTGTACTTTAATATAATCCATGTCTAAGAAAATTTGGACCACAAATCTTTTGACTAATAACCACGGTATAGGCAATAGAGAGGTTGGTGAATTAAGATCAAGTTTTAAACACATTTAAGAAACATATAACAATTTTTATAAGCAAATAATTAATAAGGAAAAATTATAGTCCACTTACCTAGTTTTATCCACCACTCTACTTTTCATATTTGCTTTCAAACACGAAAGAAAAGACAATACTTCGCTAATTGGTTCTTGAGATGTGAAAACTGAAAAGTAGTACTCCTTTCATTTCAAAAGAATGACATATTTTGACTTAGATATAGAATTTAAGAAAATAAAAAAAAAAATTGATCTTAAATATGTTATATGCAAAATTAAAATTAGAAGATTGCTAAAAAGAGAAGTATCATTCTTTTTTAAACGAATTAAAAGGAAAAGTAAGCCTTTCTTTTTAAAATGGAGGGAGTAGTATTTTTCATAAAATATCCTAATTGTGTTTTCAAATAGAAAATGTCCGGGAGGTTTACTATTATTGGGGTGAATGCCTGTAATTAAAGAAAATGACATATGTTTATATGGTTAACTTAACTATCTAATAAGTGAATGAGAACACACACAAAAAAAAATTAAAATTTAAATCGAAAGTGTCTAATTAAAACACTTTATAGAAATTTGAGATATTTAATTAAAGTACGGAGAAGGGTCAAATATACTTCGTACTATTATAAATGATTTAAATATACCCCTGTTATACTTTGGATTCAAATATACTCTTTTTTGTTATACTTTGGGTCCAAATATACCCTCATACTATTAGAAATAGTTTAGATATATCACTCGTTATACTTTCAGTCCAAATATACCCTCCCGATATACTTGGGGTCCAAATATATCCCTCCCATTAAATTTTTTATGCCGATTTATCCTTATTTTTTACACTCATCCCTCCACTTTAAGTTCTTTTCTTTTCTTGTAGTCTTCTTTTTTCTTTTCTTCTCTTTTTTAATAATTTCTTTCTCATGAATCCAAACTCTTTAAAGTATTTGCTCCACCTGTTTTTAAATACTTTTCCGTTGACATTAATGATCCGTTTATCAGATATAGAATTTTTTTCCCTGCATTTATATATGATAATCTTGGTTAGCTGATTTTTTCAAGTATAAGTTTTAACATATGATATTAGACCAAAAGATGATGGCAGAAAGAAAATAATTTTTCTTATATATTGAAACTTCAAAAATTCCCTGTAAAGAAGTTTATTCGTTCTGAGGACAAGGAAATGTTTAGATGACACGGGTATAAAATTGTGAATATGTGTATTGTTTTTATATGAATTGAGGGAGTTGGTCGGAGATGGATTAAATAGGTGAATTTGTAAAGTGAATCGCACAAATATTTATATATCGTGATGGGTTATTTTTATTTTGAAGCTCATCACGTGTCCGCTTGTAAAAAAAATAAGGGTACATCGCCTTTATAAAAAAAAGGGAGGGGGGGGGGGATTTAATCAGCATAAAAGTATAATGTGGGTATATTTGAACCAAAAATATAATGCGAGGAGTATATTTGGATCCAAAATATATCTAGAGGGGTATATTTGGACTGAAAGTATAACGAGAGATATATTTAAACTATTTCTAATATACAAGGATATACTTGAACCCAAAGTATAACGAAAAAGGTATATTTAGACTGAAAGTATAACGAAGGGTATATTTAAATCATTTCTAATAGTACAGGAGTATATTTGGCCCTTCTACGATTAAAATATGACTTAGTTTGAGTGTCTAGAAAAAATATTATGTCAAGTTTAAGGGGCTAATTATATATTAAACTTTTAATTCATACATTTGAAAATCAAATTGTTATAAATTATTTTGCGAAGCTTAAGAAGTACTTCTCCTGTCCATATTATATAGTGTTTTTAGCTTTTATTGTTAGTCCAAAATAAATAGTTTTATGCATAATGAAGAAGGTATTGATTTTTTTCTTTCGGTTTATCCTTATTTATTAGACAAATGAGTTTTTATATAATAGGAAATCATATTAGATAAGTACGATTTAATTAAGGGTAATTTAGTGAAAGTACCTTTTATTTTTTAAGAGTGAGGGAATTTCTTAAGGGGCGTACCTAACTAAAAACACCATATAATTAATATGGGCCTAAGAGGGTACTAGTTAATTATATTGTATTTTTAGCCATTCAAGTATTAATGCGGTTGTATGAAAATAGAACTGATTTCACTCTAAGTCCTGGTTGTAGAGTTGTTTGGTTTGTGGGATAAGGATAATAATTTCAGATATTTTATGAAATTATTTTATCCTATATTTAGTAATATTTAGTCTTACAATTATTTTATTTCACCATTTTAATGTAAATGATAAAATAAATTATCTCATATACACGAATCCTATGAAATTTTCAATCTATAAAATATTTTTATCTATCTAGATTTTTAGCATAATAGATGAGGGGACTTGCAAAAGGTGCAACATGAAATCGTAGTAATAATGAAGAAAAAAATGAAAGTGACGTGACTTTTCTTTTGCAATATGGGGAATTCCACTACTTGAAAAGAGGAAGATATATTTGTAGCTCTAAACAAGTTTACAGATTTAGGTAAAACGAAAAAAAAAGAGAAGAGAATGTTCTGATTACAATACAGAAACAAAGGAGTATTAAATTAAATATATTAATAAATCCTAGGCTACAAAATGCCTAACAAACATGTAAATTACAGAATTAGAGTTGCAACATAATGCTTGCAACTCTTTTTTTTTTTTTGCATTATTTAATTGCAGGATCTCAATCTCTCTCCACTACTAAAGAATTCTCTATTTTCCCATTCACCTATTTTGAGTTATGGACACAAAACCAAAACATGTATATCGGGCGCGCGATCCATCAGCCTACTAGTAATGAGAGAAAAAGTACAGTATATCACAATAAAAGCTTGATTCAAAGCGTCAGCAAAACATTGTCATCTGTTCGAAAAATAAAAGCCCCTTAACACTCCAAGATGGGAGTGGGGACGGATTGGCCCGCGTTGAATTGGAAGCAACGGCTTCACTTTCCAATCACTTTTTAATGTTTAGCTTCCCAACTGGTAGTCGGTTCCTTTTCTCCCAAATCAATAAAGAAGAGAGATGTAAGTTGATTCTTTCAAAGAACCGGAAGCGAAGCGCTATGTCGGGAGGGGCTCCGAAGAAAAAAAAATTCACTAAAAATCAGTGACTATTCCTATAGGAAAATCATGTTCTATAACATAAATTTTTACTGATTCACAATTAATAAATTTTTTTTTTATTTCTAGTAGTGCTCCATTCTTTTACTTTTTGTACATTCTGATATTTTATTCTAGGCCAATTATTTCCAAAAATATTAAAAACAAAAAAATAAACATGTATGCTACTCCACCAGAAAATGTAACAGGAAATCCGCAAAAAGGGAAGCGACAAAGGCTGAAGTTTGTTGCCATTTAATTATTACTACTTAGTTAATTTAGAAAAAAAACAAAAGATTAATAGGTAGGAAAAATAAAGATTCAATCATGAAAACTATTTTTTTTATTTTTAATTAGAGTTCTCAACCTTCCATGAGTATGAATACCTTTTGAACTGAAGCTTTTATGAGACTTTTCAACATAAATTTGAATCAATCAAATTCAAAAGAAATATATAGCAAAAATAGACTGAGCCAGTAGCCATAACCAATTTTTTTATTGTTAAAATAATCGAAAATGATTTTTATTTTTGAAAAAATAAACTTTAATGCCTTTATATGTTTGTTCCACCTGCTTGTTTTGTATGAAACTGAAAGAGACTCTTCTTCATCCCTCGTGAAATCTTAGGTAGCATTACCAACAAAAGAAAAGAAGATTTTTAGTCCATTGTAAGTTGTAACACTTTAATTATTACTCTCTCCATTTTATTTTACTTGATTCATGATTTGACACTCTTCGTAAAAAATATGGATTTATTTGATTAATTTAAATTAACTTTACTCATTATTCTTTGAAAAATTAAATTTGACTATTAATACTTTATGTAATTATTAATGATAACGGTAGTTTTGAAAGAGAATGATAAATTTATTTTGATTTGTTAAAATGAACAAATTTAAATTTTTTATTTTTTACTACTCATAAGAGTCAAATAAAATAAAATGGAGGTAGTAGTACGGTAGATGAGGACGATTATCAACCCCACAAGTTGTTTAATTTCACAGTATTAGCGTTTTGATTTTCCTAAATATGAATAATTAATAATTAAGGTAAGCGTCAATTCCTATATCGCTTTTGCAAGTGAGTATTGGATTATTTACTTCTTGAAGGGTTCAAAGATATGAGAATAATTTCCTTATTGACACTTGATCAATGACAATGAAATTCATTTTTTTTATTCTCTCCGAAGAAGAGTCCATGTCAATGTCAAACCTAGGATTTAAACTCCTAACTTATATCAATTTTTGAACTGCCGTTCTGATCAGTACACTAAAAATTTCGTTTATAATAAAGGAATTCAACAGTTCATGTATATATGAAAAAAAGACGTTGTTATCTTATTTATATCGTATAATTTTCGAATAAAAAAAATTTAATTGAACCCCTTCGTAACATGTAATTCCGCCCTTGGCCTGGACCTCGATCGGACCGAGTTTCTTCTGATTCAAGAAACTTGATTATGGCGGATAGGAATCTGGAGAATTGTTTCTATCATTTGAATAGACTCTTTATTCACTTTAACATTCCTTCAACGAGAAAAAGGAATTTCTATACATGTACATTCTAAGCAAAGACAAAATAAAAAGTTGGTACCAATTGTCTCAAAATCTTGGCATACAATATATAAAATAAAATGTAGAATAAAGGGATTTAACCAAACCAAGATCTAGGCCCTACAACATGGTACCATACCATATTACCATTCATGCGCTAATTTTCAGATTAATTGTGAATCATCCACAATATCAGATTATTTATGGTCATCAAGCCCGCAAGCTTCTTTTTTGTATGTGCGTCTCAAAAGCCATGGATAAAAGTAATAAATCGGTCAGCAGAGATCAAACGGACAAAGGCAGTTAATCGGACCCCACACTATATATCAGTCTGTCATCTCTATACTCGTCTAACCAAACTATTGATTCTAATACTAGATGTTGAACTACCAATCCAAATATATCTTAACATAATGTGTTATTATCTTTCACACTATTTTTTTCGAAGACCTCAAACCCCATTTAGAGAATTCAATATACCTTTTAACTTATAAGTATCTTACTTTCTTTAATTGATTTCCTACTTTTTATGTAGAATTTTTTTCATACCCCCATCTAAATCTCACATTGTAATTAAAAAAAAACTGTGTGAAAAATTAGTAACATTTTGTTAAGGCCAATATATATAGAGCCAACTGCCCTTTGATGAAGGAATGTCTTACCAAAATTCTTTTCGAGGATACCCAGAAATAATGTTTTAACAGCCATCATTAAACATCATTAGCGTGGGACCTACCTGTAAAAACTTCCTATGATTCCATATAATGGAGAAAAGAATTTGGTGCCTCTGCTAATTAATTAATTAATTAGTCTTTTCATCCCCTCAACAAAAATATCTACCAAATACTACTTTAATTAATCTTCCTTCTTAATTAGTATTTTGTAGTAACTACACATATGTACTTTTATTATAATACCAGCAAATAACGTAACACTCACCAAAACTATTGTTTTCTATTCATGCTATCATTGAGTCATTGACTCCAAGGACATGAAAATTGGTCTTCATGGCATATAAAATTAAGAAAAAATGACACTGATAATAACATTTACGCTTTTAAAAGTCAATAAATCAATCATATTAATTAAGTAGCACTCGTGACATACATTTGTATTATTTGAGGGGTAGGTTTTTCGATTTGCGATCGGTTCGAAACAATCTTTTAACCTCTCACAAGATACATGTAAGATGTGTGTGTATCCCACGCTCTCCGAATGATCACTTATATAATCACGCTGAATATGTTACGTTGTTGTTGTAAGCCGATCATTGCACATACTGATCAGGAAGATATCGAATTAGTATTAAATATAATTTAAAGGAGCAATTAATAAAAAGTGCACGCATCGTTTAAGTCTTTTTCAACTGCTTACTACAGCTATTAAAGAAAATTAAATCAAAGGAAGTGACGTATCATATCTGACTAATTCAACAGGGAAGATTTGTTTTAATTACTATTATTTTGACTATGGTAGTAAGTTGGAAGTAACGTCCTAATTTAAACATTTTAGAGATTACTTAGAGGATGGCGGTCGTAGGTTTTTTGATAATATTAGGTTGAATCTAAAAAAAGAAAAGAGTATATATTGGGAGTTAAAATTGAAGAAAAGTTACGTATTTGGAAGTTGAGGTTTGTCTTTGACATAAATTTCACTAGTAAAAAAGAATTTATGATAGTTGAAGAATTTGTGAATAGGAATTGTTACTTCGCTTTAATATTTTAATAGGGTAAGGGGGAGGAGACAATGGGAGTGGAGATTACAAGCTAAGAAATGGTATATATCCTAGCCAATAACCTAAAAAATTCGATAATCAATCAATTGAGCTATTTGATTTTTTTTTTTTAAATATTGAAATTCAATATTTGAAATAGAGAAGTAATATTTGATGCCCAACCGGCATAGAAATCCAGTTTAACACTAATTGATACTATTTTATAATTTTTGATTTTTCGAATATCATCTAACTGATTGTCTCCGTCACTTGTACTTATTCATCATAAGCAAAGGAAAAGATCATCTGTAAAAAGGAGATTATCAAAGAAAATTCTCAAACGAGAGAAGATCACTTCTAGCGGGACTATACTCTACAGACTTAATAGGCAGTTAAGAACAATACTTTAGTATTTGTCATAGTGTAGATAAAACGTATCCAATAATTTTCTAAGACTTTTTAATTCAAGTAAGCGTTTGGCCATAAATTTCAAATATCTATGCAGGATATTAAGGAAACAAGGTTTGAAACTTTAATTAAGTGATTTAGTACTGAGTAGGCTCATTGTTCTAATTGTGGGCCGAGGCTAAATAGGATTCAAATGAAACAACACAATATACTCTATAAGCTAGGTTGCTCGGAAACGGATGTAGGCACTTCACACGGGTGCAGAACTAGATGTCAGATTCATGATCACTTAAGTTTAAGAATTCGGAAATACGGATAGGAATACGAGTACGAGCATAAAGGTGCAATTAATAAATGTATATTACCCATATATCACTACATATTTCGACAATTAATTGAAGTTATTAACTAATGTTACTATAAACTAAATTCTTTATAAATACTTAATATTTGAAGGATCTAGCAACATATCTCTATACATAGTTATACCGTTAACAAATTGGTTTTCTACATTAGGCTTGCCATGTTTCTTTGTAAAACCATCTTGAAGACAAAATATTAGCCATGAGATCTTGATTATATTGTTCAGTAGAATGTTAGTTTAACTTGAGAAAGTTGACAGGAGCTATTGGTATTTAAAGAAACGGATGATTATCGCCTAATGTCTTTGGGTGATTAGTTTACAAAATAGTCAGTAAATATATATATTTATTCACTTTATTCTGGAATTCTTGTTTGGTCATAAAAATACCAAATACAACTTGAAGTGGTATTTGAAATTTTGGAAAATATTTTTATTTGGTTTCACTTTTTTCACTTTTTAGTTTATTTATTTTTTCAAAAAAATTCTAAATTTTTTATTTTCATAAAATAACCCCATTTAAATTATATTACATGTTCAATTTTTTTAATTTTTTTTTAAAAATACATTTGAAATCTAAATATTAACTCCAAAAATTGTGGCCAAACACAACTCCAACTCCAACTTTAAAAATTTAAAATAAAGTGGATATGTTTTTTATTTTCATGGCCAAACGTCTACATAGATTTTATATATTTAAATATAAATATGCATATATTATACATATGATATACATAATCAATGCATAGATTTTATATATTTTAGCTAAGTACTGTTAATTAAGTTTGGCGAAGGGACGTAAACGAAAGAACCCCTCAAAGAAACATTAGGGGAAAATTGCAAAATTTCATCATAGGTAGTGAATTATCACTGGGCTAGAAGAGCCCTTAATTAAACCTTCACTTTCTTGGGCTATTAAACAATTTAAGCCAAGCTTTACACCAAAATAAAATCGAAGGGTGCAATAATTTTGGACGTATGTGAACATCGTATTAAAATGGATTGATACAATCACACATCATTTATAGCTTTATTTCCACATGAATCTAGTCTTTTCCAATTTGTTTACAGCTTTTTATAAAGTAATTTTTTTTGTATCATCAATTCCAATCAAAATTTTATGTTGAAAATCAATGAAAATAACTTGGAGGAGTCAAATATGAAGTTTGAGTGAATTTACAACGGATTTCGAATTGGTTTTGATATAAAAATCCAAGTTTTATTTTGAAAGAAGACGACTGTATATGTCATGTGCAATAGTATAAAGGCAAGTATAAATGCATGTCATACATGAATATGCATATGATATATAGAAGACATACATAAGATATACACATGACACACACACACATATTACTTTAATCTCAAAGTTTTAATCTAGGATTGATCCAAAATGGCTTAATACATAATCAGACCCTTAAATTTGTTAGAATATTCCTTTCAGACGCTCGAACTAAGTCTTGTTACAATTGAACACCTGAACTCCTAATAAAGTGTTCCAATGAGACACGTTCCATTCGGATTTTTAAAAAAAAATTGCGCGTGTTTTCATTTGTCTATTAGATAGTTAAGTTAATCAGATAAAATATGCCATCTCTTTTTATTATGCACATCAATCTTAAGTATAACAATATCTGAAGTTTTATGACTTATTGAGGAGAATGTGTATAATGAAAAGAAAAAAAAATTATGTAGTTAACTTAACTACCTAATAGATGAATAAGAACACATGCAAAAAGAAATTTCAAATTTTGAACAGAAAGTGTCTAATTGGAACACTTTATTAGGAGTTCAGGTGTTCAATTGAAGCGAGGCTTAATTCGAGTGTCTAAAAGGAATATTCTGACAAATTGGAGGGGCTAGTTATATATTAAGCCTTCTTAAAATCTTACTAAATATGCTGAAAATCATCTTAAACTTGAGATATAAGTTCCTCGAGATGTTCTCAAGGTTTTATGACTACAATAATAACAACAATAATAATATACTTAGTGCAATTTCGTTAGTGAGGTTTGGGGAGGGTGGTGTGTATGCAACCTTAATTATCTCTATCTTATTAAGGTAAATAAGTTGTTTTCGACAGACACCCGGCTCAAGTAAAGCATATCCAAAAAATAAGAAGTAAAATAAATATATAGTAGCGGAGAAGTCATGCTGAAAATAATTAAGAAAAAAACAAGTAGTAACAACAAAATGTATGGTTACTGAAGCAAAGAAAACAATATGTAACACTAAAATCAAAGAATAAAACCGTAATACTGATAGAGAAATAGACAATACTCGACTACCTACTAACTTTCTACCCTAATCTTCAGCCTTCATATCATCCTATCTAGGGTCATGTCATTGATAAGCTGCAGGTGTGCCACGTCCTGTCTAATCACCTCACCTCAACACTTCTCCAACCTACTTCTACCTCTCATAATAACCACTATAACCAACTTCTCACACCTCCTCATTGGGACAACTATGCATTTTCTCTTCACATGTCCAAACCATCTCAGTCTTGCCTCCTTCATCTTGTCCACCATAGAGGTCACTCCCACGCCTTGTCTTAAATAGCTTTGTCACCTGAATAACTTTTGGGACTACACTCTTCCAAATAATTTCAATTTTGCAAACCCGAACTTCAACTTCAATTGAATCTTTACAACTTCATCATTAATTGCAGACAATTCAAAATTCACTTTAATAACCAAAACTAGACTTTACGAAATTGTTCCATCATCTCGGTTTCTCTTTGATATTGGTATGGTTCAAATAATTTTGATATTCTTTCGATGTCATATGAGATTCACAAGTAAAATTAGGAAAAAGATATCATGCATACTTTCGTGATAAAAACTTTCTAGACATGTGTTTGAATATATATACGTGTGAGACTTCACTGTAACACCGTATAGATGAAACCTCTGATAAAGGAAAGATTGTTGTTAGAGTGGTTATTTTCGCATGTTAAAATAAGTAGACAAATTCCATAACATGTCCATGTTCGAATCCTTAAATTACTGTCCTTGGTTGGTGGCAGTGGCACCATCTCCATATATATACATACATATGAATATTTTTGGGAAACTTACATAGATATATTATATTAAGAAAATATTTATTATTTATAACAATAATATAATACATTTATAATACATATTGCAGAGAACAATTTATAAAACACATATAATACAAATTTTATTCATGGATAATACATTTATCACACACTTTAATACACTTATAATACATTGTGTCAATTTCTTATCAAACAAGCATAATACATTTTAAACCACTTACAATACATATATATTGCATGCATAATTCACTTTTAATACATAATGCAAATTTATCATATTATTGCTATGCATTGTTATAGATGATAATAAATAAAAAGTGTCGCTATAAATCATAATTATTTATTAAAAAGTAGTTACCTACGTAATTTTCACAATATTTTTGTTGAAACAGCAGTATAAATGTGTCTGTGGGCCGGCACTCCATACACCATTGAGGTGTTTGATCAAGTTCTTAAAAGAAAAAAGATTTTGTATAATAGCAGAAGTTACTGTTTTAGAAATTGAAAAAGTAACTTTTCCTTAAGATCGCTTTTGGAATATTGATTGAGCATAAATTGTTATTCTAATATTGATACAATTTAATATTTTTAAAATTAAATAGTCAAGCATAAGTGCCATTCGTCAAAAATACTTTCTCAAAATGCACTTCCGACCAAAAAATAATTTTAAAGTAAGTAAATTTTAGAAGTTTAATCAAACAGACTACATATGTCCTCCTTGTCATGCGTAGAACCTCATTGCCCCCATGCAACAACCAACCACGCTGATACTCCGTACCATCGAGGTGTTTCGTCAAGCTTTTTTTTTTAGAAAAAGTTATTTTGTATAATAGCAGAAGCTATTGTTTAGAAATTGAAAAAGTAAACTTTTCCTCTAAGATCACTTTCGGAACATTGATTGACCATAAATTGTTGTTCTAATATTAGATTATTTTTAAAAGAAAAAATTGAATAGTTAAGCATAAAAAAATAGCTATTATATTCGTCACAAATACTCTTTCAAAAAGCATTTCAAACAACAAATAATTTTTAAAATAAATAAATTTTAAAAGTTTAGTCGAACATGCTACTTATGCTCTCCTTGTTCCCATGCGTAGAATTAACCTCATTGCCCCAGCAACAAACCACGCAGAAAGTCACGTGTAATTCTTTCGTAAGAAATAAGAACCATTTTGAGTGCATGTCATAATATGTTGTACTAAAATTGAAGTTAACGTTAAATGAGTTGAGTAGTACAGTCTTCACATGTCATGTTTGGATATTATCCTTTCAACTCTTTAGCCTGCCATAATTTTATCGTGGTGAGTTTGGTACTCTTTGTAATGGTCACAATAATGAGACTATTTGGGAAAGAATGGGTTAAAATCCAAGCAGCCTATTCTTACTTTGGGAAAGAAACAACTGATTAAATTCCAGTTGGACCATTACTTTTTTTGGGGGGTGGGGGTGGGTTTGGGGATTTCGGGTGGAAAAAAAAAATCGTTTTAAAGGAATAAATTCTATAGAGGATTGAAGAAAGTTTTTTCAAAGAAATAGAACTAATTCTCTATATATTATGTGGGTGTCATGGTATACTACAATAATATACTTCAATTGCTACTGATTTGGTATAATATATGTTAGAATAAGTCTTTTTTTATATATAAAATTGATACAAGAAAAAATAAAAATAAATAAAAAGATATACTATATCATTTATCTCTTTTATTGATATAGAAAAAAAAAGAACAAAAATAAAGGAGACAAAAAATGTGTAGAATTAGATTATGAAAAAAAGGGTATAAAGAAAAAAAATGAAGTTAGAAAAAGAGAAAAGAAAAAAAAAAGAAAGGAAAAAACAGATGTAATGTATAAGTTATTAAATTGAATGGAAGGTGACTCTCAAGTCTCAAAATTAATTTTGGTGACATTGACCAAGCCTAATGGTCAAAGACACTTAAAAAATTAGTTAAGGTAATTGGGGACTCAATTAATATTTTTAAAACTTCTTAATCTTTTTAAAAATACAAAAAGACCCAACTCAACTCCCCCCAATTCTCTTTCTTTTCCTCTCCCTTAACCGATCAAATTCGTTTCAAATTTTAAAAAATCTCATCTCCCAAAAGCTCTCAACTGTTAAGGACGATTTTGCTCTCTTCTTCTTCTTCTTCTCTGTTATTTTTCCGACGAAACAGGGGAATCGATCTCCCTTTGCTCTCCTCTTTCTATCTCTTTTCAGGTAAAGTCTTCTCTTTTATTTGGTTCAAAAAGTTGAAAAGTTAGGGTTTTTAAAAAGTTGGGGTTTTGATTAAAGAAGAAAAAGAAGAAGAAGAATTGAAACTGAAACTGTGGGTTGATGATTTTGTTGTTTTATGCTTAAAAATGAAAGAAACCCTAATTTGTGGTATTTGTTTACACTTGATATGATTGTATATTTGTAAATAGTGTGTGTATCTTCAGTGAAATATGAATTTTTATTGTTGTTATTCTTGTTCTTGAACATTGTTGTGAAAGTAGTGAAATTTTGATTTTTGCAAGTAATCTATTGCAACAGATTAGTTGATCTGTTTGAGCAAATAGCTGTTAAGATTTGAATTTTTATTGTGTCTTGAGTTGTTCTTGTTGTGTCTCGTTGTTGTTCTTGTCTTGTGTTATTATTTTTAATGGAAGTAAAATTTTTGTTATTGTTGTTGTTGGAATCTGTTGCTACAGTTGTAGAAGGGTTTTGCATCTCAAAAAATTAGGCTTTTTGAAAATAATATTTTTGGTTAATGTAAAAGAAGAAGACTTGAACTGAGTTAAGAAGAAGAAGAAGACTTGAACTGAGTTAAGAAGAAGAAGATTTGAACTGAGTATTCTCCTCAAAGTTAGAGTTAATGTTGTTGTTGTTCTTGTTCTTGAACATTATGTTGGTGTTATTGGTGTTGTTGTATTGGTAAATGTTGGTGTTGTGTTGTTTTGTAGATTTTATTGAATTTTGTTGGTGTTATTGATGTTGTTTTATTGGTAAATGTTGGTGTTGTTGTTCTTGTATGGTGTTGCTTTTCAAAATTGTTATTCAAGTGATAAATGTTGATTTATGTTGATGTTCTTGATGTATTATGTGGTAAAATTTTTGTTAATACCATAACAGATGTATAATATGTTGCAACAAATGCTTCATCTGTTGCAACATACTAAGCATATGTTGGAAATAACTATACCATCTGTTGGTTTACTCTTATTATGTTTCCAACAGATGACCCATCTGTTGGAACATATGAGTCATATGTTGCAACAGATGACTCATCTGTTCCAACAGATGAGTCATATGTTGGACGAAATCAAAGCAGTAGCTACTGCTTTAATTTCATCCAACAGATGGGTCATCTGTTCCAACAGATGGGTCATCTGTTCCAACAGATAGGTCATCTGTTAGAAACATAATAAGAGTAAACCAACAGATGGTAAATGTTGATGTTGTTGTTGTTTTGTTGATTTTATTGAAATTTTGTTGGTGTTATTGATGTTGTTTTATTTGTAAATGTTGTTGTTCTTGTATGGTGTTGCTCTTCAAAATTGTTATTCAAGTGATAAATGTTGATTTATGTTGATGTTCTTGGTGTATTATGTGGTAAAATTTTTGTTAATACCATAACAGATGTATAATATGTTGCAACAAATGCTTCATCTGTTGCAACATATTAAGCATATGTCTGAAATAACTATACCATCTGTTGGTTTACTCTTATTATGTTTCCAACAGATGACCCATCTGTTGGAATATATGAGTCATCTGTTGCAACATATGACTCATCTGTTGGAACAGATGAGTCATATGTTGGATGAAATCAAAGCAGCAGCTACTACTTTAATTTCATCCAACAGATGGGTCATCTGTTCCAACAGATGGGTCATCTGTTCCAACAGATGGATCATCTGTTCCAACAAATGGGCCATCTGTTAGAAACATAATAAGAGTAAACCAACATATGGTAAATGGCTCAATGTTATCTTAAATTCATTGTTATCTTTGGATCAATTATTTGTACATTTTGGATCTATTGGATCAATTATTTGTACATTTTAAATTCATTGTTATTTTTTTTTTTGATGATGCACAAATCAATCATTGACCTTTATTTTACTCTTGTTTGTAGATAAATGGCTCCCACTAAAAGGAAAGGAAGTGAATCAACTCCAAAGAAAGGAAGAAGAAAAATAGCTAGGATACATTCACCACTAAAAGAGCTTGCTATACAAGCAGTATCTCAATTAGAAGAAAAAGTCTCTTCTCAATCAGCTTTAAATATAGAAAAAGAGAAGGAAAAAGAGAATGAAATAGAAAAAAGTGAAGAATCTGGAGATTTAAGTAAAGATGAACAATGAGATGAGGAAAGTGAGGAAGATGAAGGAAGTGGAGGAAGTGAGGAAGATGAAGGAGAAAGTGATGAAGAAAAACACTCAGTAGAGGAAGGTGTAGATAGAGAGAGGGATGGAGAAGATAATGAAGTTGAATCAGAGGAAGGAGGAAAAGGAGGAGATAATGAAAGTGAAGATGAGGAAGAGGAACACCTTGATCCTAGCAGTCCTTTCACTGAAGAGTGTGTCAAAACATTCTGCATTGATAATTTTTCTGTGAGAATGCAGTGTGATGGTGTCACAAATTTAACTGGTGATTGTGTGATAAATTCAGCCATGGGAAAATCTTTTGACACCTTCAGAAAAATACTTCAAGAACAAAAACTGGATGATTATTTCAGAAACAGCTGTTTTGGGCAATATCTTGATTTGCCAGAGGATAATAATGCTCGTTTTCAAATGACCATGGTGTATGGTCTTCTCAAACGTAGATTTATGTATGAGAACAATGATAAGATGGATGAAGTCTGGATCAACTATTGTGGCATGCCACTTTGTTTTGGGTTGAAGGAGTTTGCCATAGTTACTAGACTAAAATGTCATCCTCCTTCTCAACCTATTCCTGTTGTTACGCAAAAAAAAAAACTCCGCACACCAAAGACAACAACAAAAAAAGGATCTAAGTCAGCAATCAAGACTGTCAAGAAAATTCAAAAGGGCAAGTCAACTGATGGTGATGACTTGGTGTCCCTTGTTGGTTCAAGCTTCAAAAATGTAAATTTACTTCAAGAGTTAGAAGGTAAAAGACTTTCAAAGAAGCACAAGCAATCATTGTGCTTGGTTTGGTTTGTACATAATATTCTTTGGGCGAGAGACGTTAACAACAACATACCACTTGGTTTAATAAAGCTCTCGGAAGATCTGGAGGCATTCAATAACTACCCTTGGGGTCGTGAAAGCTTCATAATGACTGTCAAATATTTGTTGACTCCGTTAACGCCAAAGACAGTCAACTTATATGGCTTTCCATGGGCTTTCATGGTAAATATTTTATTTTTGTGTTTTAATTTTTTTTATTAAATAATATTTTTAATTTTTAGCATAATTTTTACAGGCTTGGGCATTTGAAGCCATTCCTTATCTCCGACAACAAGTGAAGGACTATCAAGAAGAGGTTTCTAGTCCTAGAATTCTGAGATGGTTGTCGGTCAAGAACGATAAAAGAGCAAAAGTTCTTGATTTTTTCAAACCACCCGAGGAAGCAGTAAGTCTACTTTTATAGAGATTAATTTGAATTTATTTTTTTAAAATTCACATCTGTTGCAACACATTAACATCTGTTGCAATAGAATTCAATTATGAGTTAAACATTATTTTAATACATTTAATGTTTGATTTTAGATTGTGCATCCATGGCTTATCCCCACTAATCAAGAGTTAAAGATGCCATTCCTTGTTACTTTAGGGTATGTGGAAACTCTACCGGACCCTAAGGTAATTGATAGGATAAAAAAAGAATTGACCGGAGCAACAGCCATCAGAAGAAAAGCACTTGGGAAGGATGATTTGGTTCTTAATGATGTTATTGTTGATAGTGCTGGTATTGGTGTTGATAGTTGTGGTGATGGTGTTGT
Source organism: Jaltomata sinuosa (assembly GCA_003996215.1). Lineage (NCBI taxonomy): Eukaryota > Viridiplantae > Streptophyta > Magnoliopsida > Solanales > Solanaceae > Jaltomata > Jaltomata sinuosa. Next base: position 164,198 of record QJPP01007531.1, read on the forward strand.
TGTTAGTGTTGGTGGTGGTGATGGTGTTGGTGTTGGTGATGCTCTTGTTATTTTTCAACCAAGAAATGACTATGACTATGGTCATACTGAAGATGCTGATTTTGGTGGTGGAAACCTCCCTGACTTTGGTGGTGGACACACTCCTGACTTTACTGGTAGACATACCCCTGACTTTGGTGGTAGACATACCCCTTTTAGTAGGCATGCTACAGATCTTCCACACAACATGGGTAGACAGTTTGGTGGTATTGCCTTTTCAAGCTCTTGTTCTGCATGCAAATGCCAAGAGTGCAAGGAAAAACACAATGGAGTAATTGATGCTCTTAAGGGATTAACTAATGCTGTAAAGGAATTGACATCTAAAAGGGGTGTCATCCCATCAAGAAAGATTACAGAGCCATTCACTCCATTGCAGGTTAAGATTAGGAGGACGAAAAAAATAATTTTCAAGGCAATTTCATATATTAAATCAAGGAAAATTACAACTCCTCTTCCTTGCACTGTTGGGGAAGCTCCAAGAGCCATAGGAGAGCAAGGAGAGCTGAAAAAGGTAAATGTCTACAAGTTGGTGACTGCCACAAGAAAGGCAAAGCTGAAAACTCTGATGAATTTAAAAAAGGCTCCAGAAATTTACTCTATGCATAAATTTGGTCCACAAGACTTCAAGAACATGACTGATATGAAGTTTTGGTATGTGGACTGAGTAAGTTACTTTTACTAACCTTTTATTTATTTAATGATTTTGTACTTCTTATTTAGATGATCCATCTGTTGCAACTGATGAGAAATATGTTGCAACAGATGGGTAATCTGCTGCAACATATGATCAATCTGTTGGATGAAATCAAAGCAGTGACCTATTGTTTTGATTTCATCCAATAGATGACTCATCTGCTGCAACATATCAATCATATGTTGCAACATATGAGTCATCTGTTGCAGCAGATGAGACATCTGTTCCAAAAGATTGGAACAAATGACTCATCTGCTTCAACTTTTCAAGTATTATAAGTTGCTAACTTATATAAATTGTATTATTATTTCAGTATGTTGATGAAATTCTTCTTCTGATGCGGGAGAGACATCTAAAATTCATTCAATTCTATGATCTTGGAGATAGAATAATGGACCTCAATTTTTATGATAATTTTCTCTGTCGGTACAACAAACTCAGTGAAGAAGCAACAACTCCTGGTGGAAAAAAATAGAGGAGTTACTTGCTGAGTTTGAATGGGATGATGACATGATTGACTATGTCAGAGGAAAGAGACCATATCCAGGTGCCATGGATTGGAGAGAGGCCAAGAGAATTATAGCAGTAATGAATTTGGAAAAGAAGCATTTTGTGACTGTTGAGATCAAAATAAGTGAGGGAGTCATGAATGTCTATGACTGCAACATACCAGTGTTTGAAGAGTTTCAATTTCTGATATTCATGGAGGGTTTGTTGGAGTTGTTCCCTAAGTTGTTGAAGCAAAGTGGCCTAATGAATCACTTGCCGAAAAAATTGCTCAACGAACGATGGGCTTTTGAAGGTCGAAAACAGAACCTTCCAAAGAATGAGACATTTGCCGCGTGCGGGTCATACTCGCTTGCTTTCATTGAGCATCTGATAACCGGCACTTCTATGATAACTTCTAAGACTCTAATGAATGATAATTCAGTTGCAAGAATGCAAGAAGTTTGGGCCGCTGGGGTGATTTTTAAGAGTTTGGAGCCCTGATATGGGTTGCATTTTGCAGACAATATTTTTTATTTTTAGTATTTTATTTAATTATATTATGGGCTGTAATTTGCAGACAATCTTTTTTATTTTTAGTATTTTATTAGTTATATTATATATTTGGTGATGACAATATTGTATGTTTAATAGATGTCCAGTTATTATGTCATGAATTTTATTTTATCCTTAAATTTAAAAAATATTGGATTCTTACTAAAAATGAATTACACATCTATTGAAAATCATCTAACATATATACTCATCTGTTGAAAGTAATCAAACATACTCTACACATTTTGCAACAGATGAATCATATGTTGCAATAGATAAATCATCTGTTGGAAATAATCAAGCATACTCTACAAATTTTACAACAGATGATTCATCTGTTGCAACAGATGATACATCTGTTGGAAATAATCAAACTCACTCTATACATTTTGCAACAGATGAATTATATGTTGCAGCAGAAGAATCATCTATTGGAACTTATCCAACAGATATAGACATCTGTTGCAGCAGATCAATTGACTTATTTGGTGTGAATTGCTTAATTAACTCATGATTAGTAATAAATTAAGTTATTTAACCATAATTAGCTTTCAATTAACAACTTCAATTGCAATCTCAATGAATTACATAATAATTACATGATCAACTAAGTGTAGTGATCCTAAATAGAGGGATCAATTGACTTATTTGATGTGAATTGCTTAATTAACTCATGATTAGTAATAAACTAAGTTATTTAATCATAATTAGCTTTCAATGAACAACTTCAATTACAATCTCAATGAATTACATAATAATTACATGATCAACTAAGTGTAGTGATCCTAAATAGAGGGATCAATTGACTTATTTGGTGTGAATTGCTTAATTAACTCATGATTAGTAATAAATTAAGTTATTTAACCATAATTAGCTTTCAATTAACAACTTCAATTACAATCTCAATGAATTACATAATAATTACATGATCAACTAAGTATAGTGATCCTAAATAGATGGATCAATTGACTTATTTGATGTGAATTACTTAATTAACTCATGATTAGTAATAAACTAAGTTATTTAATCATAATTAGCTTTCAATGAATTACATAATAATTACATGATCAACTAAGTGTATTGATCCTAAATAGATGGATCAATTGACTTATTTGATGTGAATTGCTTAATTAACTCATGATTAGTAATAAACTAAGTTATTTAATGGTTCATCTAAGTGTAAATGGTTCATCTGTTGCAACAGATGTCAATATCTGTTGGATGATTTCCAACAGATGATTCATCTGTTGCAACAGATAAATCATCTGTTGCAACATATGTCTTTATCTGTTGGATGATTTCCAACAGATGAGTCATCTGTTGCAACAGATGAATCATCTGGTGCAACATATGTCTATATCTGTTGGATGATTTCCAACAAATAATTCATATGTTGCAACAGATGACTCATCTGCTGCAACATATGTCAATATCTGTTGGATGATTTCCAACAGATGATTCATCTGTTGCAACAGATGTCAATATCTGTTGGATGATTTCCAACAGATGAATCATCTGTTGCAACATATGTCTATATCTATTGGATGATTTCCAACAGATGAGTCATCTGTTGCAACAGATGAATAATCTGATGCAACATATGTCTATATTTGTTTGATCATTTCCAACAGATGAGTCATTTGCTGCAATATATCATTCATCTGGTGCAATATGTGCTAAATCTGTTTGATTATTTTCAATATTTGTAGTAACATATTTAATTATTCACAACAGATTTCACCATCTTTTGCAATATATAAATCAGTTAAGTTCACAAACATCACCGATTGAAATATCATAAAAAAGTACTAAAAGTTCAGAATAACAATATTATTACTATTACAAGAATGGAGAAAATGAGTGCAACATTAACAATTATGGAGCATTTCGATCTGGGCATGTAGTTCTTTTGTGGCCAACCGTCTTACATATAGAGCACTTATTTTTTCTCGTTGGAAATGATTCTCTGACTCCACGCCTCCTCTTTTTTCGCCTTCTTCCCGATTTGCTTGGGTCAATATGTGGAAGAGATATTTCTCTCTCTAAAATCTCCAAAGGAACATTCCAAGATTCTTCAGAAGGCACAGGATGAATTTTCTCACAGTATGCAATGATGTATCTCTCCACCGTATAATATGAGGATGAGTACTCATAAATCCGCCTACCAAAATCTTCACCATATTGGACTCGAAGCGCTGCCATAGCATGTGGACAAGGTATTTTATCCATGTCAAATACTCTACATGTACAAGATCTTGCTTGCAAATCGACTGTAGCAACTTCACCATGACCGGTGACACTGAACTTGTAGTTGGCAGTTTGATGAGCCAATAACTTGTTTCCCAAGTTGACGTACTCTGTTATTTTCTTTTCCATTTCAGGGACAACGATGGTTGGTGAGTTGATGAACTCCGTACGCCTCTCATGAAATTTTTGTGCAAATCTCCTATTTATTTTATTAAATAGAGCGACAATGGGAAATTCTCTTTCAACGTCGAACATTGCATTCACCGACTCAGCAATGTTTGTCGTCATAATGTTATACCTATACAAATAAATAATCACCCAGTAAGATATAATTGACAATAAACTCAAATAAATCACTCAATTTATAATATTATACCTATTTCCCGGACAGAATGCTCTACTCCACCTGTGGAATCCAACACGTTCAAGAAGTTCGGCTGCACCGGGTACCATGTCTCTTATTTGATTGAAATGGTCATTGAACTCATCAATTTTGTACGCTTTTGCTGCTTTATAAAAATGAGATACGACCTTCGTATTGTGAAAGTTGTTTCGAATATTCTCCCCAAGGTGCCTTATGCAACAACCATAATGTGTTGTAGGGTAGACAATTGAAACCATCTTCTTGATACTTGGATGCCTATCAGAAATTATGCACAAATCAACAGTATCATCTAGATAGCTTCTCATTTGTTCAAAAAAATATCGGTATGAGGCATCGAACTCCTTGTCAACTATACAAAAAGCAAGCGAAAAAATATGATTCTCCGCATCTTGTGCCACAGCTGACAATAAAACTCCTTCATACTTGCTCCTCAAGAATGTCCCGTCAACGGCTATGACTTTTCTCATTTGCTCAAAACCACGTATCCAAGCTCCATAGGATACAAAAAAGTACTTAAACTTTCCATTTTCATCAATTTTCAATGCTGTCTTACTTCCTGGATTTGCGGACTGAAGCATATAACGGTAAGCATCAAGCACTGCATACCCGTGCTCATGTGTTCCCCTAATCAAAGACTTTGCAATCTCCATGCCCTTCCAAATCTTCCAATAACTCACCTTAACACCCAATTCTGTACGAATTTGATGTTTCATGTCTTGTGTAGATGGGTCTTTACCTTCGGGGAACCTATTTTTGAAAATTTCACCGATGACTTTTGCTGCGGCGTACGGATTATGACTCGTGATATGCTCAGAACCACACGTGTGATACTTTACATAGGTTGTAATACAGAATCTATCAGAACTTAAAAGCTTCACAGCCCTAATCCACCATTTGCACTCCTGATATACACATCTAAAACAATACACATTACGCGAATTAATCACCTTCTTGAGTCTAAATTCTTTTTTCAAGCAAGCAATTTTCAACGAAGTTGCTAGTTCTTGCTTGTTCTTGAATGTCATTCCCTTATAAAAACCTGTTTCATCCTCTTGCACATGGATATACTGTGTTGATTGAGAATTGCCCACTGTATTGCTCCCAACATCAGGTGTAGGAGTTTGGTCATCCCCACAGCTTGGACCATCCAATTCTGCCCCACTTCCATTATCTGGAATATCATATCTACCCTATCCTTCGACTCATCATTTAACATATCTTGTTGGTTTTGAGCTAAATTGGGGTTCTCTATCGGCTTTTCAATTACGTATACCCTTAAAATGGGCCTAGATGCATCACTCAAATAAGCACGCAAACGGACTTGATCCCTTATCTTAAAAGGCAAGACCCTCTGATTTTCAAAAGAGTTGTGCATGTAACTGATGACAAGATCTTTCGGTTGGCAATTTAATTCACAACAACTGATGATTAAGTTAACAAAATCATCATACAAAATATCTTTTTGGACTGTCATCACTATCGTTTCTAACAAGTCACCATCCTTCCAACGCCAAATAAATCGATTGTTCTTCTCGATCCATTCACCATGACAATCAACCCCTATTGTTATTGATTCCTCCATAAATGATACCTAAAGAGTTTTGTTAAAAAAATCAATAATAGTATAGTAAAGTTGAGTATCTATATAAAACAATAAAATTATATCATTGTCCCAACAAGTAACTTATATGTTATAACAAATGACTCACATGTTGGATACATGTTCAGAACCAGAAGCTTAATCCAACAGATAAGTCATCTGCTGCAATAGATGAGTTATATGCTGCAACAGATGAGTTATATGTTGCAACAAATGACCTATCTGTTGGATCAAGCTACTGGTTCTGAACATGAATCCAACAGGTAAGTCATCTGCTGCAACAGATAACTCATCTGTTGCAGCATATAACTCATCTGTTGCAGCAGATGACATATCTGTTGGATTAAGCTTCTGGTTCTGAACTAGCTTTGTCAGCTAATGTAATATGAATCCAACAGGTAAGTCATCTGTTGCAACATATGACTTACCTGTTGGATTCATGTTCAGAACTAGTAGCTTGATCCAATAGATAGGTCATTTGTTGCAACATATAACTCATCTGTTGCAGCATATAACTCATCTGTTGCAGCAGATGACTTATCTGTTGGATTCATGTTCAGAACCAGTAGCTTGATCCAACAGATAGGTCATCTGTTGCAACAGATAATCTATCTGTTGGATTCAACTGTTGTAACATGAATCCAACAGATAGATCATCTGTTGCAACAGATGGGTCATCTGTTGGATACGCTACTGAAAATTGCAGAAAAACAGCAGATATACCCAGATGAGAAATTGAACTAAAAATCATTATTTTTACTTACCAAAATCACCTATGAAGCAATGCCCAGTGATTACGAACAAATTTGGTCCAAAATTTTGGTCCAGTACCAGCAGTTGTGGCAGCAGCAACAACAACAATGGAGGGCAGGGGAGTAGAAGAAAAAGAAGATGATGATGATGAAGAAGAAGAAGATGATGATGAGGAAGAAGAAGAAGACAACAACAGCAACAACAATGGAGAATGCTCTGAAAATGGCGCGAGGAAGAGAAGCAAAAAGAAGGGGAGGCGGTCCTTTTTCCCCCTCCCATTTTAGGTAATTAGGGTTTTATTTAATTCTCCCAAAAGGGGAATGGGTCCCATGGGTCAAAGTGTAAAAATAAAAACTTGAGGGCAACTCAGAAAATAAGTCAAAACCCATTAATTCCTAATCGAATTTTTGTCAGCTCTACTCAATTAAAATAACTTAAGTCACTACAACTTAAATTTGAAACATTTTTGTCACCCTTAATTCATTCACCCGAGTTAGAGGGGCAAAATGAGAAAAAGAAAGACAAAAATCACATTTTAAAAAAAATGTGAATAAGTATTTACTATTATCAATTATCTTTTTCTTATGGTATAGGGGAAAAAAGAATATAAGGAAAAGGAGCAAAAAGAAAAAGTGAATGATATGATATTATGAAAAAAGGAATTTTAATGAAATTAGAAAAGAAAAAAACTAAATAAAATAAGAAAAGGGGAAGAAAAAAGAGACAAAAACAAAAACAAAAAAGCCATAAATAAATAATGAATCAAATTGTGGTACAACAACACTCACTACTCAGTATAATCACACAAGTGAGGTTTCTACTCAGTATAATCACACAAGTGAGGTTTGAGAAGAATAAGAAAGTAGGCATATCTTACTCCTACCTTGTGGGGTAGGAGTGAAATCAGGAAAAAAGCAAAACAAAAGAAAAAGGAGAAAATAAAGAGAAGTGGAGAAATAAAAGGAAAAGGGGTAATTAGTCTAAAATAAAGCAAAAAGCAAAACAAAAGAAAAGGAGAAAACAAAAGAGAAGTAGAGAAATAAAAGGAAAAGGGGTAATTAGTCAAATGGGTAGAAAAGTAAATGAGTAACAAAATAGGGGCTGACTTATGAATTTGATAGCAGATGGGGTATGAGAGTGCTCCAATCATATATAATAAGGCACAATTGAAATCAAACAATACTACTTTAAATGGTAAGTAATGAGATAGCTGCTAACACAATAAAAAGCAAACCCATATATTAAACCATCCAAATGAGTTTAATAACAACACCCATAAAAACAAAACTAGGAATTCAGACACTGACAAGAACAAAAAAAACCAAAAACAAACCCTGTAAATGTATCATCTTTTTCAACAAGACGTAGTTAGATCACACAATTTCAAATATCTACCGGGGCACCAAAGTCAATACCCGAACCACACCAATCTCCTCCTCGCTTCCAATGCCAACCACCTCGGTTCGTTCTTGACTCAAAACCCATCTTCTTTCTATCACCTTAACCTTGCACCACACACTTCATACCAGAAAACCAAAAACTTCCAATGACTTGGGCATTAATTACACTGGAAAGCAGTTTTGATACCTTGCAGTGTACGGGTTATGAGGGCGTTAACTGTGTTGACCGACTCCATAGTCAGATTTCCTGCTGGCAAGTTATTCACCAGAATTTGGAATCCCACGGTCAACAGAGACCCATTACTCCTAACCCCGCTGTTGTCCTCATTTTCAGGCATTCCGTTGTTAGCAATCCTGTTGGAATTCTGAAAACAATCTGGAACAATGGCAAATCCAGATGGCAGGAAAGCCATGCAGGAGGAATCTCCACCGCTCATCACGACATTCATTTCAGCAGTATCAACTGCTGCATAAGCTACAATTGAACCTGAAACATCCGTGCATGAGTCTTGCAAGAACAACATGCTATTTTGATTAGCATCGTTGCCAGCCACCTGCAAGTCAAGCCAAAACACTTATTCAGACTTCAATCGTTAATAGTAAGTGCACTAAGTTGTGTAGTTTTGTGCCACATTTCTAAAAGCCACACCAGTTTCACTCACATTAATACGAAACAGAGAGATGCTATTGCCGAGATCCTGACCCTTGGCAATGTGCACTATTTGGTGCAAGGGACCACCAGGGGACAAGACATCCCATTGACTTCTTGTTTGTTCATTTCGCACAAACTCAAACAAACGTTGATGAGTTACCGGCAGCCAGATGGTCCTGGTGGCACTCAACACCACACCAGGAGGCTCACCAGGTTCACCAATGCTCTTCCTCATCATCAACTTAGTCTCCTCTGCATTCCCTGATTGGATTGGTTCCCACTTGTAGAAGGTTGCACAAACCCCACCACAAAAGTTGCGAGTCATGCGTCGAGCCAGCACTGCAACACTTCTCCGACCACTGGGACTAACAACTGCCAATGATGGGACTTTATCAGAATCCATTATCATTTCAAAGTTCGATAGTGTCAAATGAACAATATGATGTGGTACCTGCGTTATCACCACTGGGCACAGCAGAAGACATGATGACTGCCAAGCACTCGCATTGCCTTTGTAGGGTGGCAATCCACCTTTGAGCACCAAAGCCCAGGCCAGACCTGATGAAAGGGCGGTAGTAATTGTGGATGGTACTCTCATCATATTCCATGTTCTCAATCCAAACAACCTGAAATTTTCCGTCAAGATTTTGCTAGCAATTTTGTACACAGAAATTGAGTAGATTAAGATATAGCTTTGACATCAACTGGTCTGTGTGGAGGAAACTTAGGTAACTTAACCAGCAACTCAAGACAATTAAAGGATTATATGCTTCAAAGAGCATTACATCAATCTGTGTATCCAGAAGCATTAGTTTACGTGAAGTTGGAATTCCAGAATAAAAGAATCATAAACAAGAAAACAAAAAATTTAAGCAACCTACTTGGATTCCAAGGTGTGAAGAAGGAACATACCGAATTCATTAGAAACACAAAGTATAACTAGTCATTGCAGCAGTAAACAGTGTGGATTATTTTGGTTTTACATATAAAAACAAATGAGCATGCCAGAGAAGAGTTCTCACCAAATCTAACTTCCAAAAAGGTTTTGGATCATCTAGTTATATTTTTCCTATTTTTCTCCCCATAGATAGTCACGTTCAATATTTTGAAAGGCTTTATCGACGCACACCCAAAGTGCACTTAATACCTTGAGGCCACAGTAGAAGATGCATGCTTTGCAAGGTATACACTCATACTTCTAATTAGGGTCAAAAAAGTTGCCAAGAAAATGAGATCTTACGGTTTTGCAAGGAAATGATTAGGGTTACTTGTTTTTAATCACTCGAGAAGATAGGATGCAAAAGAGAGAATAAATGAGTTCAAAATGTGAAAGGTTTTTTATAATAATCGAGAAATCCCAAAGGGCATTGGAACACGGTTCGAAACTCTGTGCAAAATGTGAAAAGTGTGATTTTGCAAGAAAATGGAGAAGAGAAAATAAGAAATAGGTTAAACATAACTACTATTACACAAATAACATCACTTTTAAATTTCTAGATTGAAAGAGTACAATACAAGTCTTTATTGAGGTCAAATAACACAAGTGGTAGCAAGTAAACACCATGCAAGCATAGATTCACAAGCACGTGTAAGAGATGGGGTGGGGGGGGGGGGGAAGCGTCACACTATATTGCTTATAGAGTTAAGATGAAACAACCGAGGCTTTGCCTTCACACAATGATCATAAATTTACAAGTTCAAGACGCAGAAAAAGGAGCTGAGGCATCTTGCAATACTGTAAGGTTGATATCCTCAATTTACCAATTTTCTAATCTGGCAGAAGCCTAATCAAGCAAATATGAAAAAACCTAGCCTTGAATTTGATGATACTATAAATAAACTTACAGAAGCATCTACAGAATAAAATAACAATAGAAGGTTCAGATTCTTAGGCTACAACTGTCAAATTATATTACTGACAGCACTTCCAAAAAATGCTAAGGATAAAATATATTTTAGAAGCAAAGGTTAAGAGAATCAACAGTCCAAAACCAAATAGTATGAATTGCACAAAAAAACTATGCAAGCAAAATGACAAGATAAACCTTCATTAAGAATAAATAAATACACAATTACCTTGGAGTAACCACTGGGCAAGTCTTGCACAATACATCCAGAAGGGAGCCTCCTGCAGTTTCCAGCTTCACGTGGCTGTGAACCTTCTTGGATTGCATCAATAGACACATCCACCACTGCCCAGACACCTTCAGCATGTTGCTTGCAGAAGCGTAGAAACTTTACTTTACGGGCAGGAACTAAATCAGACAGAACTTGGAACTCAGCTTGGATCTGCAAATCAATATTTTCAGACCACTATTGCAGGACAGACAAGAAAATAAACTTAGGATGGGTGACTTCCACCAAAATAACAAAAACGTACCAGTTGCAAACTGCCATCCCAGCTTGCACTTGAGCTGCTGGAGATCACATTAATTGTAGAGGTTCTGCCAACAATGCATGAGAATATATCCACCCATCGACTCTGCATTAGTGGAACTTACGTATTACAAGGAAAGCAAGAAGAAAAGCCAACAATATGCTTTTTTTTCCTTCTACTTGAAAGTTAAAGTTGTTTTAATCAAAAGAACATGCAGCCATTAATGTAACACCCCTTAAATAAAAAGGAAAATTCATATGTCAAGAAGCAAAGTGGAGAAACATTTTTCACATTCAGCAATGGGTCAAAGGAATCAAAATTTTAACTACAGGCTTCAGGATGAGGGTGAGGCACTGGGAGATAAGGATGAAGGAACTTACTGTGTCCATCAGTGTTTCCACCACGGCCATACTGTTAAGCATCACAGTAGCGTTGGCCTTTGTTCCTTCAGATGTGAAGTTGGCTGGTTTCATGCCAATACACGGAGCAAAAGACCTAGCATACTCCTCAAGGTTCAATTCTTCAGCACTTTCATCGAAGTTTCTAAACCACAGAGGACCACTGATCTCGGCCAGCTTAACCAGCTCATTCATGGAAGCAAAAGCAAGGTCCATTAACATGGTCTTATCATAGGATACATCTACACCAGCCATGCTCGGGGTGGGCCTAGGTGAAATCGCTGGTAGAGCACTTGAGATTCCATTGCCAAAATCAAGTCCCATTGGCAATGCAGTGTCAACAGAGTTCAGTGCACCAAAGCCGTTTCTTCCCACAGCAAGTTCCAAACCAGAATTAACCATTCCAGCTGGCATTGATGAACCAGGGAAAGATGTCAAAGGCCTGCCCAAAAACTTGTTCGCCACGACACAGATCCTATTGTATTCATCTCTCAGCCGGGCATTCTCAATCTTTAAATGATGCTCTTCAATGTGTATCTCACCAAGAATTGCCTGACCACCACAATGGTGGCAAGTTGGGCTTCTCATGGCGTCCTTCATTGCCATGTTCTCTACGCGAAGCTTATCATTTTCTTGTTTCAACATTGAATTTTCATGGCGTTCCATCTGGGTCTGAATCAATGTAGGTTTCACTTATACATTAATAAGACAAATCTCACACAAGGTAGAATGAATTTAAGAATATAATGTCAATGTGGCATTTACCTTCATTTGGGTTCTCCTATTCTGGAACCAAAACTTTACCTGCCTGCTTTCCAATGACAGTCTCTTACCAAGTTCTAGCCTTGCTTTTTCGTCCGGGTGTGGATTCTCTTTAAAACAACTGTCAGCACAAGACAGATAAAAATTTCAGAAAATAATCCAAACAAACTATGAAGATAACAATATGAAGTGGTACAACACATACGCTTCAAGTTCTTGGATTTGGTATGGTGTGTGCCTGTGGTACTTCTTCCTTTTGGATGAGCTACCAAGGTGAGGTTCCATGTCATCGCCTGATCCACCACCATCCAAGTTGTCACTGCCGGACCTGCTCTCACTTCCCATTGCAACACCATCAAAATTTTCCCCTAACATACCCATTTCACCAACACCTTCCATTTTCGGTTTCTGCAAATATATCAATTCAACTATTAATCCCAACTAACAAACACACAAACACACAAAAAAAAAGAGAACTTTTAGGGGAGGCATACAAGAGCAAGAGATAGCGGGGAAGAGTTAAACATAGACTGGGGTAAAGATGATGTAATAAGCTGTGACTGAGCAATGGTAGCAGTAGGCATGGCTTCGTATGAACTATCAGCCACCAATCTTGAAACCCCAGAACCACCACCGTCACCGCCGTTTCCTCCACTACTACTGCCAATGAAGCCCCCAAAACTCATCAAAACTGAATACCTCTCTCTATCTCTCTTTGGTATGAAAAAAGACTCACAACTCTCTGTTACACACACACACACCACTCTTTTTTATCTAAATGGCCATTGATATCACTTTCAAGATCTCAACTTCCCATCAACACTACCAAGAAACTTTTCATATTTATACACCCCCACAAGAAAAAAGTATTTTTTAGTCCAAGATTGCACCCAATAAAAAGTGATGAACATATAACTCACCAACCCAAACCCAAAAAATTAAAGAAGAACCAAACGGGGTTGGTGCAAGACAACCAAGAACCCTTATTGCAAATGAGAGAGAGAGAGATGGGTTGGCCGAAAATAAAAAGGAAACCCTAGTATTTCATTCAATCAAAGATATGGGGTTTTTGACCGCTTATAGCTGTCATTGTAAAACAATGGGAGCACTAGTAGTACTACCATAAAGAGGAAAACGAAAGGTTTTTTAAAAATGGGGCTAACAAAAAACTACAGTAATAATCCAGAAACTGAAAATAAAAAATAAAGAAAATAGTAAAAAAATGTGGACTTTTCAATACCTTACAAAATAAAACTGCAGAAACCAACAAAATCAGAAGAAAAAAGACTCTGTTGACTCTTTACAATACATCACAAAACCAAAAAAGCCTTTTTCCTTTATAAAATTATCAACTCCTCATAGGCTAAAAGTTAAAAAAGACTTTAGAATATTATTTCTGTGCATAAAGTAAATACAAAAGCTTCAGATTCTGTGTGGACCTATTGAAAATCCACATACACATACACACACTCTCTCTCTCTTCTAGAAGAGTCTATAACTCCAGATGCTCATTTTGGGATCCCCACGAAAGATTTTTACCAAGAAGGTGATTGATTAATAATTAATAAATTAATGGAAGTTTTTTTTTACAAATAAATGCACAAAGAATTAATTAAATTTTAAACGAAAATGGCGCTTAGCAGATTAAGAGCTGACTTACCAGAGTATCGCACGTTAGTCAATGCAAAATTGTTTAATTTGTTCCACGTCTCGATTCCTTTCAATAAAACATAAACAAAAAAAACACACAAATGTTATATAAAAACCACTCACAATTCACAAAGGAAACAACATAAAGAAAAATCAAAAAACAAATGTCACAAGTCACAAAGGAAACAACATAAAGAAAGATTAAAAGAACTTGTGTTACATACAATATTTTTCTCAACTTCACTCTTTACTGTTCCAAATGAATAATGAATTTTATTGCTTTTAGAAGCGAATATAAATAGTGTACGGCTACTGCTAGGGTGAAAATGAGGGGGGGGTGGTTTAGGGGGTGGGGTATAGTAAATTTCCTTAAAAAGTGTTTGGATATGTCCGCCCCTCGCTGGATTTCTATTGACTAAATGAGTTGGCGCGCTTATCGGCCGCGTGTCTCAATTTTTTCCTTTTTTGACTTGCGACTATGTTCTCTGTTCTGATTAATCTATATTCGCATTACAGAAATTCACTGTAATAAATTGATATTGGCGCTTTTCCTTTTTAAAATACCATTAGCGATATTGGCGCTTTTTATTTTTAAAATGTCGTTAGCGATAGCGGGCGCTTTTTTTTAAAATATCGTTAACGATAGTGGATGCTTTTTTAAAAAATATCGTTAACGATAGTGAGCGCTTTTTTTTTAAAAGATCGTTACATTCAAGGCTTAACAAGACACTTAACGTTAGCAAACGTTTTGTCATCTCGCCATAACTTGTAGTGATTCAATTTTAGTAACTCTCAGTCAAGTTTATCTTTTATAATTTTTCCTTTTTGGACACTTAACGTTGATAACGTTTTGTCATCTCGCCATATCTTGTAGTGATTCAACTTTAGTAACTGTCAGTCAAACTTATCTTTTATAATTTTTCCTTTTTTGACATTTAACGTTGATAACGATTTGCATTTCGTCATATTCTGTAGTGATTCAACTTTAGTAACTGTCAATCAAACTTATCTTTTATAATTTTTTCTTTTTTGACTATATGACCATGTTCACTGTTCTGGTTAATACATATTCGTGCTATAAAAATTCACAACAACGAACTGATATTAACGCTTTTAAAAAAAAAATCATTAACAATAGTGGTGCTTTTAAAAAAATATGTTTCGTTCAAGGCTCAATAAGACTATAAACGTTTTGTTATTTCGTCATATTTTGTAGTGATTCAACTTTAGTAATTGTCAGTCAAACTTAACTTTTATAAAAAAAATAATTTAACTATGTGGCTATGTTGGTTGTTCTGATTAATCTATATTCTCGCTATAAAAATTCACTGTAATGAACGGGTATTGGTGCTCTTTTTAAAAATCCGTTAGCAATGTTGGCGCTTTTTTTGAAAAAAGACCATTAACAATAGTGACGCTTTTTTAAAAATATTACATTCAAGGCTTAACGAGACACTTAACGTTAATAAACATTTTGTCAACTCGCCATATTCTGTAGTGATTCAACTTTAGTAACTGTTCGTCAAACTTATCTTTTATAATTTTTCCTTTTTTGACTATGTGACTATGTTCATTGTTCTAATTAATTTATATTCGCGCTATTAAAATTCATTGTAATGAATTATATTAGTGCTTTTTAAAAAAACCCGTTAGCAATATTGGCGCTTTTTTAAAAAAAAATCGTTAACAATAATGACGTTTTTTCTAAAAATCTGTTACGTTCAAGGCCCAATGAGACACTTGACGTTAATAAATGCAGTGTCATTTCGCTATATTCTGTGGTGACTTGTCACGATCCGATTTCTCAGGTCATGATGACACCTACAACCCCCTAGTAGGCGAGCCAATTCTCGTAGCCCCGAATGATCAGTAATGGGCTACTACCTAACCAATACGCATGGTAAGCTAAAAATAAATGGAAGCAGAATAAGATAAATACAATGCGAAAGCAAAGCCTGAATATAAATATATATACACGAACACTACACCAACCCCAAGACTTGATATCGATAGTACATGAGCTTCTAAATAGAATACAAGTGCTAGATGTGACAAACTAGACTACACAACTGTCTCTGAATACATAATGAATAACAATACACAAGATGAGATGCGGTCAAGCCCCAGTCATCAGGCGCTCACCCTAGTCTCGAATATTCAGAAGTTGCACAAGTCGCCACGCGACTAACAGCGAATTAAAGCTCACACTAATATTTGCACCAAAAAGTGTAGAAGTATAGTATGAGCACCAATTGCTAAGCAACGGGTACCTAGTAGGCATCATTGGCCGACTGAGCGCGTATAAAATATAAAAATAGTAATAAGCAGAACACAAGAAAACATTCAAGGAAAACAAGGAGGAAGCACAGGGAACTAGCACAAAGAGTAATCAACCAAGAGTTACAAGTATAACATGCTAGTACAAAAGGTATACATACACAGAAACACAGGTGAAAGAAGGAAGAAGGACACGCCTGAAATCCTTGCAACGACAATACATATAAGAGAGAGTTTAAAGAAATGGGCAGTATACCGGTAACCTCAATAATAAAAAGGAAGAAGGAAAGCAATTCAACAATCAAAATAGAAGCCATAAACTAACAGAAACATGCTTAAGACATTAATATCAAGGTAAGAATAGACGTACAACAGTCTCACAAGCAAAACCCTAGGATGGAATACTAAACCACAAGTACCCAGATCCGCTAATGAAAACCACGGCAAGGAATAGAATTTAGAACCCCACAACTGCTCAGAAAACTACACAATCAGCATCTCAACAGTACCAGTATCACTGGCCTCTCAATAATCATAGTCCCAAGTCGGTGCCTCAACAGGATAAAACCACTAATCCAATCGGTATCCAAGGTCATAACAAGCTCTAAGAAACAAACGAAGTAATATAATCTACCTACAGTCCCAATGGCCGCCCATACAATCGAGGAATGCAATCAAGTGAAAACAAACCCTTCAGCATCCCATACTATCGGAGCGTACACTGAGCACACAATAAACAAGGGTGGAATCGGAATACAATATGCATGATGATGATATGATGAATCTGATATAATAGTGACCCGTATGTTCCCCTTATAGTATCCCAAAGGCCCAATAGAGGCGGGACCCATGGAAGGACTCTACCCATGTACCTCTACTCCGTCTTACACCTCTTCTCCTGGCGTGTGTGTCGGCCCATAGCCGGTAACTCAGGAACGACAGAGTCCATGGAGGTCTACTCGTAGACCACATACTAAATCGCATAAATCTCAATAATAGCTCAATACTCGGAACCTCGTAGTACATGCCAAGAATCAAACTGGATCTAAAACAGTAGTAGTAATCTCAAAAGACCCTCTCAAGAGTGCCCGAAGTATATCCGAGTTTAAAATTGGTAATCAAGTCTCAATAACCCTCTCAAAGGGTGTCCGGAGCGTATTCGGATCTAAAACCATCATAACAACCATGTCTAGCACTCTGACATAGCCGAGTCTAGTATCAGTAATAAAATCGGAGAGAAAATCAACATAGTACAACTTTTATTTTCAGAAAATCCACCAGTCATTTCTAAATCTCATTTTATCATCATTTATACCAAAAATTTAGAAGAAGATGGTTATAGTAGGCCCAAAGCCAAAATGGTAGTAAAACATGTAGAAAAAAAGTTTTTTTCATGAATGACATGCTCGCAGACAATAAAGCTAGCCCAAAGTGGCTCACAAACATTCTTATCGGCCCTGCACAAGCACAAGCGGTTATACAACACATATAACCAGCCTAAGGTAAGGTCACGATGTCCGGGACTTATGAACATTCCTAAATATTTCCATCGTCTATGGTCCAGAGTCATAAATAAAAGTCACATGAAACCACAAGGTGAAATAGCGATACTACACGAATTCTACAATCAACGTATAAAATAAACGGATAGAAAGGCGGACAAGGTCTGGGGTACCAACCTATAACAACCCACCCAAGGATACTAATTAGTGCAGTTATAGTCTATATACACAGAGTCTAGATAGGGGAAACCATAACCTACCTGTCGTCCGGCGACTAGCTGCCAGAACGACTTCGTTCAGGCTCAAACTGCTCCGAAAAGCTTCAAATCACGAAAATACTATCAACACAATTATCTACACATCAAAACGAAATCAATGATACCCATAATGCTAAAAATATAACTGGGTCAAAATCTGGATCATAAGCAGGCTCATGAGCCCTGGGAGTCAAAACTGAAAATAAAAAACACCTATGTGTTTCTTACTATCCCGGGAGCACGTGCTCGAAATTTGAGCGAAAACGGACAACAAACAGGGCTCCAAAATAGCCCACTCATTCAAGAATTTAAAGAAAAATCAAAGGAGAAATCGGAAATTAAAAAGAAGGACTTACCCGTTTTAAAAGCCAATAAACGAGCAAAGATCGTCACAACAATACCCTCTAACCAGCAGGAAATAATTATGGAGGAATTTGGAGATTTGGAGGTCTTTGGCAATGGAGGAACGAAGTTGTTATATTGGGGAAATGAAGGGGAATGAAGGGAAAATGTCAACTTAAGCTAACTGACTTGGACTACGCGAACGCGGCCAAGGTGTCGCCTAGGCGAAGGCAAAAGAGAGGCGGCCTGCCATGGCCTATGCGAACGCGCCATGGCCCGCGTAGGCGAAGGCCAAAATAGGGCGGTTGTCCAAATGCCCTCCGCGTAGGCACCCAAGGCACCACATAGGCGAAACACAAATGGCGCCGCATGCCTTAGGCCTATGCGTAGGCAGCCAATGCCTGCGTCGGCAAAGGGCAACTGGTGCTATGAAAGCAACCAGCTGCCAACAGCCCACCAACTAGGATTTGAACTCCGATGGACCCTCGGGAACACATTCGGGGTTTCGCAAATACAACAATCTGAGATATTTAACTAAAAACGACATTTCGAATCCAATGGAATCAACAAAAATTTCATCGGAGGTCGATTTAATAAAAAGTGAGCCCCACGCTTAAAGATCAACCTAAAGCCAACTATCCAAAATGGAACTCTCACAAATATAATTGGTAGAAGAGAACATGCCAAAAATAAATTGAAACGGCACAAAAAGTTTGAAGCCAAACTACAATGAAGATAAGTACATCATAGGTAGACACAAAAGACAAATGAATTTACCTGTTAAAATTGCAACTTTAATGGTATTCCTCCGCTACATTTTCTTACAAAAGTTCCTATATTACCATTGCCGTTTTTCCTCTACTAATCTAAATAAAGATTGTGAGATAAGATGAAACTTGGTGAAAATAAACTTTGTAATATTGATTTAAAATTTACTTATATAAGTGGATCATATCCTCTCATAAATGATCAAGTTCGGAAGCTTCGAGACCTCAACCAATGGTCCCTCTAGCCTAAACTCGACGTTCCATAGCTAACAACTCTGACAGAATTTTCATCCGAGGTCGTCTTCTCCAAATATTGACCAAAGTCAACCATACAAGCCCAACTGACCTGAAAACACAGAACGAGAGAGATTTTCACACTGAATAGCACTCAGATCCCGACCAACGGTCTAATTAGACCAAAGTCTATGCTTCGGAGCTAACAGAACTGTCAGAATTCAATTCCGAACATGATAGCTAAGAATGTTGACCAAAGTCAACGATTTTCAAGGTGGAAGCTCTAAAATAAGGAAACGACCATCAAGACCAAACAGACGACCCGGACACTGAACTACCGGTCCCAGTAAGTCATAAATGAGTTGGGGTCGCTACATGCCAGCTCCAACAGTATAAGAAAGGCGAAAATATGTAATTGATCGGAAGGGTCATTACATGACTCAACTTTAGTAACTGTCAATTTAACTTATCACTTATATTTTTTCCTTTTTTGACTATGTGACTATGTTTGTTGTTCTGATTCATCTATATTTGCGCTATACAAATTCACTGTGATGAACTAATATTGGTGCTTTTTTAAAAAAAAAACGTTAACGATATTCACGCTTTTAAAAAAAAAGTTATTTAACAATAGTGGCGCTTTTTCTAAAAATTTGTTACGTTCAAGGCTTAACGAGACACTTAACGTTAATAAATGTTTTGTCATTTCGCCATATTCTGTAGTGATTCAATTTTAGTAACTGTCAATCAAACTTATCTTTTATAATTTTTCTTTTTTGACTATGTGGCTATGTTCATTGTTCTGGTTAAGATATATTCGCGCTATAGAAATCAACGGCAACGAACCAATATTGGCGTTTTTTTTTTAAAAATCTAGTAATGAAAGTGACGTTTTATTTAAATAATCGTTATGCTCAAGACTCAAATTCGAGACACTTAACGTTGATAAACGTTTTGTCATTTCGTGATATTCTTTAGTAATTCAACTTTCGTAACAATCACTCAACTTATCTTTTATTTTTATTTCTTGATTATGTGGCTATGTTCACTGTTCTGATTGATCTATATTCACGCTATAGAAATTTAAAGTACTAAATCGATACCGACACTTTTTTTAAAAAAAATCATAAGCATAGTGACGCTTTTTTTTGGTTGAAAAACCGTTAACGATAGTGATGATTGAATACGATAACAAATAAGCCTTCTACATCAGTCAATTCTTCTTCCATGAGGAACTTTTTTTAAAAAATGTTAACGATAATGGCGCATTTTTTAAAAAAATATTACGTTTAAAGCTTAAATTCGCGATGTTTGACGTTAATAAATTTTTTATCATTTCGTCATATTCTTTAGTGATTCAACTTTCATAACAATCAGTCAATTTATCTTTTATATCGCGGCCCTAGTAGGGTGGCTAAAGAGGAGGCTGCAGATTTCCCACTTCCGGCGCTCAAATATCTGGAGGAAAAATCCATCCTGCACCAATGTAGGTCTTGTCCGTCTGAATGATGGAACTACCAATGGAATGGTTTGAAAACCTTTGCCTAAGGTCGAGTTACTATCTGTTCTTTAGCTTTAACTTGAACGCACGTGACTCACTCGATCAAAGAGAGAAAAAACATTAGGAGCACTCATTAACTTTTTCTTTTTTGACTTTGCGGCTATGTTCGGTGTTTAAAATCTCTGTTTCAATTAATTTATATTCATGCTAGAGAAATCCACTATAACGAATATTAACGCCTTTTTTCAAAAAAATATTATGTTTAAGACTCAAATTCGATATACTTAACGTTCATAAACATTTATCATTTCATCATACTATTTAGTGATTCAACTTTGATAACAATCATAAAAAAAATAATCTTTTTTGACTTTGTGGCTATGTTCACTGTTTGAAATCTACGATTTGATTATTCTATATTCGTACTACAAAAATTCACTTTAACGAATATTAACGTCTTTTTTCAAAAACTCATTATGTTTCAGACTCAAATTTAAAACACTTAGCGTTAATAAATTTTTGTCATTTTATCATATTCTTTAGTGATTCAACTTTCATAACGATCAGATAATTTATCTTTTTTAATTCTTTTTTTCTGACTTTTTTGTGGCAATGTTTTTGAAATCTACATCCTGATTAATTTATATTTGCGGTAGAGACATTCACTATAACGAATATTAGCGTCTGTTTTTTCTTCTTCAAAAAACAGTTATGTTCAAGGCTCAAATTTGAGACACCTAACACCAATAAATGTTTATCATTCTATTATAATCTTTAGTGATTCAACTTCTGTAACAATAAGACAACTTATATTTATCAATTCTTTCTTTTTTGAATTTGTGACTATGTTCGGTGTTTAAAATTCATGTTCTGATTAATCTGTATTCGCGCTATAAAAATCTATGTTAACGAATATTAGCACCTTCTAAAAAACGTAATGTTCAAGGCTCAAATTTGAGGTACTTAACGTTAATAAGCGTTTATCATTTCACCATATTCTTTAGTGGTTCAACTTTCGTAACAATCAGATAACTTATTTTTTCTATTTTTTCCTTTTTTAGATTTTGTGACTATGTTCGATGTTTGAAATTTTCATTGGGATTAATCCATATTTGAACTAAAGAAAACAACTATAACTAATATTAACACATTTAAAAAATAATAATAATGTTATGTTCAAAGTTTAAACTCGAAACACTTACTGTTAACAGACGTTTATTATGTCACCGTACTTTTTAGTGATTCAACTTTCGTAATAATCAAGCAACTTATCTTTTCTACTTCTTTCTTTTTTGACTTTGTGGCTATGTCCAGTGTTTGAGATCTACATTTTGATTTATATATATATTCGCGTTATAAAAATCTGTTATAACGAACATTAACATTTCTTTTCAAGGTTCAAATTTGAAATCTTTAATTTAGAGTTAATAAACTTTTATCATTACGCTATATTTTTTAGTGGTTCAACTTTTGAAACCACTTTATCTTCTTTACTTCGTTAATTTTATTATATGTCATTATTAAAAGATGTGGTGAAATAATAATGGTTCTTACATCCTTATTTAGAGTTTTTAAATTTGATTCTAGGAAATGAAGTTGTATTTAATATAAGGTAATTATAAAGTCTCCCATAATGAGTTTCCTACAATGTGAAATCCATTATAATGAATATTAGCGCATTCTTTAAAGAACTATTATGTTCAAGGCTAAAATTCAAAGCCATTAACATAGAGTTAATAAGCTTTTATCATTCCGCTATATTAATTCTTTAGACCACAAATACAACATTTTCTTCTAATACAGATGTTAGTTTTGGCATCAACCTTTTATATAGAGAGAGATTAATTTATAGACAATATATTGTTAATAATTTTTGTGAATTTAATTAAACGTAGGTATGAAAAATTAATAATAACACGATCATAATTCAGTAGCGATAAATTCAATAAATTACTTAGTCTAAAATAACTTATCATCAATTTATCATATCGTGATCATCATAACGCACGATAGTAAAATTAATTTATGTCTACTAGAACTAATGAATGAACTAATTTACATAAGTAAATTACGGTACAAAAATAATTTTACAACATGTATCAAGTTGTGTTGTTATCACAAAGAATTTAGGAGTAACATTGTAATGGGTGAAGACCCTCGAGGGGTACGTAGCAGAACGAAGATCCCTCTCGGGAATAAAAGAGTCTATGTATGCTCGAAAGATGACTCATCGTAGACGGGCCATCGACAGAGGTTCCTTCGAAGGATATGTCGCCCAATGAAATTGTCTCCCTCAAAATGATCTTGAACCAATGATTTTCTGGTCACACAATTCTTTAAAGATTATTTATTTATATTGTAAATAAATTTTAAATTATAATTTAGAAAAATATTTCATTAATAACAATATATATCTAATGTCATAATATTAAAATAATTATAAAAAATAATATTTAATTTTACAATAAATTTGTAAAAAAGATTATTCTACTTATAATATTAATGAACTTAAATAAAAATCTAGAAACTATCTAGATTAAAAAATAAATATTATATATAATATAATGAAAATTACATAGATGGAGGATTGCAAATGTCAAGGATAAGATAGACATTTCATATGATAAAGGGGGGAGAATAATTATTTTTCAAAATTGAAAGGGGGTTTGATTTTTAAAACAAAATTGGGGGTGTAAATAATTTTCACCCTTTTAGAATTGAATTGCAATAAT
Organism: Jaltomata sinuosa; assembly: GCA_003996215.1. Lineage (NCBI taxonomy): Eukaryota > Viridiplantae > Streptophyta > Magnoliopsida > Solanales > Solanaceae > Jaltomata > Jaltomata sinuosa. Next base: position 187,808 of record QJPP01007531.1, read on the forward strand.
CTTTTGACAATCTTGAATCTTGATGATAGGCATGATTTATTTTTTTTGGGATAAAGATTAGCATGATTGAAATAATAATAGGTAGGTTATAATTTCTAGTAGATCTTTTCGAGTTACTTTATTTTTTGTGAAATGTTGAAACAATCAAAAATTTAGTAGGAAAAGGATGTAGATAACGTTTCCAATTCTTTTGTGACTAAATAGGTAAATTAATTTATTTTCTTTTAGTTGTAGTGTCTGATCTATGTCTCTCTCTTTTTTTTCTAGTGAAAAAAGCCAAAATGTATTGGGAAATCAGTGAAATGTTGAATAAACAAAGTAGGGGATACTTTGAAACTAATGATCAAATTAGCTAAACGTATTAAGGTCATTCCAAATCAAGAACTTAGTAAATTTCAAATAATTTGAAGCTAATGATCAAATTAGCTGAATGAATATTAAGGTCATAAAAAAATTGATAAATTTTTAAATAAATTTGAAATTTGAAATTAATGATCAAATTAGCAGAATCTATTAGGGTCATTACAAATTAAAAACTCCATGTATAAATTTCAAATAATATAAAGTTATTGATCAATGCTTTGTGAAACTTCAAACATGCCTATTCTAATTGAAAAATCTAATACAAACTTGCTAATACTCATATTTTAGATATGAGTGTCAAAACTAGCATAAATTAATATAACCCACCCAACTTGTCTAAAGTTTAATGCATTGGGTGAGTTATATTTATTAAAATATATATGGGACCATTGAACTAGCATTTAAACTTAATTTGTAAATGCTATTTGAAGTTATAAATTAAAAATACCCAATATAAGTTCCTCAATTCTGTAACTAGAAAACACAAAAAATTAAAGAGGACAAACAAATGTATAGCTTTTACTTTTATCAAAATCTTTTTGACCAATAATAACTTAAATTCCATTGAAAATTCGTTTTTGAGTTTGATTATGATATCTTATTCCATAATCAAAGAATTGAACTCTTCCTAGAAACAAGTGAATATAATTATGCTTAGAAGTATGTGAATATAAAGAAATAAATAAATAAACGAGCGAGCTTTACTTTGTTTTTACCTAACAAGAGATAATTGATTAATGTGAAAAATGGAAAATAAATTGGTATCCCCGTTAATTAATTACTTATAATTACTATGGGCGTGCATTATTTGGATTAAGTCAAAATATCAAGCCGAATCAAATTTTCTTTGTTATTTGTTTGATATTTTAATTTTTGATATTTCGGATACATGTCGTAAGTTGTAACCTCTTAGATACATGCGAATACATGTTGTAATTCCTCAGATACATCCGGAGTGCCGATATATCCGAGATAAAACCAAAGATGCCGATGTATCCGAGATAAAACCATGTATCTAGATGCCTTATGCAATGTATCCGATGGGATTGGATGTATCCGAGTGGTTTGGGATGTATCCGAAACGAAAAAGAATAATTAGCTCCTAAAGATGTGTGTTTTATGTAAGTTCCCCAAAAATTAAACCAACAAAAAATGAATCGAAAAGAGTAAATCCGAAACAAAGTAAATTTGTCATGGTCGGATTGAATAATATTTTATCAAAATCAAAATCGAAAAATCAAACGTATACCCCTTACTTATAAGTATTAATCCATGAGATTTTTGTGAATTGCATTTTGGGCTTATCTATAAACTAGGATCGAAAAATCGAATATGCACCCTTTTTTTGGCGACCTATTTTTGAGGTCTCTTTTTACGGTTTTTTTAGTAGCTAGAAAGCGTGTGCTATGATGGACCATGCAGAATGTACCAAACTAAAGGGATGATTCATAAATTTCACGCTGATTCATCACCATCCTATAAAACCTTAGGAATTTAATAACCTTTGCTATTTTGCACGTATTTGCTCCTTCTATGTTATTCTATTCTCCCTTTACCTATAATATATGATATGATTCGAAAATGGAATAAAGTTCAACAAAATACAGGTCATGTAGTTAATTACCCTCCTTTAATGTATTTGGGGATAATATATATATGGAAGCTTGTTAAGTTGGTGGCTATAAGGTCATTTCACTACTGAAAAATAACTATTTTCATACTGAAATTTTCAAATGAAAAATGTTCAGCGGCTAATCTTACAGATATTTTGATTGAATCGATGAAAAAAGAAAAGATAGTAATGTTTTTATATGGAAAAGTCAGAAAGTTTTTCACTATTTCAGTGACAATCTATTTTTCACCATGCCCAGTGAGCTGGTTCAGTGAGAATGAATGGAAAAATCATGTTCTATAACACAAATTTTCTGTTGATGGTGATGGATTTTTTTTTTTTTTTTAGTAGTGTTTGTGGAGATTGGTTTCATCATATTCTATAGTTAGGCATGAATTAAAAGTGGTCAATTTTACGTGCGGTCGCAAATTTTGTCGAGTAAAATTATAATTTATTTTTGTTATATTAAAATAATTGAATTTTATTACTATAACAATTTAAAGTTATACTATTTTAGCCACTATAACAATAAGGCCACCCTGATATATAGTGTGTATGTTTTGTTAGTGAGTAAAGTTTAATAACTTTATTATTATAGTGAGTAGAGCTCAATAGACTTTTAAGGTGAAAGACTGCAATTTTTGTGTGTGTAATTATGTTGAGAACAATATAATTCAATTTCAACTTAAGATCAATCAAGTCAACTTTAGAGAATCATGAAGTTGAACATTTATTTGAAACACAAAATTGACTTAACAAATGAAAGATACCTACCTTTTTTTTACCTTCTCATCATGCAGTTCAACCTTTGTGTATATCTAGTTATATAATAATTATAGCAGTTAAGTTTGTCAAACATTATTATTATTGGAATAAAATGAAGTATTACACATTTATTAATGGATTTTAATTGATCTAATGTTCGAATTTTCATAACAAAGCCCATAATGGAAGGAGTATGAATTTTGCGTCAATTATATATGCTTTTTGGACATAACAACAACCTTTGGACTCGTTTGATAAGTCAGATAAATAAATTAGATTAAGAATGGTAAATAGGAGTGTTGAATTAAGATTGAACGGGTTATCAATAAATTGGTTCACGATCCAATTAATCCAAATTTGACTTTCTATACCAAGCTGCTCATTTCAAGTTTTTCTAATAACAACAATAACATACCTAATATATTCCCATAAAGTGGGGGTCTTGGGAGGGTAGAGTGTACTCAGTCCGTACAACTACGTACCTCAGAGGTAAGGTAGAGAGACTGTTTCCGATAGACCCCCGACTCAAAACAAAAGCAGTTTAGAAAAAGATATAATATAAGAACAAGGAACAACATGTAGTAACAAAATAACAAATAGTAACAGAAAGAAGACTACCACAAAATAATACTACCATCGATTTACCCGAAACAACAAACATCACCAAAACTCCAAGAACAAGACGCTACAAGCGTAACACAACGACTACTAGCATGGATAACAAAACAAAACACTCCTACCTACAAGCATGGACACACTCATTCCTACTAACCTTCTACCTTAATTCGCGTCCTCCGCACATTCAACTTTTTTTTAAAAAGGAAAAGTTATCTGGCTTAGCAAGACCCAATTACAGTTTATAGTGGGTCTTTAAAAAAGATACCCCTCGGCCATCCCAATTTATATGACCTAGTTTGACTTGACACAAATTTTAAGAAAAAAAGAAAGACTTTTGAAACTTGTGGTCTAAAATAAAAAGTCTTAGATGTTTGTGAGGCCATAAATCATTTCATTAAGGGTAAAATAAGTATTTAAAGTTAAATTGTTACTAAATATATAAATGTGTCATTCTTTTTGGGATCGACATGAGTCATATAAAGTGGGACGAGTACAAAAATAACAATATTACGTAGTTATTTAGTTGCTCAAATCGTGAGTTCCGTACAATTAGGTAAAAAAATTCTGACTGATTTTGTATATATTTTCGTTGGATGTGTATATTTCTTCTTTTCTCTTTTCTCAATTTTAATTGTGAAAATTTCAATCATTGTTAGGATTTTTTGAGTTGTGCCTTAATGGCGTCTACAAGCACACCAAGGAGGGTTACTCGCAGTATACTCATTTTTTATGACCGTCTATCTTTTGATTTGAAAATATTCAGTCAAGACAAATCCAATTAAAAACTAGTCCATGTCAAGAATCTATCTCTGAATCAACTACCTCACAAATGGAATGATTTGATCCAAATGCTTGAAAGATGTAAATTCAAATTGAAAGTCACTAAAGTGTTATGACAGTTTTTTCCCCGATAATCGTGGTGTCCAAATCAGCTTGCACGCACTTCGATTAATTCCAGGGGATACCTGCCACCTCACACCAGCAGTAGGTATCAGATAACTATGTCCACCAAGGCTAGAACAAATGGGAAGAAATCACCTGGTGTATTATCTCTGTCAGGAATTGAACCTGAAATCTCGTCCAAAGCGAAGAAAAAGAATTGCACAATAGTTACACAAACGAAGAACTGATTTACTATGTCCACTTTTCTTTTTTTTCTATATTATAGAAGACCTGGTTTCAACGTCCCTGCTTAAGGTCAATTAAATTGAAATCAAGGGCATTTTAGACTTTTGAGGTATTCGTTTATCCTACACGTCTTCTGAAGTTCAAAGTGAACAATCACGTTTCAATTTGTGTTTCCACTGGGCTATAGTCGTGTTTTCATATCTGATATGCTGAAGGAACATGTCTCTCTAGATAATTTATAGGAAGTTTTTCCTTTGGAGGATTCAAAATTCTTGAATTCTGGGTTTCCTTTTTGCAGGATTCGTTGTGGGTGTACAATAAAGGTATGTATATGTGTTGTTAATTTTTGCTACTTTTTATTTCTATGTTCTTGTTGAAATTGTCCAATACAGAGAGACTGTATTAGACCCTGCCTTAGACAAAGTAATCTTATTGATTCAAGTACATTTTGACGTTATGAATTGCGAGTAATTTGAAATTAGACATTCCTGACTGAGAACATCAAGTTCTGTGTCTGAGAATGTTTTATTCGTGATGAATAGTACTGAGATCATATTCATGTTTCATTAAAGGAAGTCTATAGATAGGCATATGCTTCATTTGTGTGTTTGGTTTGTTCGGACACTAACACTTTGTTTATTGAGTATAGAAAAACGAACATCCTTCGGTTCTCCCAGTTGTCATTTTTCAAATTCCATTAGTATGTTTATTGGTAGAATTCTTTCTTTGTACTTCAATTTACTATTTCCTAAATCTAGACTGCCCGGTTGTTTCTCCTGGCGGCATGGATTTAAGGCTCTGCCTGTCTCTTTTCAAACTTGGTTCTAGCTCGTGTTGTACTGCTAGAGGATTAGTTGTCCGTAACCCCCTTATTACTGAAACTGAAGATGTTTCGGGTACTTCCTCTTTTTCATTTTAATAGTTGCTACATTGGTGTTGTATGATTGTACAGAGACTCTGTATATGAAGTCATGGAACACTTGTAGTGTGCCAATTGAGAAACAAAATGAATAAATTCTACAAACTTTATTTATGATCTTACATAATTTGGTGTCTCCTGTAATCGGTGTCTTGTTTCCCTTTCATTAACCAGAACCTCCTTCATCTACCTTTTTCCGTTTCAGGTTGCGCTAATTTCCTAAGGCCTAACTCATTTTCCTTTTGCACCTGCCTTGTCGAAGTAGAAGATGTGGCATTAGTTTTTCTTTATGTATTCTATACTTATCTTGATTGCTTAGAGATTAGCTATAATTTGGGATTAGAGTACATTTACTTGATGTGGATCCATTGGTAAGTCATAATCTTGTGAGGCTTGTTGATTTCTGGATTGTCTGCAGAAGATTTCAACAATGGAGAGGAGTAGTTTTTTGGTGAGCAGATCACGAGGAATTTATACAACAATCTCTTAGTTAATCAGTTATTGAAAAGTTTGAAACTTGAGAAGGAGGAGAGCAAGATCAAACCTGAGCTTGATTTCTCTGTTACCACCACAGAAAATGACGAAGGAACTCTGTTAAAAAATAATTCTCTCTTCTAATGCCACAGTAGTATTGTAAATACGGTGAAAATAAGTTGATGTGTCATATGAACTATACTATATGAATGGAGACCGATCTAGCATTTAAGCTTGATAGGTCTAGTATTTAAATTTTTTGGCGTTGAACTCACACTTTTGAAATTATGGTTATGTCTTGAGGGGGCAGCTAATTTCTTAAATCATTAGCAGTCGAGTAAATATTCTCTCACCTGAGAGACTCTCAAAATCGAAGGAGGAGGCCAGGGTTCAAGCTTTAATCGATCAACTGGGACTCCGAAAACGTCACAAAAACTGTAATCGGCAATGAAGGCCACCATAGAGTCTCCAGTGGTGAAGGACCGCGAGTTTCAATCAAAATTGGCCCAGTTATCCTGTTTCTCGATGAACCCACCTCTGGTCTAGATTCCAACAGTGCGTTCGTGGTAATAAAAGAAGTTCATTCCTTTAATCCGGACTACCTCGCTGGCATAAAATTTGCATCATAGATTTCACAAGTTTTATCTCAGTGGTGGTCATTTTTAAAGTGGGAGCTCTTTGATTTGGTGAGAGTTTTTTGGCAAATATTTTACTGGTTACTGTACTCACTTGGCCCCGTCTTGATCTTTACAAGTAAGAAACATTCTATCTTTGCGAATGCATTTTATTTTGCATATTGCTCTAAGCTCATTAGATGCCTATGTTTGCTTACAACTTCATTTAATTTACTTTTCAAATATAACTGATTTTATCTGAGCTTAATGTTATAGGCTCGGTCATTGACATTTTTTTCATAGATCTGGATTATGTGTCTTAGCTCCATATTATGTAGTCTTCAACAGATTACATCTGTTTACCGAAATTGGATAACTGATTTCATTCATAACATGGCAGACCCTAATCATCTTCTTCACAAGCTTTTATTTCTTTGCTTTTAATGATTTATTGTGACGTTTACCAAGGGTCAATCCCTCGAATTTTTTAGTTCTTGGTCCCTATTCACACTTAAACATCATATGCCTATTGCAGTTCACCCTCCAATGTGATTTGGTAAAATGTTGTTTAGCGGATGATATTAGTACTCAGAACTTCCTTGTCACATTTGCTTTGATATTTCCTGAACATATAAAATCACCTACCGGTGAATCCTATAGTGTTATCTCGAAGATGAGCTCTAAGCCACAGTGATGAATCCTATGCATTGAGTTTGAAGCATACATTCTGTTTCTCCAAATGGTTCTCCCAGTATAAAATCTTACCGAGCAAGTGATTACACTTTACATCATTCCTTGTCCAATTTCTTTTCTGCATACATGAACATTGATGGTGTATGTTGGAGTTAGGTTATTAGAAGCTTAAAGTTACTAGAATATATTTCATTTTTGTGTTATCTGGTTTCTATACTCTACTAATCAGGATAGGTGAACTTACTTTGCCTCTTTGCAGCCTTTTACTTAAGTAATTGCACACCTTCTTTCATATATTTCTACTACTTCAATTCAATCCTTTTTCCAATCACATGTTCTTATGAATACTAATCCTCATCATTCCTGCCCTATGTAACAGGTATCAATCGAACAATCGAAACTACACCTTAGCTAACCTTCAACGCGATGCATCACACTTGCATATCATGTAAAAAAATGTACATAACTATTTTGTAAAGTGTGGCTCCCTAGCAAATAGCATGAAGTAGTTAATATGTAAAAAGTTCTATCTTCTTATCTACTTTGTATATTTAGTTCACCGCCTTGTGTATCAAATACGTACTCGCAACCCAATCTCTAATCTGTATCAAATTTTATACTCAAAACGCCCATCGTGTTGGACTTGTGCTAGCACGGGCTATCCTCCCATAGTATAAATAGATAGAACAAATAAAATGATTTTATAAAGTTTTTTGTGTTATTTTTACAAAACCTCCCGTATTATTTTTTATTGATCTCCGATGAAAATAAATATATAACTAAAATAACACCTGCAATGAATTGAAGACAAATCTCCTGCAGCTAACTTGTGTATTAATATGGTGAACGACAATTGACATCTAATTCCCTTAAGAAGTACAGAGTCTAAAGAAATAAAAATATTTAATCACTCACGATATTTATTTCAAACTCCATGAAAAATTGCTGAAAAACCTTCATAAATTCAAATTTCGAAAATTTTTAAACTCCAGCACAATTGTTCCATTTATCAAAACCTTTTTGGTAATTTCCTGTAGAGTTATATTTGTAAAAGAATGCAACAATACATTTATTTAACTGGAGAATGACTTCAAGAAATGTCCCTGAAATGTATAGTTTCAATTTGTCATCTACTTGAAGATCTAAACAAGACATAGATAACGAAATTCTAAACAGGAAGATTGACGAAAATATATAGCGAGACGGACGAAGGAAAGATGAAGAAATACCTTTAAATAGGAAAAGACAACGCTTTCACAATGAATTTAGGCACTTGAACTTTGGGGGGGAAAATTGATGTTTTCTTGGTTGAAATTTCAACCGATTCTGTGCAACATTCACCAGCCTCACACCATCATTTCGATCCCTTAGCTTATCATTGTCCTCCATAGAAACAATTACAAAAGCCTGTCATGAAACATTTTCGAGAAATTAAGGAAACTATTGGAGGAATATAGAATGACATTATGTAACTTCGAATAAGAATTGAATACCTGAGAAGCATAGAGGGATGATAACAAAGAAATCAGAACCGATCCAGTAATTTCATTGTCCCTATTTATGTAAAGGAGTTTGGTTTACGGAGGGTCAAAACACTTAATTTTGATTATGAATTCATGTATAGATTCTTCAAAAGATTTCAAATAAAATTTACATATTTGAAAACTCCAAAAAAAAAAAAAAACAGTACTACAAATAAATATAGCTAATGATTGAAAATATTTTTTTTAAAAAAGCTTGAGAAAATTATAGTCAAAGAAAGATTTTCTTTTTTACCACAAGAAAGGGAACAGATCATTGCACCCACGCGGTACCATTCTTACTTGTATATACATAAGAAGGGAACTGAGTGTACATGTCATGGAGAATTATGCACATTAACATATATCTGACTTAACTAGGTGTCAGAAGACCTAACCTCTTCAAAAGCTGATTCGTGTTTTGCTTCAACCACTTCCAGAAGTCTTTGCATCCACAACTTTATTCCTGAACACCTCCTGAGGCAGCACGACCCTGAAAACTGCATAATGGTGATTCAAGCTCCGCTCCCCTTGCAATCTGTGAACACTTCCTAGTGCACCAGCATTGGAATTTGGGGAAGAAAAAAATATCCGTCTAACTCTTTGATGGACAAGCGCCATTGCGCACATTGCACATGGCTCCCAAGCCAGGTAAATGTCATATCCAGTGCATAGATAAGGTCTGAGCGATTGATAAGTATGGCCATTACTTTGGAAGTCAGGCTCCTTGATCTTCTGTCTTTTCAAAGGAGATAGAGCTTTGTAATCAGGAAAAAGTTGTAGATCCCTGGCAGCAGAATATTCAATGGCTACAATAGCCGCATGCCGCAAAGGATGCCAGCAACCAGAGCTTTGCAGTGCCCATCGCCAAGGATGTACACAAGCAACATTATTAGTTAAATGTTTAAATTCACCAATTGAACCGTCTAAAAGTGATGTTTGCTGGTTTTCCAAGTTAGAGGCTTTGAGATTTTCTAGACAGTTAGAGAAACTACCTTCCTTGCTGACCTCATTTGCAGGACTGGCTGAGGATATTACCTGATCACAAGCACTTGCAATTACCTGCTTAGATGAAGGATCTACAATAACAGCAGCATTTACCACCTGACCAATAGAAGATGTTGCCAAATTAATGGTATGTCTCATGAAACCGAAAACTGATTGCGACTCGTCTTCACTAAATCCAGTTATGCCACTGATGTTATAGGTTGGCGGATGATACGAAGTAGGCCAGAGCTTGCACTGTTCGTCCCATTCTTCTTTTGATATTGCAGCATATTTGCAAACTTTTGTGATGAAAGTACTCAACTGGTATGATTTGACAAGCTCAAGAATCTCGTATGGCATGCGATCATCCTCACCATCATTTTCAACAGCCATACATAAAAGCAGAGATAATTGAGGTTTCCCTCCATCAATGCACTTCTTCCGCACACGCTTCACATGCTGCAAATTTTCCAGTGGTGCAATCTGATTCAACTTCCTGACTAGAGTATTGGCATCTTTGGGTTCAATGACAGAAGCAAGCACGTTGACTGTAGGTTGGAGGTGAGGAAGAAAGGATGGCTTTTCAGGTATGTGAATGATTTGGCAGACTTGTGGAGATACACTCTCTGTATTCTTCATCCTCTCAGTCTCAGTTGCCTTTGCTTTGCTCAGTTTGCTGTGATACAGCCACCTGTCGCTCCAATCACACATACATGTCTGGCTTCGGGTTTCACTGTCTGTTTCTGCTTCTTCTTCTTCTTCTTCTTCTTTTTTTTTTTGCAAAGAAGAAAGATTATTTGACTCCCCAAATAGTAACACCTTCACATAAAATGGGATGAAGTATTAATTGTTTGTTTCAAATTTACAACTTTTGTTGCATTGCAACATCACATGTATCTCTTGTGCAACTATCTTGCTCTCTCACCCATCTTCATTTTAGTTCTAATGAATATAGATATTACCAGTCATTATACTAAAAGCTGTTAAATAAAGTTCCAAAGAAATAATGAGCACCCAAATAAGGATAAAACAGAACAACAGATCTCAGTGTGTGATCTATCCCATAACAAGAGATCAGGAATCATCCGCTTATATACATTATACATATGTTTAGACTCAAGTGTGTGAACCAACAAAGGAATAAATTTCTTATTCATTTTAGTTCTAATGAATATAGATATTACCAGTCATTATACTAGAAGCTGTTAAATAAAGTTCCAAAGAAATAATGAGCAATAGAACAGAACAATAGATCTCAGTGTGTGATGAGTTTTTGACCAAATTCATCCCTATTATTTTACCTCAACTTTCATTACATCCTTATATTCCACTTAACCAAGAACATCCCTTAAGTTCCCAAAATATGACCAAAAACATCCTTCTATTTACTTTACCATCCTTCTCTAATGGAACGATCTTTTCTTCTTATATTCATCTCATTTTATCAAAATAAAAGAAGAAGAATCTCCCAGAAACAAAGACTTGAGCGAACGAACAATACTGCCTGTACCTTCTTCTCGAACAAACAGTCTAGTACTCTTGGCTTTTTTGCAGCCAACCTCTCCATTAATTCTTCATGGTTAAAACACAAAGGCTCAAGCAGTGTTATCAAAGGCGCGCTTAAGCCCTAAAGCGAGACCCAAAACGTGTTGAGCGCTTCGTCTCGCTTATGTGCGCTTTAGTGCTGTCATCAATGTTCTAAGACATAAATTTTTTTGTCAATGAGCCTCTAGTAAAGAGGCGACGCTAAAAAAGTATAAGTCATATCCATGCTGAAAAAGAATTCATCGCCGGTAAATTTATTGGCCCAGGTCGTCACCTGTACTAGACCAAATTAGCAATTCACTCTCCATATATGTAAAACAATTTCCATTAGAGTATCTGAATATTGAACAATTTGAAGCAATGGATGTCCGAATAGTTCACCCAGCTGAGAGAACAACTGACTTACAAGATCCTTTCTTTTCTCTGGTGCTGCTTGGGGTTGTCCCCTTTACTTCCATTTTTTATGGCTTCATTAATCTACAAGTTTATATATATGATCACGAACATTAATTTTTGATATCACTCTTTTCTTTAATGCTGTGAGAATATATCTATCATTTAGCCAAAACTATCTAACAGTGCATATTTGTGAAAGAGTGTCGAGGTTGTGTTGAGTTTTTATGCTAGGTATTGAGTTATTCAAAGAACTAATGACACTACCCAATGACAACCGAGCTAAAAGTGACAAAGCTGGAGATTTTTTTGGAGAAGAAGGGGTTCAGCAACGTTGTGTGGCCAAGTAAAGTTCTTTTTGTTCTTTGAAGAGCTTGTGATATTTTTTTGAAAAAGAATGATAAAACAGAGGGATGAAGTGAAGCTGACAAAAACAGATTCCGTTAGAGAAGGACGGAAAAGTAAACAAAAGGATGTTTTGGTCATATTTTGAAAACTTAAAGGATGTTCTTGGTTAAGTGGAATATTATAAGGATGTAATGAAAGTTGAGGTAAAACAATAGGGTAAAACAATCAAGTGTATTACCAATTCACCATATATGTTCAAGAGTGATTATGAAGCTATTAAAGAGGGGATTAACATCTGGACTAAGTTATTACTGCCAGCTGCTAAGCTGTACTGTTTGGATCCTAGTTATACTTATATTCAGCACCCACCATATCTCAAGGATAGGTTGAAGGGGAAATCAAGTGGGTATGTTGAGTATGAAATTACTCCACAGGTGGACCATACTTTGGACCCTTGGGTTTTCTGGGAAGATGTTGGGAACTAGTAGAGGTAGAGAAATATTTTACAAGGCTTCTATTTAAACCAACAACAACAACCTGGGAAGCATTAATGAGTGGCTCTTGCATACATGAAGTTATTGACATTGTTGACCAAGTCAAGATAAGAGCTCTTATATTTGATGATTGTTCACGATTTCCATTTGATCCAGGTGATTGCTAATCAATGAGAATACTGCTAATCAAGATAAGTTCTACCATTATATATTTTTTTACTACAGTTTAGTCCCTAGCTCCTAATTTACTATATGTACTGAGTTTTGCCTTTTCAGAGGCTAATCAATGAGAATACTGCTAATTTCCTAATTTTCTTTCCTTTCTTCTAAGTTAGCTTAGCTCCTTTCTTGCAATTCCTTTTCGTAAATTCACCAAGTTGTAACATTGTAAGTCTTTTTCAAACCTTTTAGCCGCTAAAATTCCCTTTGTAATGCTAAGAAACCAGCAATAACCCAACAAAAAACAAAAGTATGTCATACACAGACAAAAAGATCTAACATTGTTGAATCCATACCTCGACTAGTGGAAAATTCAATCAAAACATCAAAATGCATCAACGACACTTAGCAAATTTCTGAACAATCACACGAACAACAGTAGCCTTAGCAAACAGAGAACTAATTCATTAAACAGTAGAGGAAACAGAGAATGAATCAATTCAACCAACATCCAGATATCACAAACGACTTAGCAAACACAAAAAGCACTCTACTTTTATAAATCCCAAAACGGCAGAGTTGCGCATAAAAAATCACAAATTGGTACCTGAGAAGAAGATTTTTGAAGTTGAAGTCTGCAACAATCTTGGAACCTACACGAAAGTGAAGTTGAAGACGGATGAGCAAAATGAAGCAGCATCGACCCAAAATCAAACACTATATGTACACCAAATCAAGTGTTAGAACACTAACAATTTACATAATGACAGAGAAAAAAACTTACTTCAAAAAAACCCTAAATCCTTCACCGCCTGAAACAACAAAAGTTTCAACCAAATTGCTATGAACAGAAACCCTAGTTTCAACCTATAAACAAAGAGACATTATAGCCCCCAAAGGATTTCTCCTGGAAATCAACGAGTCCCTTATAAGCTGCTGTGCTGGGCATAAAGAGAAGAAAAAACAGAACATGAACAGAAATTAGTAGCAAGGACTGCAAAGGGTAAAAAGGACTTTGGGCGTGTTATTTAATTCCAATTATCACATTTTCAAATGGCTTAATATATAGTTAGCCCTTCAAATTTGTCACAATATTCTATCTAAACATTTGAATTAAGTATTATTTCAATTGCACACCTAAAGTATTAATAAAGTATTTTAATTGGACACTTTCGATTCAAATTTTATAAAAAAAAATTGTGTGTGTTTCTCTTTGTTTATTAGATAGTTAAGTTAATCAAATAAAATATGTCATTTCTTTGAATTATGCACATCAACCTCAAGTAGGAAATATCTGAGATTTTGGGCTTGTTGAAACAAATGTGTATAATGAAAGAAAATGACTTATATTACATGGTTAACTTAACTACCTTATAGACGAATGAGAATATGCACAAAAAAATAATCAAAATTTGAACTAAAAATGTGTAATTGAAACATTTTATTAGGAGTTAAGGTGTTCAATTGAAATATGACTTAGTTTGAATGTCTAAATGAAACATTCTGACAAATTTAAAAGGATGATTAAGTATTATCCACATCATACATGAATTCGTTTATAAAAATAATAAAATAAAAAATAAACGATTTTTCATGTATATCATTTACATTCCCTGCACCCCAATACAACTATTTATGGAATCACTATACAATAGAATAAAATTAAAATCTTTGCGACAATTACTGACTAAAGAAAATAAAAAGGAATACATTAGTTATCACGGAATAAAAGTGACGCTTCAACGTACTCCCTTTGTTCCATATTAGTTGTTCACTATATTAAAAATAATTATCCCATAATAGTTAATCACCTTATTAAATAAAGAAAGCATTAATTAATTTTTTTTTCATATTATCTTTGCAATTAATTCTTTTTAAAAGTGTTCACACTTATTTGTAAAGTTCCAAAGAAGTTTTTTAAAGGATAAATTAGTAAAACAATCTTCTTATTTATGATATTTTAATATGCATTTAAAAAAAAATGTGCAACTAATATGAGATAGAGGGAGTATATTTTAGAAAGAGAGTTACAATATTTCTGTTTGTCATCACGCGTCACACCTTCTCCTGAAATACTATGAAAAATATAAAAAAATCAAAGAGGATTGATTACCAGTCACACAGACTCACAATACTCGATAACTATTATTGATTCTCTCACATTCAAAATTGGACAAGACTTTATTAGAAAGATCAATGCAAATATCATTCAATAAAAAACAAAAAATATTTATATCAAATCACAACTTCAATATTTAAACTTTAAAATAAGCGTAAACTATTTCAAATCATCTTAACTTGTACGCTTTCAACAATAATTGTTCAAGTCTAGGCTTAAACGTGATTTAATAAAATCTTAACTTTTCATTTCAATTGACTTTAATCATTGAAATCACATTCAGATTCTTAGTTCTAAATGTATTCAAATCATTTTTTAATATTTCACGGGAGGTAATATATCGACATCAATATAAATAAAACAACACTAGGTGATCAACTTAGTCACAAATATTTAACCCTACTTGTCCGATGACTTTTCATAGTGTCATATCAGTCGATTTAACCTCATTACATTAAGCAACGATCATCTTCCCTCTCAATGGGGAACTTTACCTTGGCCTAATCTTGGAATGTGTCCCTAACCTCGGTGATTTTCACTAATAATACTCAAAATATTTGAAATTTCAAAAGATAATCTAAAAGCCTCAAAAAAATTATTTTTATCAAATCACAGTGTTCATAATCAATTTAAACCATTCGACTAAATTCAATATAAAACTTTTTTCTCAAATATATTAAGATGTATATCATTATGAGATGCAAGACCTAAGGTATTCAACATGTATTATTTAAAATCATTTAACTTTTAAAGCATAAGTACAAATAAGTATAAAACATTAAATCATATAGAACTTCAATGCAATACTTTTTTATTTAAATTCCTCTTTCATGCCTTTAGCATCAACGCAAGTTTTTCTTTTATAAATTTATAACATTTCACGTCTCATTTTGACAATTGACTTTAAAGACAAATTATAAATCAATAGTACTTCAATTGCAATTCAATTATAAAACATGGAGAGAACCACACTCCCTCTCCCGCACAAGTACATACTTACACTTATACATAATTCGTTTGTGAACATATAGAGAAAATAACTCAAAGAGATTAACTTACTTCAACTTCAAACTCCAAAACAATATTACTATGTTTTAACTTGATAAATTATTCAAACGTTGCCAATAAGTTAATATCTACAAATAGAGTATCTCAACTACATCAAAACATATTCAAAGATACTCATCAATATACATCTAGGGCTCACAAGTTAATTACAAGCCTTCAACCATCCCATATTGACCAATGGGTTCACCCCTCAATGTATACTATCCATTTTTATCCTAATACCCATTTAGAAAATTAATGATACGACATTAATCACCCAACATCATCAATCCATTAGTCTTTCTTCTTTCAAGACCCATAGTTCATTAACACTCATTTCAAAAATTCTTGTAAAATTTAAATCAAATAGTGATTTTTAATTATTCATACTACATCTCAAATACCTATTACATAATTAGATCCAAGCATATGGTAGATAATTTACCTTTTGGAGTTCAAATGCTAGCATTAAGCTTGAAATTGATTTTGAAGTTTGGAGTACATTCCTATGAATTTTGATTCATAACAATATTAGTACTTATATCAATAAGTGTTAATCCATTATAAAAGTATCAAGAAACTCACTTAGGGTGGTTGGGTACGCTCTTTAGCCGAAATTCCTTTTCGAGATCTCTCAAGAAAAAATCTCAAACTTATGAGGTTTTGGTCTCTCCTGCCCAACCCTCATAAGCTTCGGGTCTCCGTAGTTTCTGAAACTCTATATTGTCTGTTTTTAATAAAAAGGTCATAATCCGCGTAAGAGTGTCCAAATGACAAATAATTTGAATTGTCAAAAATTAAATTAGAAAATTTTTAATTTTGTATAAATACACACCATCACTCTTTATATTCCGTGAGTTTTATATTTGTTTGAAGTAAAACTTAGTGCAAACTTATTTAAAACTTTAGTCTGTAGTGTAGTTTGAACCTTAGTTTGTCCCTTGGGCCCTTCTTAGACCCTAAATCCAGGAAATTACATGGAGTGTCCTCAAAAGTGAGTGGTTTTCAATTTATGCCCCTCATAAGAAAAGTCTTTAAAAAATACCTTTCCTTTCCTTTTATGTATAGAACATATACATTTTTGCCCCTCTACACCATAACTCTCCATGTTCATTTGTCTCTCAACTTTTAATTTTAATTTTTCTTTTTTCTTTTATCTTTTTTCTTTTTTTTTTCTTTTTTCTCAATTTTTTTTTAATTCTCGTTTTCTTTTTTCTCAACCTTTATTTTCTTTTTTTCTCTTAACTTTTTTTTGTTCATTTTTTTCTCAACCTTTATTTTTTTTCTCTTTTTTCTTTTTTTTCTCAACTTTTATTTTTTTCGCTTTTTTTTTTAATCTTTATTTTTTTCTTTTCTCTTTTATTCTTCTCTTTTTTTCTTAACCTCTATTATTTTTTTCTAATGAACAAAAAAAGTTGGATAATCCACAAAGAAGATCTTTTTTCTTTGAAATCGAAGTAAACTTAAGAGCGTGCTTTGTTGTTTGGAAGTCCTTTGGAACAAGTCTTGCCTCTAAGACAAATGTTATAGAACATCTCATAAATCAAGACACAATGAGGTAGTGTCAAGCCTTGCTCGTGGGGAATAACTTGTTGTTTGAAAAAATCTTGAGCTAAGTCTTACCTCTAAGGCAAGAGTTATAGAGCATCTCATAAATTAAGACACAATGAAGTAGTGTTAACTCTTGCCCATGGGGCATAACTTGTTTTTTGGGAGGCCCTTGGGCTAAGTCTTGCCTCTACGGCAAACATTATAGAGCATCTCATGATCAAGACATAATGTGCTAGTGTCAACTCTTGCCAATGAGGCGTAACTTATTGTTTGAAAGTCTTTGAGCTAAGTTTTGCCTCTAAGGCAAGAGTTATAAAGCATCGCATAAATCAAGACACAATGTGATAGTGTCAACTCTTGCCCATGGGACGTAATTTGTTATTTGGAAGTCCTTGGGCTAAGTCTTGCCGCTTAGGCAAGCGTTATAGAGCATCCCATAAATCAAGCACAATATGATAGTGTCAACTCTTGCCCATGGGGCGTAACTTGTTGTTTGAAAGTCTTTGGGCTAAGTCTTGTCTCTAAGGCAAGAGTTATAGAATGTCTCATAAATCAAGACACAATGAGGTAGTGTCAAGTCTTGCTCGTGGGGCATAACTTGTTGTTTGAAAATCCTTGAGCTAAGTCTTGCCTCTAAGGCAAGAGTTATAGAGTATATCATAAATTTAGACATAATGAAGTAGTGTGAACTCTTGCCCATGGAGCGTAACTTCTATTTTTTGAGAGGTCCTTGGGTTAAAGTCTTGCCTCTGAGGCAAGTGTTATAAAACATCTCATAAATCAAGACACAATATACTAGTGTCAAGTCTTGCTCATGGGCGTAATTTGTTGTTTGGAAGTCTTTGGGCTAAGTCTTTCCTCTAAAGCAAGAATTATAGAACATCTCATAAAAAAAATAAAGGTCGAAAAAATTGATTAAAAAAAAGAGAAAAGAAAAATTAAAAACCAAAGAAAAAATAAAAAAATAGAAGTTGAGAGAAAAAAATAAATATTGAGAAAAAAAGAAAAAAACGAAGAAAAAAAAGACAACAAAAAATAAAGGTTGAGAAAAATAAAAAAAATAAAAAAATAAAAAATAAAAGGAGAAAAAAATAGAATTGAGAGGAGAAAAGAAAAAAAATAAAGATTGAGAAAAAAGAAAAAACGTAGAAGAAAGAATAAAATAAAAAATAAAAGAAAAATAAAGGTTGAGAAAAAAAGAAAAAAAATAGAAATAAAAAAAAAGAAAAAAGAAAAAATAGAAATAAAAAAAAGAAAAGAAAAAAGAGAAAAAGAAATATATATAAAAGTTGAGAGATAAATGAGCATTGAGAGTTATTTAAAAATATTTGAAATGTAGAGGGGCAAAAAGGTAGTTGCTCTATACATGAAAAACAAGGAAGACTATTTTTGTAAGACCATTTTTATGAGGGACAAAAATGCAAAGTCACTCCCTTTAAAGGG
Source organism: Jaltomata sinuosa (assembly GCA_003996215.1). Lineage (NCBI taxonomy): Eukaryota > Viridiplantae > Streptophyta > Magnoliopsida > Solanales > Solanaceae > Jaltomata > Jaltomata sinuosa. The sequence continues at coordinate 206,600 of QJPP01007531.1, forward strand.
CATTTGTGTAGTTGTCCCCCCTAAATCACTTTCAATACACCTCATATACTTATTATCATGTACACATGATATTTTTTATATCATCCGCCCTTGTTTACATGCAAATTAATGTATTAGCATGAGTAAAACTTTTTAATTGACCTTTTTAAACTTTTCGAAATGCTACACACAAAGACAATGACGGAGTCAGACATTTTATAAAGGGTGTGCAAAAATATAAAGAAGCAACTAAAAATAAATTTCGGTGAGTGAATTCACATCTATCTTACTCAATCTTGCGATTTTATCATGAACGACATCAATAATTTATTTTTCATCAAATGCAAACTGTCTGAATTTTTTTCTTTAGTTTGAGTTGCTTTTAATTATAAAAATACCAGTAAATTATATAAACTAAAATAATAATTTTATAAAGGATGGGTCAATTTTTTTACTAAATATGTATCACACATTAAAAAAAAAAAACACTAACTTATCAATTTTTTTTTGGTAAGTAAACTTTATTTACCCAATGAGATATGTAATGCTCAAGATAAACAACATCGGGCATCGACCATCTTATGCTCCTAGACCCCTAGTCACCATATGCTAGTTTATCGATTTTTACTTAAATTTAAAGTTATTTTAGATCTTGAATTATGCTACTTCTTAATTTTAATGAATGTTAAATTTCTTGTGTTTTATTAGAAAATGTACGAAAATCATAATCAAAAGTCTCAAATCTTAGTTAATTCTCCTGATTCACCTATTAAACTATGAAAGAAATTAACCCGTTATTAAATTTTTTTGGTCCAAACCTCCTAATAATCTACTTAGAAGGAAACGAAAAATACAATGATATATGTGTAATTGCACATAATCCTTTCTTCTAATTTTTTTTTTGGTAGAAACTTGTTTGAAACATTATTTTATATTTAATACAAATAAATATTTCAATTAACGTTTCAGTTAAATTTAATAAAAAGTGTTTATTCTATTTTAATTTATATGACGCACTTTTTTTTTAGTCCGCCTAAAAGAATGGGTATCTAAAAATTGAAGATAATTTAATTTTAAAATTAATTTTTAATCTAAATAAAATAATTTATAACTACGCAAATAATTAAATATGTAATATAAATTGTGAGAGAGGAAATATAAATATCTCATCCTCTTAAAGAAGAAAGTATTTTCTAACATATACAATAGGGCAGAAGCAGGAGAAGGTCGTCTTGCCTGCTTTTGCCTCAATGGTTAAAGCTTTGAATTGTGGGTAGAAGGTCCTCGGTTCGATTCTCGATGGGCTACCTTTTTTTTTTTTGTCTAAAAATTGTTGTCTTTCCTGTGCACGTGGATAGTGGGCCCCACCACAACACTTAAATGATGTTATATTATGCAGTTGGAAAAAATGGCTGCTGGGATATGTTTATATGTTATTTCTTTAATGGCTCATATTCTTTTGGTTACTTTATACTTAAGTTTGGATAATTTATATATAATTATGTATAATATTTTTATTTTATTTTATTTTAATTTATTTATTTGATTTTAACTTGAGACGAAATTTAAATTTTTTTTTTAAATCTTTTGATCTTAAATTAAAGATATGTTGAATGTCACGTGAAAAGTTAGAATTAAAAATTATCAATTGACTTCATTGATATTTTTTTTATTCTTTAATTTAATTGAAAAGTGAAAACAAAACTTAAATATAAGTTCTATTATTATTTTTCTTTATATGAAGTAGACATTATTTTAAAGGAAAGAAAGACTTTTGAAATTGGCTGAGGGTATTTTGGTACTTTTTTATTTTTCTTCGTTTTAATTTGTTTGTCTTATTTTTTGTTTAAATGTGAAAATTGTGTAAAAAGTACTAAAAATCACAATAATACATAACTTAAAATATTTAAAAAAACATATAAAAAATTGGTTGATTCTCAAAATTCTATCAGTGCTAACATTGGGACAGAGGAAATAATATATATTATTTGAACATAACATTAAAAGTGCTATAAATCACAATAGTTAACAATTTAAAATATTTAAAAACATATAAAGAATTTGGTGGTCTCTCCAAATTTTATAAATACCACATAAATTGAAACAAATAGAGTAACATATATTATTTGAAAATTATATAAAAAGTATCCTAAATCACAATAGTTAAAAACTTAAAATATCTAAAAACTATCTAAAAGATTGGGTGGACTCTCCAAATTTCATCAGTGCCATATAAATTGGGATAAAGTAACATATGTTATATAAAAATTATGTAAAAAATTTAAAATATTTAAAAATCGTGTAAAAAATTAGGTTAACTCTCCAAATTTGAAACGAAAAAGATAACATGTATTGAACCCGTGCTAGCACGGGCTTCAATATGGAAAATTTACGTATATATACACAAAACTAAATATTTTGCGGAAAAAATAGCCACACTTATTTTTACATTAAAAATAGCCGGAGGTAAAAAAAAATGAGGGTTTTAGCCACGGTTCAACCGTGGCTACAGGATAAACAACCGTGGCTAATAATTATGTACTGTAAGCTTTTGCCACGGTTGAACCGTGACTAATTTATATAATTATCTTATTTAGCCACGATTTTGTGTGTGGGTAACTAAAAGTTACAAATATAATTTATTTTTCATGCAGTCAATTTGACCACGGGTAGATCGTGATTATATCCTACTCTTACCGTGACTAATAAATTTATATACCTATAATGTATATATAGTGTATCGATGTTGTATAAATAGTTACAAAATGTATCGATATTGTATAAGTAATGTATAAATGTGTAGATATTTGTATAAATAGTGGATAAATGTGTATCGATATTGTGTATATAGTTATATAATGTATCGATATTGTATAAATAATGTATAAACATGTATCGATATTGTATAAATAATGCATAAACATGTATCGATATTTTATAAATAATTATGTAATATATCAATATTTATTTAACTATCATGCGTTTTACACCTTAGTAAATAAAAGTATAAATAAAAAATAATAAAATGACGTAAATATTCTTTTTATTCAATAAAAAAAACAATTAAAAGACCTAAAAAGGTCTTAAAAAAGGAGCAATATTTTTTTCTTTTTTAAAAAGAGAAAAAGCATAGTGAAAAAATAGCAATGTCTTTTTTTAAAAAAAAATTGCAAGCAAAAAAAGTTTTTCAAAAAAATAGAGAAAGTATTTTTTTGAACAGTGCCGGAAAAAATAGGAAAAAAATTTAGCCACATTTTGTGTATCATATAGTCACAGTTTGCGCGTGGCTAAATCACGTTTTTTTATTAGTGTGGCTAAATAGCTAATTAATGTAATAAATAAATAGTTTTTTTAAAATAACTATTTTTTTAGTAAATAAATTTTCTAGTGGCCATCTTGCATAATTTTCCCTTCAATATCTAGTAATTGTATAACTTTGGTTTTGAGGGAGGAGGGGTTGGGGGTGGGCAGGGAGTCAGGTTAAAACATAAAAAGGACTTTCAAGAATAAAAAGGAATTAAAAAGAAAGTTAGTGGATTAGTATACCCACAAAAAACTATTGAAAGAGTAAATGAGTTTTGACAAAATATGAAGTTCAGAGAGAATCGATCGTATGACCCTGCTCAGCTTATGCTCAATCTTTTTCACTGCGCCAAAGGCTCTAGACATGTCAAGGATGTGCAAACCTAATATCTATTATATTTCATAAATTTTGACTTATATACACGGTATAATTTTTCGACGAAACCCTTGATTGGCTGTAGTTCCGCCCCTGCACAAATAGCTTCCTGTAAAGTAATTTTGATGTCCCTTATATTAGGGAGAAAAAAGATATTCATCTTCTCAAATACATCCTAAAAGAGTACTTAAATTGAAAGAATGGCGGCAATGTCTTTTGGGGAGGTTCAGTTAAGTAGAAAAGGTACCACCACTAAGCCAGTTGAACAAAATTAAAGGAAGTATTAGCAGACGACTCATGTATGTTTCCTGAATTTCCTCACTAGTTGTCCTTCTCAAGCTTGATAACGGCTTATATAATTAACTATTACTTTTACGAACCTGCCTTTAATAAATAAATAAAAAGAATGCAACTCTTTATTAATTTCTTGATTTATTTAAAGAAGGATAAAATTAAAACATCGTTAGTGTATTCTTGATTATCTAAAACATCACTTGTTTAGAAACAAAATAAAAATACTAAATAACCACTTATTTAAGAATAGAAAGAGTATAAAATCTTAAATAACTACATTTGTTTACAAAATACTTTTTGCATTGGTGAATTCCAAACCTTATAACCTACTACTACCTTTTTCCAATTATAGTCAAAATGCAAAACCCATATGTTACCGGTTTCAGAAAATCTTGAATAAAGTTTTGTTCTGTCATATCCTATAAATTCTCCTGGTCCACCCATTAATTACACTTTGACAAGCCATTAACAAAACAAACTAAAACGCACTAATCCCATTATCCCACGATCATTACCACAGCAAGAAACAAAAATTAACAACTCCCCTGTTTCTCTCTCTCTCTATATACACATCCCACGTTCCTTTCCACCCATTAAACCCCGTTACTTACATAACTATTAAGTAAAAGTTGAAGAAAAAAGGAACAAGAAAAGGACATAGTTGCAGATATGAGAGGAGGAGATATAGAAAGTAGGGGAGAAAAAAACAGGGGAAGCAATTATGCTACCTCGTATGCTGTTGTTGAAGACAGAGATACGTCGTGGGTTTCTTGGTTGATCCCTTTGTTTGTCGTGGCTAACGTTGTTATGTTTGTTGTTGTCATGTATTTCAACAATTGTCCCAAACATGATGATTCGGGTTGTGTAGCTAGGTTTCTTGGAAGGTTTTCTTTCCAGCCTTTGAGGGAAAATCCTCTGTTTGGACCTTCTTCTTCAACGTAAGTACAATTTTTTAGATACCCCATGTTGCAATTTGTGAATATTTATGTGTTCTTGAGATGATTTGAGTACTTTTTTTGGGTTAAAGGTTGAGTCTTTATGGTTTATTGGGTAGCTGTATTTGGTCTGCTTATAGGATTTTCTTTTCAGTTACTGTTTCTTGAAAAGTGTCGGCCAAAATTAAAACAATGGAAGGCGCGGTAAAAAAAGGCAGCCCGATGTACTGAGCTCCTGCTATGCGCGGGTCCACAAGGGTCTATTGAAATTTTAATTTGGATTGTTTCTTGAACATTTGTGTTCTAGCTTCTACCTGCTTGAAGTACCTTATGTGCAGGACTTTCTGGCTTCGTATTAGGCATGTGAAGTTTTGTTTTTGTTTTGCTGTTTGAGGTGACTAGTGAGTAGATTCCTACTGTTTTAAATTGGGCATGCCACATGCGCCAGTTTCCTCTACATGGACCATATGAATAATTCCCTTCTTCATGGACTGGGAAATTTAGTTCTTCTTTTCAACTTTTGTTTGTCTGTTTGATTGCTACGATTAGTTATATCCACTTGTTATGACATTGAGCTCAAAGATTTAGAAGCAAGCTATACATTTATCCAAGCTAGTCAGCAATAAACACATAGGCTTTGATATTCATCATCATAGTTTAACCGTTTTGCTGACTGTCACATATCCCTATGGTTTGCATATAGCAGATTTGGAAGATTTTAGTGACATCTAAACTGCAGTTCCTTCTGAATATCTTCACTAGCGAAAACTATAAGTGGCGCTGAGAATAGATTTATTCTGCGGTCCTTGCTCCAATTTGTGTGTCTCTTGGTGGGGAGTTACTACTAGAAAGTTTCCTTCATCTTATCTGAATGGATGTCCTACTCTTGTATGTGGACCTGTTATTTTGTATGCCTCAAGTTGGAAACTTTGCCCTATTTAATACGGCGAACTTTGACTAGGCATCAATGTTGTCTAGCTGATTAAGGTTTATTAACTTTCCACACCTATGTTAGTTTTGGTTTTTTGAGTTGGTGTATTTGGAAGTGATTCCTTTTCCTCTTTTGGTTTATGAAATATCAAATATTCAAAGTTTATAAGTACTTCTACGGTTCTACCCAAAATATAATTGCCTATATTAGGATGGAGAAAGGCCTTGGTAAATTGTGCATTTTGTTATTCCTGAAGGTTAGAGAGGCTGGGTGGTCTTGAATGGGAGAAAGTGGTCCATCAACATCAAGGATGGAGGCTTATCACGTGTATCTGGTTACATGCTGGTGTTATTCATCTGATCGCGAATATGTTGAGTCTTGTAATTATTGGCATACGCCTTGAACAGCAATGTGGTTTCGGTATGTTATATGTTATGCTCTTTTCAGTTTTGGATTTATTTTCCTTTTTTAGAACTTTTTAAGACTCGATTATTTCACTTGCAAATTCTTAAAATGTAATTATGTACTCAGTTAAAACTCGTCTTTTCTTTTGCAGTATGCATTGGAATTATATACTTATTGTCTGGCGTTGGTGGGAGCATACTTTCTTCCTTGTTTATCCAGAGGAGCATCTCTGTTGGTGCTTCAGGGGCACTCTTTGGCCTACTTGGAGCTATGCTTTCAGAGCTTATTACTAATTGGTCAATTTACACCAACAAGGTGGGTAATGCCACTCAATGGTTTCCGAAACAATTGTTACAGTGTCCAATTTCTTAGACCAATTTTCCATCTCCAATTGAAAGAAAGGTTCAGATAGTATTTCTATTAGAAACTATAGGATGGAGTCAGAACACTGTATTATATATGTCTACTTATCGTCCTTTTGATATTTCCCATAGGTTTGTGCACTCTTGACGCTTTTGGTGATTGTTTCCATCAACCTAGCAGTTGGAATCTTGCCTCATGTGGATAATTTTGCTCACATTGGTGGATTCTTGACTGGATTTCTCCTTGGCTTTGTTCTGCTTCCACGCCCTCAACTAGGGTGGATGGAACGTCGGAATCTTCCAGCTGGTGTTCGTGTGAATTCCAAATACAAGGCTTACCAATACGTACTGGGGCTGCTTTCTCTGATTCTGCTGGTAGCAGGGTTAGTATAAGACACAACTTTGGCTCTAGAAGTAGTAGTATGAGTACACACATTACTAATTAGATATATGTATTTGTCATTTTTATTTTTTCATCTGAAACAAAATCGCAATGTCCCCTGACCAGATTATCCGTTTGTGCTTAAAATTGCAGGTTTACCGTTGGACTGGTGATGCTGTTCCGAGGGGTTAATGGATATGATCACTGCCATTGGTGTCACTACCTCAGCTGTGTACCCACCTCTAAATGGAAGTGTGATGGGAAGTAACTAGAGATGCTTGCACGATTTGGCCTGTAAAGCAGTCGTTAAATCATTTGTTTCTTTTAGCATGTTTTCTTCTTTTTAGTTTTTAGCACTAGATATCTAGATTTAGTTCGTGTCTAGAGAACTACGGTTTTCCCCTTACGAATCAAATGATTCTCAGTAGATAATTCTTGTTGATGATTTTGCCTTGGATAAATCAGAGGGCTTTTCAGCACATTTGTCTTCTTTTTGTTTTTTTTTCTATATGTTTATTGTTGAGATGAAAAAAAGGAAATGAGCAGAACAAGGAAGTACTAATTAAGGCACATGATTAAATATCAACATACATATGGTACCCCTGAGAGTCCAGTGCTGGATGCATGGTAGACCTGACAACTTAGTCATGCAACCTGGATGAAACGGTCACACGATTACCCTAATATTTATATGGAACACCAGTAGAAGAGATTTTATCATGTTCAGTTGCAAAAATTCAGTAGGTGAAAGTAGAACTGCTGGAGATGAAATCTGTATTTTGGATGGTGATGGTTTTAGGGCTTATTGCCATAATAATTCATGAAGCTGGAGCTGATGAAGATTGCAGCACAGTGACAGCACTGGTATCAGCATGCTCCAGCTTCGTGAACTATGGCACACCAGATCCAATTCCAGGTGCACCATGCTGCGTTGCTATGACGACTCTAAGCAACGTAGCTAGCTCCACTGGAATTGAGAGTCGCCAGTCCGTCTGCAGATGCATGATGGATCTTATTGCTACTTACACTCCAAATGCCACTGCCATTGCCACTCTGCCTGGTTTCTGTGGTGTTTCTCTTGGTTTCATCATTGACCCTAACACTGATTGTGAATAGTAAGACTACCATAAGTCTCTTATCACCTACTCCCTCCGTTTCAATTCGTTTGTCTTACTTTTCTTTTTAGTCCGTATAAAAAAGAATGTCTTTTCCTTTTTTTGACTACTCTTTACTTCTAACTTTTCTAATGGCATGATTAAGATCACAAGATTAAAGGGAATTTTGGTACACTCTACATATTTTAGTTTAAGATCACATAATTCTAAAGTCTTATTTACTTTATTGAACTTCCTGTCAAGTCAAAACCAAACAAACAATTGAAAGGGAGGGAGTAATGCTTTGTAGTTTCTTTTTTTGAACTAAACAACCAATATCCTAACTCTGGATTCACGCACCTTAGGACCACTAAGGGGGTTAAGGTGTATTCTACCAAAAACTTTTTACCGAGACATCTGGTTAAGGGTCGGGAGAATCCAACCATTCATCACACCCTTGGTGGTATATAGTTTTTGTTCAATCTTTTTCTTTTCTTTTCTTTTTGCAGTGTCTCATGACAAATTGGAGTCTGGAAAGTGATGCTGAAGAACGAACACTTACTTTCACTCTACAAGAAGATCAACCTTTTTAGAGCAGTTTGTATTTTGTTTTTAATATTGTTGTCCAAAGGGGAAACTAAACAAAGACTAGTCTTTACTTCCTTTGATGACTAGTATGTGATGTGAATAATACTTAGATTGCTCCACATGACTCACAGCAGAATTTGCATTGCATGATAGGAAGAAATTCCACCGAAATTACAGAATTCAAAATTTAAAAAAAAAGGAGAAAATATTACTTGAAACTAAAAAACAAAAAAAGGGAAAATGACAAAAATTAATGCTACTTTTAGAGTAAGAATTTGTCTTAACTACAGAGAAAGTAAAAAAGACAGCAACCACTAGTTTATCCTTTTCCCTACTTCTTGCTTTCTATTTTGGTAGTTAGCATATCACCATCTTGGGTAAATCCACAAGTAACATAGGAGAAAAGTAAAAAGTGCAGCTGTATATATCTTGTAGTAATAAGTAACATTGGGATCAGCTTCATGTTGTGGGGGCTGTTTGGCTCAAAAGGAGGTGCCATCCAAAGCATGGGACGAATATTATTTTGGGCATTTTCTTCATCCATGGGACCCAAAGTATTTGGGAGAAGAAAACTTTCTGGAAATAAATGATTGCCACTTTTCTTTTGTCATTTCAGTTTTGTATCTTCAATTTTACTAATGATTGAGCAACCATTTGGGGTCTAATGTCACCTAAAAGGCATCTTAAAGTAAAGAACTTTAGCCTAACATGATATATCCAGACCTATAGCTTATGGTCTGAATATTTGTGAAGGGTTAATAATAAAACATAAGATCAACAAATCACAAAAATGGATATCAGCTCATAAGTAATATGTTCCATTAAAATGCATATTCTCAAATCATAACATTGTTATTCTTTTGGCAGAAGTGTCTCACCAACTTCAATATTGTTTTGGTCCCTTCATAGTTATTCCTGTCACACTGTTTTGAGGGTGTCATTTCTCCTGTAAAAGCACTTAAATCTAGATGTCTAATAAGTCTTTTTTGTTGGGAAGTACTAGTTGTAATCACAGGTTCATTGTACATGAACTACCTACCATTTTTGCTTAGCTGCTGTAATTACTGGAATCCTGTCGATGCAATTTAATGAGGTTTTCTCAGTTTACTTTATCAAAAAAAAATTGTTCTTAATGTCACACTAATAATGTAGTCAGGCATTTTACAAGTCATCCTCAACTCTCAAGTGATGGTAAAAATGGTAGCACTACATTTTATCAAACATTGTCACAGGCAATACTTAATAACTTAACATTGTTACAAGCAAAATTTAATAACTCAACAGAAGACAATCCAAGACGACTATCAAACAAGATAATTGCAACCTGTTATTTTCACTCTACAAACACAAGTCTTGTCATCAACTTGGCAAGTACTTACCTTTAGTCACATTGAGACCAAGGTTGATTTTTACTACTAGAATTTGTACAGCATGACTAAATTGCTTCACAATTGTCAAAGGAAGCATTTCTCTATTGTCTCGGGCCGAAGGGAGAGCTAGAACGGACAGCACTGCGATGATCAGCTGTCCCTACTCGGTCTGATTGACCTGATCCTGGTTTTGCTTTGTTCCTAAAGTTACCAAGCGATCTCCAACTCTTCTCTGAATTTGTATCTGCATCCACAAGTCCATCAACATATTTTGTCGAACCAATTTTCTCAAACTGCACTCTTTGCCTGGGTGCGCTATGCGACCTAAGTTTCGCAAGGTATGATTCTGTATTAGACATATAGTTGGGGTGACCTGGGTAGTCCCCAAACAAGCTTCGTGAGCACTCGCTTTTCGAAGGAGAGGGGCCTCTTCTACTGCTACTTCCTGGTCTGGACAATGTGGAGTGCACTCCAGGGCTGTGCTCAACAGCCCAAGCAGCTGGCTGATCAGTATCTTGACAAAATGTCAGTGACCTTAAAGATGACACTTCCCCTGAAGATATACTAGGATTCGGTTTCATATGGTTTGCCAAATGTTTCGATATAGAGTTGACAGTTCTTGTTCCCTGAGCATTGTCGTTCCAAGATGAATAATGTGAATTGTGAGACTTTTTCTCACTTGATTTGGGGTTTAAACGTGGTTTCCATGTGTCTATCTCAAGTATCTTGTCAGTGCTCTCATCATGATCTCCACCACCTTTTTTCAGGGAAGTATCTCCGTAGCCATTTTTTGCACATTCCTCCATCCAGTGATGTATCCATTGTGAAGCCAAATGCGATCTATCCTGACCAAAGTTCTCATGCGGTTTCAATTTGGAACCAGATTTCTGCATTTATTATCGGAAAAAAACAAGAAGCATTAGTGCATGCATAATTGTAATTGGCAGACATCTAACTAAAATGATTTTTAGTGTTGTGTTTAGTTCAGTGTTAAGAAAAGATATCCACTTCTCTGGTTGCTAGAATTGCACAGTGAGAGCGTACTGATAGCCATTCAGTGTGAAAGGTTAGTATAAAGGATATTATAAGGTCCCAATTTACTTCTAGGAGCTGCCGACATCTCTGAAAATGAATATGCTTCCAAGGTCCAATCACGTGTGAAGCTTGGGAAGAGAAAATAAAATATAATTCAGAAGTACTGGTGAGTGGTACCTTCAGGTTTGGCCCATGATATTTGCAATTGAATGAATACTGCTGTGGATCATATTTTCTCGGAGTTGCAATCCCCTGCAAGATTTGTGGTAAAAGAGAAAATTGTTACCATACAATCCAATCAATGTACAAGTTCAAAATTGATCAGTGTCAATAGTTGCTCTAATCAAGTTAATTGAGGCAACGTTTTAATCTAAAAACATTCCTGCATCAATTATGCACACTTGAAGATCTTACCAGTTGAAGGAGATTAACAAGATTAGTCTGTCGACAAAAGAACATTCAATCATGAGGTCAAGACTACAGTATGTTTAGACAAGGCTCTCCATGGCTCATCTCTAAAATATGATACTTACAGGATGCTCAAATCGTGAAGCTCTGATGTTGGAATGAGAAGGATCTGAAGTTACATTCCGGTTGGCAGAAGCACGAGCCTGGATTCGAGCCATGGCTTGCATTCGTCGGAGCATATCTGCACTTTGTTTCCTCACTATACGACCTCTGACTAGTGCTTGCAGCTTCACTAGTCCCTTCAGTGCCCTCAGTGCCCTTTTAGCCTACAACATGCCCCAAAGAACATTAAATGTCAATTCATCTTTAGCCATCAAAATTAATCAGTAGCCTCCAGCGCCTAGTTCATGAATCAAAATTCTGTATTACCCAAAGAGATATTGCAGTTTTATTTGATCCCATATCTCAGAACAGGCACCCTTATAAAAATGAAATTATTGCATGGCAGGGGAAGGTAAATTTTGAACCTTTTAAGTGTGGCAGATCTATACTGTTGGCAGCAGCTGAAGGTAGACTCATTGTCCTCCTATCGGCCTATCGGACTACATATAAAATTGAAATTTGTAGAAAAATATATATTTATATTAAATCTTGTAGTCACAAAGTATAGTAGTGCACCAATTAATCCAAAATTGTCGACTTGTCTCTAAATTTCTCCATAAACAAGATTATCAAAGACTGGTCATTGATGATTCTAGTAATTCCATGGGCACAAGTAAGTTAAAAGTGTCGGTTTAGAGCTAGAGTGAAATAGGGTGGTTGGGAAGTCCTTTTCCTCAATCTAGACACCACTTAGCCACCTCATACATAAGAAGACAAAAAATATTACACCATTATAGTAGAGAAAGACAAGTCACTTCACCTAGTCCACTACTTAGGTTGACCATGACATTACAAGAACCAACTCGCTAGTGAAAACCCATCTGAAAAGTGAAAAACTAAATGGTTTAACCTATAATTGATACAAGTAGTCTAGTCTAGTGGTACTTATACATGACATGATTTTTCAATGAGTCGTACCTGCCACTGCATATTTTCAAAATTTTCTACAAGTACGACAATTACTACTACTATATTGTTCACTGTACTAATTCACTTTTATCATAGCATGAATTGTTTTTATTGAAGTTGTGTTTGACCATAGTATTTGGAGTTAATATTTAGAATTCAAATGTATTTATTAGATTTTACATGCAATATAATTTAAATAGGTTATTTTATGAAAATACAAAATTCAGAACTTTTTTTTAAAAAAAAGAACTAAAAAGTGAATAATATTCATGACCAAATGGGTCCTAAAATTAAACATTGTGGTAAATAAGAAACTTGCAAAATTCAATCTGAACAAGGAAAAGCAAATGTCCTTCAACATATAGGTCATTTCTATCATCATTCATCTCTAAGCTGTCTACTTCATCAAGTGAACACACGTATGTAACACGTTTTGCCTTTTCCTACACCGTTTCCTTTCGGTCTGTTATGTCCCTTCAATGTTTTAATTATTGATTTGGGATCCAGGTAGGTAGGAAAATCAGACTGTCTAAAAAAAATTAACTTCTTTTTTGCAATCTTTTTTAATAACTCCCTTTTTGAAACCCAAAAGTTTAGCAAAATAAAAAAGAAGAAGAAATTATTGATGCTACAAGAGAAGTGCAAGAGGACACAAGGTCAAAATATTTATTAATGGAAGATTCAAAAAAAGAGTGACAGTGACCTGACAAACAGGAAGGAGTGGATAATTTTGAAACCCATGGTATCATTTCGTTACGATTGCGAAGTCACTGTGCAACTTGTCAGTTGTCTTAGTTTAAACCCATGGTCCATTCTTCCTCCCCAACCATCAATCTTGATAACAACTAATTCTCTTATACTTCCTATTCATATTAGGATTCTAATTTTTTCACGTGAGTATATATAATTAAACATATTTTGATACTTTTTTCATTTCTTTTTAGTTGTCATAATTTTCTTTTTGAGAGTCGTTTGACCAACATTTTAACAAGTAATTTTTTCATCATATTGATATGAAAAAAACTGTAATTTATAGTACTTTTCATATAATTTTTGAATATTTAAATTTTAATTTAATTTAATCTAATTAAGCTTTGAAAATTAGTCAAATTGACACAAGGTGACAACAAAAAATGACAACAAAAAAGGAACCAAGAGACTACATTTAAAATACCTTTAATATTGTAAGATTTAAATCCTTTTTATTTTCTTAAAACCTCTTGTTAAATCAAAAGCAAATTGAACACTTGACTAATTGATATGGAAGAGTAAAAAACAATTTGAGGGTCGCGAGGAAAATACCTAGGTGATTTATGCAAGAAGCAAAAAAAGCACTAACCAGGTAAGCTCGAAATTCAGACTGAATTTTAACGGCAGCCCATTCACGGCGGCGCTCAACGTTACTTCTACCACTCCCATAACCCGAACCGGACCTCTTACCGGTTGTAAGCCTAACAACCTCCGCCGCAGCCTGAGCCGCCGCCAGCGCCGCCTCGGCAACCGCCGCAGTAGCTGCCGCAACAGCTATGGCGTGCTTATTCGCGTCCAGTGCTTCCGCATAAGTGCTCGGCGGTGTGTCCTCGGCAACTCGAACAACAGTGCTGCTTCTCCCACTCCCATTCGAAGATTTCCCTAAACCCCACTTGTTATCATTATTATTTGCCTCGTTGGACTTGGCCGGAGATTTTTTGGAAGGGAGAAGAGAACGTAACCATCTGGTGGTTTTACCCATGGTTCATTTTAGTGGATCGTGAGACAGTAATGGTAATGAATAGACAGGAGGTATGGGGGGTATATAAGGGGGGTGGTTGCAAATTGGGACCCTGTAAATGTAAACACGACGACTTTTGACAGGTAAGACTTGGGTCCATTCTCTTCCCTCCTCACATTACAATATCTCCCACCCTCTCTGTACTTTTGGCTACTTCCGCTCCATTTTTACCCATCACATTTCGCTTAACATGAGAGAATTCATGTCTGATTCCTTGCTTCTTTGTTACTTTGATTTTTAATTTCCACGTGTATGGCATAGGTTTATATTTGTTTAAATGTATGGCATATACTATACTACTCCCGGGGGTCGTAATTTTAAATACTCCTTCGAATCCATGTTAAGTGAATTATTGAGAATTTTTTCATAATTCAAAATAAGTGAATTTTTTTAAAATTTAAAAGAGTTACTGAGCCTTTTTTTCATATTTACCCTTTCTTGAAGTTCTTAATTACTTTATATTATCTAAGAGAATAATTTAGAAAAGTCAAAAGGGTAATAGTGAAAAGTAATTTGTAATTTATGTCCTTAAATGTTTTTCTTAATGAGTGTGTCAAATATCAACAATTTACTTAATATGAACTAGAGGGAATATTTTAATTTGACTAGACCTAAATTTTAAGAAATAAATATTTTCTTCTAATTTTATAGTCTTAACTTACAGATTTTAATAATCTGATTATAGTCTTAATTTTTATAGCTTGGATTGTAAAAATCCATTTAGATTTGAGTGGGTTAATAACTCACTTATTTTATTAATTGAACTTATTTTGATTCGTTTAGTTTAGCTTATTTGAAAACTAAGCCGATATGCAGTTTAGATGGACTCATTAGAAACTTTCTCTAAATATTTTTAAAAAAAATATTTTTGTATTTGATTTATATAGTTAGGGGTCGTTTGGTAGCTGATTTGGGAGTGACTTATTCAGGTATTAAATCCTGCATAAGTAATACCATGTTTGGTAGCTGGTTAGGAGTTATGTTATTCATGTATAAAATTAATATAGTGTTTGATTTGCAATTCAGAAACCTGCATAACTAATAGATGTATAAATTATGAGGGAATAATTGAAAAAGGTTCTCTCTTTCTTTTCTCTCGGCGTACGTTAGCGTGCTAGCTTAACCTACACCACCGGGAATGGCGAGAGGGCGTGGACGGCCAAAGAAGGACAAGATTCAGCTGACGAAGCTTCAGGATATCTTGGAGCTTGCTCGTGTTTCTGGATCTAGTGGTGCAAAAGGGGTTTTGAATAGGACAACAGGGAACTCTGAGGGGGCTCAAATTTCTACGCCGATGGGAATAACGGATCAGCCAATCCCACCGAAGGGAGGCTCAGGGAACGGGGCTACTCAGTTGCCAAAAACCCTAAGCAACCCCCACACTCCCACCCACACTCCTACAATAATCATGGAATAACTAATACATGAATAAGTAATCCCTGCATAACTAATATCTGCATAAATTATACACAGATTCCCTCATAACTAATCCCTATATTACTAATACCTGCATAACTCTTACTAGCTACCAAACGACCCCTTATAGTATAAGAAAAAATGTTATAACTCAAACAAATTATAAGAAAATAACCTCTGAATTTGAAACTTAATAAGAATTGGGTGGGTTATGTTATGATCAATATTTAGCTCATTTCATCTCAATTCACTTTAGTCCAAGTAACATTTAAGCGGGTCAATGATCCCCCTGTTTATTAACTCAACCCATTTTGACATTCTAAAATTCAGCTTAACGTGCCAATTTGACACTCCTATTCGCTAGTATAATCCTTTAGATTTGATGGTCTTAAATTCGTCATATAGAATAGAGATGTCAAATGGGCGAGTTGGGCTGAAATGAGCAAGTTAAAATGGATTGAGTTAATAAATAGGTTGAGATAAAATCAACTCAAAAACTACTTGGGCTAAAATGGGTTAGGCTGGATCATGACCCCCTCCCCCCCCCCCCCCCCCCTCCGCCCTCAATTTGACCTAATTTTTTTGAATGATCCACTTGACTCTAACCTGAGACTAGGGAATCGAGCCTCGACCAGACACTCGAGATTCGAGAATTGAAACCCAACCTCGATCTAACACTACTAAAAAAGTCAAAAATCAACCAAACAACCAATATTAAGAGGTCGATTTTATACTCTTTAAATTTATATTTTCATAAAAAAATAACTCACGAGATTGTTTTTTTTTTTGTTGCAAAAATCGATCTCCAAAAAGTATAAAACAATTACATTGATACGAAAGGAGTGTATCTTTTTTGGGGGGGAGGGTAAAAAAAATACCCCTCTACTTTCATTTATTGGTTAACTTTGCTCTTAGTTATACTATAAAGCTAAATATACCTCTTCCAAAAAAATTATTACTCCTTTTGTAGGAACGAACAAAAGTGAACGGAGGAGACATTTATTTAATTGACAGACGAACGTCCTCTACCGGGAATTCTAAACCTGCCTTCAGTTTCGCCACCATGGCCTCTGCCTCCGATGGACAGACGCCACCGAAGACTGATCCTTTAATCACCACCCTCACAAATCCAAACACCAGCAACACAAACCTGCAAAATACAAATCCACAACCTATCAAGTTACAATATGCTACAACACTAAAACCCATGGTCCTGGAGGAAACAACAGAGTCTATCAACCTTAAACCCATCAGATACATCCACGGAAAACCATGCATTAAATGGGATAAAGATGAAGTCGAGGAGATGATCATCCAAGAAAAACTCCAATATGCGGTAGTTGCGAAGTTTTCGTACAGTTGGCCAGAGATGGAGGAGTTGAGGAGAATAATCCCTCTTCAATGTGAACTCAAAGGAGAATGTTCAATTGGATTCCTATGTAATTGTTTTCTGCTTATTCGATTGACATCGTTAGAAGATTACATTCACCTTTTATCCAAACCTGCCTTTTACCTTAAAGTAAGAGACGGATATCATCAAATGAGGGGCGTAAAGTGGGAATCTTGGTTTAATCCAGAGATAGAGACGTTAATTGCTATAGCATGGATCTCTTTCCCATCACTTCCCCCAATTTCTTCGGAAAGAAAGCTCTATTTTCTCTTGCTTCTGCAGTTGCGAAGCCACTATATGTGGATGATGCTACCAAGAATAAAACTCACCCTAGTTGCAAAAAAGTGAAGGTAGAAATGGACATGTTGAAGGAGCTCCCAAAAAGAATCAACATAGGTATCAAACGAACTGCTACAGGAGAATTAATCTCTAATTGGATCAAGATCAAATACGACTATATGCCAAAATACTGCAAAAATTGCAAACTCTAAGGGCATGTAGACAAGGAGTGCTATGTGCTAGACCCAAAATTGAGGGCTCCTAAGGAGTCGGACGGTGGAAATCAAGAAGAAGGGGAACAAATTCAAGGAACAAACAAAGGAAAGGAAAAGGTCGCTGATAATACTCCTCCTGTTCGTATTCTGGCCAGTGGCAAAGTAGTTGGGGGAAAAGGAGTAGAAAGTGAGTGGAACACAGTCACAAATAAAAGATACAACAACCTTAGATATGTGAGCAAAGTCATCCATTAACCGGAAGACAAAACTTTGCTTCGAAACACTTTTGAAGCCTTGGAGGATCAGATACACAATAATAACACAATAGATGGCCATATTCACACAGATATTCAGCCACCAGATCAGGACACAATTGTTGATAAACAAGCGAAAGCAACAGAATCGCTACAGGACCAATTGAGAGCAGAAGTTTCAGCTCCGGACACACAGAAGAGTCCTGAAAAACAGAAGCAGGGGGAAAAACCAAGTAAAGAAGTTACTAGTCAAGGGCAACATAATGTCTCTACTGATGCATAAAGCAACAATGGTGATACTAGTCAAAACAATCAGAGTCCTGGAAAGCTGGAGAATCTTTCCTCGCATTCCAGCAAAAAAGCTGATAAACCTGAGGAATGCATGAGCTCTACCAATGAAACAAACAAGAAAGAAGGAGTAGAAGGGGTAGACAGTCTTGGAGAGATGGACGAAAGAGCAAAAGAACCACCAGACCCACCAGGGATAAGTGAAATCGATGCAAACATAGCTGAAATAAATCAGAAACACAGAGATAAAAATAATCTAGCAGAAAGAGAGTTGAGAGAAGACGAAGAAGATATCAGTAACATTGTTACTGAGATTAGCAAATCAGCAGATTTATCTCCAAAACAAATTGCAAAAATAAAGGGGAGCAATGTGAACTCAAAGAGGATAAAGAAAGCAAATCAACCTCCAGTTAGACTCTCCAAGAGGCTAGGTACCTCAAAAAGTGCCCAATCATGATACATAAAATCCTAGTATTGAACATCAGGTCGGTTAATACTCAAGAGGCTTTTGAGAGGTTAACCAACCTAAATAGGAGGAATAAGTATTGTTTAATAGGAAATGGAGCCATTCCAAGATCCATCAAAACTGGAAGAATATAGAAGAAGGTTAGGTCATCACTATCTACATCCAACTGTTCTGGCAAAATATAGGTGTTTGGGATTGAAGATTTGCAAATTATAGTTATAAGTGACACCAGCCAACAAATCACTTTAAAAGTGTCACATCCCTCACTGATGAGGGAGATCTTGTTCACTTTTGTATATGCTGCATGTAATCAGATTGGAAGAAGGTCACTATTAGATTCAATGGAAGGTATTTCAAATCAGTGGACCTTACCATGGATTATTGGAGGAGATTTTGATGTGATTTTATCTTAGGAGGAGAAGCTTGGTGGCCCACCTGTCTATCATAATGAGATTATAAACTTTAGTCAATGTCTGAATTCTTGTGGCCTGGCAGATATGAGGTATGAAGGATCAACATTTACTTGGTGGAATGGAAGACATCAAGAGGTAACCAGGAGATGCACAATTTGTTTTCACAAATGCATGTCAAACATTTTATTAAGAAGGGTTCAGATCACTCTCCATTGATGTTAGAGTGTAAAAATTGTCAGGAAGCAATCATAAAGCATTTCAGATTCTTAATTTTTTGGGTCAAGCACCCAACTTTTAAAGATCTAATACTGGAGCACTGGAAGACTGATGTAGGAGAAAGTCCTTTTAATATTTTTCAACATAAATTGAAAAATGTGAAAAGAGCATTGGGAAGCTGAAGTAAAGACACTTATGGTAATATATTCCAACAAATTTCCACTATGGAGGAAGTTATTCAGGCACAGGAATCTCAATTTGAAAGGAATCCCACTCCGGAAAACAAGGATGAATTACATAAGCAGCAAGAAGAGCTTGGAAGATATCTAGTAGTAGAAGAAGACTATTGGAGACAGAAATCAGGGTTGAAGCAGTTCAAAGATGGAGATAGAAATACTAAATTCTTCCATGCCTATGTCCAAGGTAGAAGAAAGAGGTTGAACATTGAAAGAATTCAAACTTATGAAGGGACTTGGGTTACTTCTACCAAAGACAAAGCAGATGAGGCCATCAGGTATTTTGAGGAACTGTTAACATAAGACAATAAGCCAACAACTTTTGACATTCTACAGAGTATTACCAGAATGGTGGCAGAATAACAGAATGAGGATCTCACTGCAATCCCTACTGAGGAAGAGGTCAAATAGGCTGTATTTCAACTAAATGGGGAAAGCTCTTGCGGTCATGATGGTTTTACAGGTTTATTCTATCAATCTTGTTGGGAAATAATTAAGCATGATATTTGTCTCATGGTATCAGCTTTCTTTGTGGGTTATGAATTACCCAAATTTATTACTCATACCAATCTAGTGTTGCTTCCTAAGAAGAACCGAGTGACTAGTTTTGGAGATGTAAGACCTATCAACTTGAGCAATTTCTCTAACAAAATCATCTCCAAAGTGATACAGGAAAGGATGGCAGGGGTGCTACCAGGAATTATCTCAATTAATCAAACATGTTTTCTTAAAGGAAGGAGTATCTTTGAAAATGTCCTACTTGCTCAGGAAATTATCAAAGATATAAGGGTTAGGACTAAATCTGTCAATATTGTTGTTAAGCTGGATATGACAAAAGCCTATGATAGAGTATCATGACTCTTTCTAACCAAAACATTCAGACAATTTGGGTTCTGCGAAATGTTGATTTACATGATATACAGACTCCTCTATAACAATGGTATACCATTATTTTGAATGGTCAACCACATGGTTTTTTCAAATCATCTAGGGGGGTAAAGCAGGGAGATCCTTTATCCCCAACTCTTTTTGTTATTGCAGTAGAAGCTCTCAGTAGAAGTCTTAATGCACTATTCTAGGATACTGACTTTGTTCCTTATGGCATGCCTAAATAGAGTCCAGAGATTAATCATCTTGCTTATGCAGATGATACAATCTTATTTTGTTCTGCTGATAAAAAAAGTTTGAAGCTGATGAAAGGGGTATTACAGAAGTATGAGGGATGTTTTGGCCAGATGATTAACTTGGACAAAAGTGCATTCTATGTACATGAGAAAACAGATAGAAGATGGATCAGAAGAGTCAAGAAGGTCAATAATGTCAGACAAGGTACTTTTCCCTTCATGTACCTAGGGTGCCCTATGTTCAATAGCAGAAATAAAATAGTCACTCTTGGCAAGGAAAAATGTTGTCTTTTAGAGGTAGAGCAGTTCTCATTAGCAATGTTCTGCAAAGTATTCCTGTGCATCTACTTTCAGCTGTGAACCCCCCTAAAGGGGTAATAAGACAGATTCACAGGGATTTTGCAAAAAAAATCTGGAAAAACACCCAGGAAAGCAGGAGTAAACATTAGGTTAAGTGGGAGGACCTGTGTTTACCAAAGGAGGAAGGTGGAGTGGGTTTTAGATCTTTATTTGACGTGTCCAATGCTTTATTCTGTAAATTATGGTGGAATTTTAGAACTAAACCGTCCCAATGGACATCTTATATGTGCAATAAGTATTGCAAAAAAAATCACCTCGTGATAGCACATGCTAAATATGGGTCTCTAGTATGGAAGAAGATGATTGCAGTTAGGGAGTTGGTGGAGCACCAAATTTGGTGGCAAGTTAAAAGTGGAAATGCAAGCTTTTGGTATGATAATTGGACCTCTATTGGTGCCTTATATTACATTGTACCAGAAGTTGTGGAAGCAGAGGAAATTGAAGTAAAGAATTTTGCAGACAACAATGGCTGGAAAAGGGAAGGTTTAAATCAAGTGCTGCCTCTAGAGTTGGTGGATTATATATGCCAAAGTGTCACTCCCCCTACTGATACTGAAGCACTTGACAGAATCTGGTGGATGTCTGAGAAGAATGGAAAATTTTCTGTGAAGTCAGCCTGGGACTACATTAGACATAGAGGAGAACAAAAATAGATCTTTACCTATATGTGGCCTAAGAAGATTCCTTTTAGGTATCTTTTTTCTTATGGAGAACACGGAAATTCAGGATTCCCACCAATGATGTTTTACAGAATACGGGCATAAACCTAGTGTCTAAATATTGGTGTTTCTCAAATGCAAGGCAGGAGACAGTGCAACATGTTTTTCTAACCTCTCCAATAGCCTCAAAGCTATGGAGATTTTTCTCTTCTTGTGCAGGTATAAACAGTGCTGACTATCAATTATCTCAACTCATTGTCAAATGGTGGACATGGCCATGCAAACCTAAGCTTAAACCTCTTATGATTGCTATGCCAGCTTTTATTGTGTGGGAGTTATGGAAACAACTTGAGATATGAAAGAATTATGATATACAATAACCTAGTCTACAAGATCAACCTTGCAATAGGTTATTTCTGTAAGTCAATTCTTCCAGAATTCCACCAAATACCCAATAATTGGCACCAATTGCTTGATTTTCTAGAGAGATACAAACCAAAGTTGTACTATAAGGCAATTTCATGAAAGCCTTCACCAATGGGCATCAAATGTAACACTGATGGGGCCAGTAGAAGCAATCCAGGAAGGAGCTCCTATGGGTTTTGTTTGAGAGACAATGAGGGAGATTTGATCTATGCTCAAGCACAAGAGATACAAGAAGAAACTAATATAGAAGCGGAAGCCACAACAATCAGGGTGGCTATAGCACATTGTGTGACTGAAAATATCAGTCAGGTATGTCTAGAAACGGATTCCTTATCGATGAAGAATATACTGGATAGTATTTGGCTCATTCCTTGGCAAATCAGAGTCATAATTGAAGATATTTGGGGATTCATGGAGTATTGGCAGGTGACTTTCAATCACATTTATAGGGAAGAAAACTATATGGCAGATTATTTAGCAAATCTTGCTTTCGAAAAGGATGACAGAATTGAGTTTACTAGGTTCACAGAGCTTCCCGTTGAAGGGAAGAAAATTCTCAACCTAGACAAATCACAAAGTCCTAATCTAAGGATTAAAGCTAAGAGAAATAACTAATTATGCAATCAATCAAAGAAGGACCAGAAGCAACACATAGCAGCTTTCAGAACACAAAGCTCAAAGATCACTTTTACAAAACATCATGGCAATGGAGCTTCCAATCTCAACATCACAGGCATTCAGAAGACGAGCAATATCTAAACAACTGTGAATTTTCACTACATCGGAGCAACAAGGAAGAGACTTTGACAGATCTATGGACAGAGTCAGAGAACTTACACGAATACTCAACAGAAATTCTCAGCAGCTCCATCAGAACAAGATTCGAGTGAGAACTCTGCAGAAATGGTGACGAAATTGAAACAGAGAAGGTGTATAAAAGGAAGAACGCCGGAGAAAGATATAAGAAATACTTACTGGAACTCCGACAAGGCGGGCATCAACGAGGAAAGGGAGAACTCCATTGGAGAACCCAAGGACATTTTAGAAATGAAGAAGAGGAAAATATGATGATGTTTACTTTCCTATTTGAACCAAATGCTAGTTGTTTTTTGTTCTATTTGTTGGGCTGGTCACTTTTGGGCCACCCGAATTCTTTTATGTTTTTCTTATCAGCTTTTTAATAAAATTCGGCCCTTTCTAGGGGCCCAAAAGTTTTTTTTTAAAAAAAATACCTCTTCCATTAGCAAACTTCACATGTATGCCCCTCAATTTAATGAATTTCCCCAAATCAATAAAAATCATCTAATTTCAATTGAAATTATCTAGTTCCTTCTTTTAACCTAAATCCGGCCCACTAAATTAAATAAACTCATACCAAATTAAATCTCAAAGCTTATCCCTCCAATGAGAGTGGGTTGATCAGTGCTTGATTTGGTACGGCAAACCAATAGAATAGTGGGGGGGCGGGGGGGGGGTGAGCGGAGAGGGAAGTTGTTAGTGCAGATATTCATTTTTACACATAAATTTTTAAAAAAATTAATCATTCATTCATTTTATAAGTAGCGAAAATAGCCAAGCGATCTTAATTATTCTTTATTATTGGTAGGTTATTATTTCTCTCTCCTAAAGTCATGTAAATTTTTCATGTCACAATTACTTCAAAGTTGTCAATCGAAAAAGATCTTCACATATTGGAGATCGTCCTCTGCTACATAGCAGACACAAGTCCATGGGCCATTAAGGCAATGTTGGCCCCTGATCACCTAACCTGGTCTTGGACTAGCCTTGTTTGGTTGATTGTTTTAAATCTTGTACTTTAAAGTCCTCTACTCATTGTGATTTTTAATTTTTAATTTTTAATTTTTAGATCAATGGAACACAGAGGAGGGATTTAATTAATAATCTTCCACTAGAAAAGTATTAAGGACCGTTTGGTCATGTAAATATTTAACCTTTTTTCGATTCTTTAATTCACTTTATTTGAAAATCAATATTTTACCATAAAAATTTCAAATTCAATATCATTTCAAATACAACTTACATTGTATTTGAAATTTGAAAAACACCCAAAATTCTATTTTCACTATCAAATTTATATTTTTTTTTTCAAATTTACTCTATTTTTTTTTTATAAAATAATCATATTTAATTTATATTTCATGTTTAAATCATATTTTATATTTTTTTGTTTGAAAAATATATATTTAATTTTAAATATTTATTGCAAAAAGTGAGCGTAACGCCAACTCTAACTTTAAAATTTTCAAATAAAGAGAATTTTTTTTATTTTCATGGCGAAATGCCCATTAGTGATAATTAGTTTAGTTAGCATATTTGGTTCTCACAATTTGTTGCCAACTAACTAGTATCTTTTTTAAATTCCTTTTATTACCCTTTTCCTTATTCTACGTGACAAAGCTATCACATGTTAAATCATGTTTATAAATTTTAAGTGTAACACATGAAAGCCAAGGCATAAGTTTCTTGTGACATATTAGTGTCAGATTTCACACATTAGTGGTCAATGAGATGAGTGATCTCCTTATAAAAATTTTTGGGGTGTGAGTTAGGCGCAAGACCTAATTTTACAGGACTCGTCTCAATTCTCACCCAATGTTGAGATGTCCCATCCTTAAAAAAAAAAAAAGTCTCACAAATTAATGAGATGGGCGATTTTTTTATAAGGCTTAAACAATCCTCCTCCCAAATTAAAACTATCATGGTTAGTTTAAGTTTAACACGTAGACAGCCAAGGCATAATTTTCTTGTGACATGGTATCAGATTTATAAGAAATTGATTGAGACAATCTTTTCTGGCCCCACAAAATTCAGAAAGTAGCTCCAAATATCAAACTGAGAGTGTGTATAGTATAAGAATGAGAACATGTTTGTCTTATTGATTTTCATATGACACACATAGTACTCTTCACTGACCTACATTACATCAGATTGCTAACTTGCACATCACATAGGACATAACGTATCTCCCTAATAAAGAACAACACAAACAAAAAAAATAAAGCGAGGCCAGGCGCATATTGCCGTAGAACTCTGGATATTATTCGCCTAGTAGCTGTAGCTAGGAATTGGCAGCGTTCAACATACACCTCAGTTTGCTGCAGCAAAAATAAGATTCAGTAAGCATTGAGGTTCGTTAGGTAGATTGTATAAGAATAGTATTGAATATGGTGTATTAACAATGTTGAAATTAGTAATGCTGTGAATAGTTATGCTGGGACTATTTCCTATTCATTATTTGGTTTGGTGCATTTAGGGACAGTTCTGTCTTTAGTCATGCTTATTCATGTATTAATAGCCTATGTATTGTTTGTACCATGGTTTGCTATGTATTCGTTATACACCCGATAATACAGAATAGGATATATAACTAATACGTGTATAGAAATTATCAGTTTTAGAATCTAGTTGGACAAAAAAAAGATTTTTTTTCTTCTTCCCCATCATTCAAAATATTATGTGAATTAATATATTACTGAATCTAATGAGTTAAACTTAAATTAAGTAAAAAGGAAACTTTTTTATAAGGTAACTGTTCTCCTTAAAATCGAAAATGGATTCGATATAATCTAACAGAATCTAAGAAATGATCAAATTAGAAAATCATTTCTATTTTGATTTTGTAAAAATTCAAGTTTCATTATACATAGGCTAAGTATCCTACCAAAGAAAAAATTAAATAATATCATGATTAATACATATATTAGATTCTCTGTTACAGACTACCAAACCACCCCTAAGAATGTTACTTAAACAGGGTCACGTATAATGTAAGTAATTTTTAGTTTAAACTGTAACTTATTTTTCATTTATACTAGTCCTCTTATTTGTGACTATCTTTTAAATGATTTGATAGTGTTAAAATTCTTTAAAGTATATATAGAGAACATAAATTCAAGCATATCGCATATATAATGTGTACACATGTATACTGCCAAAAAAAAATTCAAAAAAATAGCCGCATGTATACCGAATGGCCATTTCGGGTAACTTTGGCCGGCTGGCCATATTAGGTTGTAAATTATAAGTGGACTATTTTTTATATAAGAAATTTAATACAATGACCATTTTATCTAATTTTCCCAAACTAATATAAGACTTATAATCATTATCAACTATTTACAACATTTAACATTATTTAACCAGTAGTAGCAGATTAAAGAAAACTAAGTATCCCTTGTTTTTAACCCTTTTTAATGAAAAACTGGTAGCCCCTTATGGTATTTATCCATGCCACAAACCCACACACCACGAATTTGAAAACAAGTTACACCTGCAACTTACCCAATTCGTAACCCATAATATAACCCCTCTCTCTAAGACTATTGTTCCATAGACTAATTCAGATTTTAAAACTTCTTATTTTCTATCATTAAAGTATACGTACAGTTTAGTGTTAATATCCATATTTTATAGCTAGTCTATACAAAATCTACAGAGCAATGTCGAAGGCACCAATCACACCAAGAGCCCTTCATTTCGAATGTATATATATATTCGATGTATCTCACTGTATGTGGTGTATATTTATTGAATGTTGATACATACAATAACATACACACAAAATACAAGTTTGTATAATATTGTATGTTGTGTGTATGGCATTTATATCTTGTATTTTTGCATATGTAAATATATATGATTGTATGTCATGTGTATACTAATTGTATACATATAACATACAATAATATACAATGATATATAAGTGTTCATGGAGAGAAGAAGATGTAGAAGCCATGAGAGATAACATGCAGATCTAGTTATCTGATTTTCTGGCAAAACTCTGATAATTTTTCGGGGGGCAGATGGCAGTTGATATCCATTGTATTAATTCCACTTCCTACTCGCGGTATGCTCTTTATGATCCAGGCTTATGATTCACTAAAAAGGCTACTCCTAGTAGAAGTGGTAGAATTATTCCAAGTATTTCAGCTGGAACAACTATGTACATTTTTTTTTCTATTCATTCATGATTTGGAGGAGCAGGATTTAGAGTCTGTTCACGTCTGATGTCTACTCAATCTAAACGTTGGGAACGACTAAAGGTTGCTGCTTGCAAACTACACCCAAATTACACCTTCCTTAGGAAGCGGAAGCGGTCGTTGTCAAATATAGAACCCAACCAAGGTTGGGGTCAATCCCACAGGGAATAAGGTGCAAATTAAGTCGTTAGTGACTTAGATGACTAATAATCAATAGTTTCCGGTAAATGGGGGGAGGTTGTATTGATCAATCTTTGTTTGTTTCAAATAACAAATTGCAAGTTTCAACGAGTAAAATTCAGTAGAAGAGGTGAACTAGGGATGTGTTCACCATGACTCAATCAACAACCTCGGGCTAGAGTTCAACGGAGTTCCTTTCATATGCCTAATACAAAGTAATTTAAATTGTTCTTACGTCTAAACGTTTCTCAACTAAATAGACGCATTATATTTTCAATTCTCTCGAACTTGAAAAGATTACAATTATAAAACTCAATTTATACCCCAAGTAGAGTAACCTCGCTAGAGCGTCAATCATTAGACGGGAGTTAGTAGTCCCGAAGCCTTGTTGTTAATCCAATTTTCTGTGTTTTAGTTCCTTTGTTCAAGCAAATCAAACCTAGACTTGTTCTAATGTTTGCAACCATTAGAAAACGATAAAAACAAAAGATTAACAACGTACTATGCAATATATATTGAACCCAATATCACTCGAACCCTAGATTATTACTATGCCATGGCTCCCACAACCCTAGTTGTGGGAAGTTAGCTACTCATGCTAGTAGAGAAAGAGAAGATAATAGTATTCATGATAGAAAGAAAGGATTCTTACCATCTATGAACACAAGCTTTAATTTATCCAAGAACAAAAGTCAAAATCTCAAGAACTATCAAAGAAGAAGAAGAAAACGTGTTGTGTCGTATTTTTCCTCTCCAAACTCGTTCAAAAACGTTAGCAAAATATCGAGTAATGAATAATAAAATAACCCTAACACTGTGTATTTGTAGTAGTCTAGGAAATAAGGTCCAAAAATAGAATTTGGAATCCCGCTTTAGTCGTGATGGGTTGGTTGACGATTCGTCACCCTTATGATGACTCGTCAAGTGAGTCATCACAAGTGACTAGTGCTTCTGCCACTTCTGCTTCAAGTTGACGACTTTTGTGAATGAATCGCATTCGGCAAATGCATTTTATGTACAAATTCTGTCTCGTCTTGACGGTTCACTGTGATGAGTCGTCATGGCTTTGACGACTCGTCATGGCAGTCATCATGGCTAAACAGTAAGCTGGAGCTTCTGCCTTGATGTGGTGGCTTGTTGTGACGACTCCCCATGGACTTGGAGAATCGTCATGGGAGTCGTCATAGCTAAACAGTGAGCTGGAGCTTCTGCCTTGGTGTTATGGTTTGCCTGGTGATTCATCAAGTCCGTGGTGACGCTTCAGGTGAGTCACCACCCTTAACCAGTGGGTTGTTTTGACTTGGTGTCTTGCCGGGTGATTCACCAAGTCCGTGGTGACTCTTCAGGTGAGTCACCACCCTTAACAAGTGGGCTGTTTTGATACTTTTTCATCCATTTTCTATCTTGGTTCAATTTTCTGCAAGTTAAACATAAAACCATCAAAAACAACAACGGGTGCTTGAAAACTCATGATTATTCTTAGTTAAAGGAGTCAAATATGTCGTAGAATACCGACACATTAACACCCTCAATTTAAAACGTTCGCTTGTCCTCTTGCAACATGACAACAAAAACAAAAGAGACGACTCAACTAAGAATACAACCAATATGTCTCTAGCAAACCTTGGTCATTCAACAGTTTAATCAATTTAAACCAAGCCCCCCCGGTACTCCACAAGTGTTCGAAAGATTAACTTGTAAGGATCCAATCATGTCATTCCGATATGATAGAATATTTTACATACACACAAAGAAGTTATCCCAACAATCAGTAGATAATACCGAAATCCCGGTGCCCTCACCACAAAGAAGTCTCATACATAAGATTTTGGGACTAAGTAAGATGCTCATACTCACAAATGATTTCAAACCGTTCACATGCGATACCACAAGCTTTCCCTTGATATTCTATTTCAGTTTTTTAGAAAGCCGCTCAGGATCACTACAGGACTTGTTTTGGCTTGTAATGAGGCTTCAGGTGCAGGTAGGAGACATTTGGGGAATAGTGACTAAACCCTCCTTGTAGTCATCGACCTATTATTTCCATTCAACCTTATTCCATCCACTCTTAATCACCATTGGTTTCCTTATTTATTGCTACAGGTGTGGCCTTTTTAACTTGATAACTCTTTTTCTTTCTTTTTCACTTCTTTTTCAGTTCTTTTTCTGTCTTTTCATTTGGTACACACCTGCACTTTCTATCCCAACAACAACCAATTGAGCATAACCCCATTTTTCTTATCATGTACCTCTACAGTAGCCACCCTTAACTTAAGCTTATTGCCTGAGTTGAGGTGCACGATGTCCAAGGAGGGACCAGGGCCAAAATAGAGATTCAAAGTTAAAAAGGGAAAGGTAAGAGGTTATCGAAAGAACAAAGTCAACTTTGGCTCGAACAAGGCTCAAAGGGATTATTTACATTTGGACGGTCTTTTAGGCTAAGTGAACTGCACACAAAAAGGGTCTGTGATCCTTTCCTAAGCAACCAACTTCAAACTTAATAAAATAGGTCGGTCAAGTTCTAGATGCATCCACAAAGTAAGAGTTTAGCTCACACACACTTGGCACCAAGAAACCATTACACTACCAACTATCAAAACAACAGCTCGGCCTAAGCACAATTATTAAAATCACAACCATACAATGACATTCAGGGATCCAGAACAGTTAATCATTTCAAACATCAGTACAAAATCAATATTTTTCGGAGGGCCTCCTTTTTTGTTCATATTGCAAAAAGCCATGCTTGCTATAGATACCACAACACAACACAACTAAAACTTAAACGACAACCTAAATATGTCGGTTCTACTAGATAGCATACCGAGAGAAAAGAAACACGTCAACAAAAACTCTTGGTGGTGATAGACTCACAGGTCTCCCAACTAAAAATTTGATACGCCCAAATTACACCTCCCTTATGAAGCGTAAGCGGTCGTTGTCAAATATAGAACTCAACCAAGGTTGGAGTCGATCCCACATGGAATAAGGTGCAAATTAAGTCATTAGTGACTTAGATGACTAATAATCAATAGTTTTCGATAAATAAGGAGGTTGTATTGATCAATCTTTGTTTGTTTCAAATAACAAATTGCAAGTTTCAACGAGTAAAATTTAGTAGAAGAGGTGAACTAGGGATGTGTTCACCATGGCTCAATCAACAACCTCGGGCTAGAGTTCAACGGGGTTCCTTTCATATGCCTAATACGAAGTAATTGAAATCGTTCTTATGTCTAAATATTTCTCAACCAAATAGACGCATTATCTTTTCAATTCTCTCGAACTTGAAAAGATTACAATTATAAAACTCAATTTATACCCCAAGTAGATTAACCTCACTAGAGCGTCAATCATTAGACGGGAGTTAGTAGTCCTGAATCCTTGTTATTAATCTAATTTTCTGGGTTTTAATTCCTTTATTCAAGCAAATCAAATCTAGACTTGTTCTAATATTTGCAACCATTAAAAAATGATAAAAACATAAGATTAACAATGTACTATGCAATATATATATTGAACCCAATATCACTCGAACCTTAGATTATTACTATGCCATGGCTTCCACAATCCTAGTTGTGGGAAGTTAGCTACTCATGCTAATAGAGAAAGAGAAGATAATAGTATTCATGATAGAAAGAAAGGATTCTTACCATCTATGAACACAAGCTTTAATTTATCCAAGAACAAAAGTCAAAATCTCAAGAACTATCAAAGAAGAAGAAGAAAACGTGTTGTGTCATATTTTTTCTCTCCAAACTCGTCCAAAAACCATAGCAAAATATCCGGTAATGAATAATAAATAACCCTAACACTGGGTATTTGTAGTAGTCTAGGAAATAAGGTCCAAAAATAGAATTCAAAATTCCGCTTTAGTCGTGACGGGTTGGCTGACGATTCGTCACCCTTGTGACAACTCGTCAAGTGAGTCATCACAAGTGGCCAGTGCTGCTGCCACTTCTGCTTCAAGTTGACAACTTTTGTGAATAAATTGCATTTGGCAAATGCATTTTATGTACAAATTCTGTCTCGTCTTGATGGTTCACTGTGATGAGTCATCATGGCTTTGACGGCTCGTCATGGCTAAACAGTGAGCTGGAGCTTCTGCCTTGGTGTGGTGGCTTATTGTGACTACTCCCCATGGACTTGGAGAATCGTCATGGGAGTCGTCATGGCTAAACAGTGAGCTGGAGCTTCTGCCTTGGTGTGGTGGTTTGCCTGGTGATTCACCATGTCCGTGGTGACTCTTCAGGTGAGTCACCACACTTAACCAGTGGGCTGTTTTGATACTTTTTCATCCATTTTCTATCTTGGTTCAATTTTTTGCAAGTTAAACATAAAACCAACAAAAACAACAACGGGTGCTTGAAAACTCATGATTATTCTTAGTTAAAGGAGTCAAATATGTCGTAGAATGCCGACACATTAACACCTTCAACCTAAAACGTTCGCTTGTCCTCTTGCAACATGACAACAAAAACAAAAGAGACGACTCAACTAAGAATACAACCAATATGTCTCTAGCAAACCTTGGTCATTCAACAGTTTAATCAATTTAAACCAAGCCTCCCGGTACTCCACAGGTGTTCGAAAGCTTAACTTGTAAGGATCCAATCATGTCATTCCGATATGATAGAATATTTTACATACACACAAAGAAGTTATCCCAACAATCAGTAGATAATACCGAAATCCCGGTGCCCTCACCACAAAGAAGTCTCATACACAAGATTTTGGGACTAAGTAAGATGCTCACACTCACAAATGATTTCAAACCGTCAGATTTTTAGAAAGCCGCTCAGGATCACTACAGGACTTGTTTTGGCTTGTAATGAGGCTTCAGGTGCAGGTAAGAGACATTTGGGGAATAGTGACTAAACCCTCTTTGTAGTCATCGACCTATTATTTCCATTCAACCTTATTCCATCCACTTTTAATCACCATTGGTTTCCTTATTTATTGCTACAGGTGTGGCCTTTTTAACTTGATAACTCTTTTTCTTTCTTTTTCACTTCTTTTTCAGTTCTTTTTCTGTCTTTTCATTTGGTACACACCTGCACTTTCTATCCCAACAACAACCAATTGAGCATAATCCCATTTTTCTTATCATGTACCTCTACAGTAGCCACCCTCAACTTAGGCTTATTGCCTGAGTTGAGGTGCACGATGTCCAAGGAGGGACCAAGGCCAAAATAGAGATTCAAAGTTAAAAAGGGAAAGGTAAAAGGTTATCAAAAGAACAAATTCAACTTTGGCTCGAACAGGGCTCAAAGGGATTATTTACATTTGGACGGACTTTTAGGCTAAGTTGTCTGCACACAAAAAGGGCTTGTGATCCTTTCCTAAGCAACCAACTTCAAACTTAACAAAATAGGTCGGGCAAGTTCTAGATGCATACACAAAGTAAGAGTTTATAACAATAAGCTCACACACACTTGGAACCAAGAAACCATACCACTATCAACTATCAAAACAACAGCTAGGCTTAAGCACAATTATTAAAATCACAACCATACAATGACATTCAGGGATCCACAATAGTTAATCATTTCAAACATCAGTACAAAATTAATATTTTTCGGATGGGGCTCATTTTTAGTTCAACTTGCAAAAAGCCATGCTTTCTATAGACACCACAACACAACATAAGCAAAACTTAAACGACAACCTAAATATGTCGGTTCTACTAGATAGCACACCGAGGGAAACGAAACACGGCAACAGAAACCCTCGGTGGTGATAGACTCACAGGTCTCTCAACATCCTCAACTTAGACTCATGCATTGTCCCGTATGCATACATATGAAAGCTAAAACTGTGAGAGAAAGGAATACATGTGAAGCCCTTAGGCCTTAGAGTATGATACGATATTGGAGACCGCTAGGATTTCCAAAGAAGGAGCAGTTCTGGAATAGGTGCAAGCGATATCAGCCAGTTGGGCTCTAAATTCCTCCTGTCTCAGCTCCTCAGCTACATCATCTCCTAAAGCAGTAGCATCCTCGATGTTAGCATTTTTCAGGTTCTGTTGATCTGCAACAGGCTGTTGAATCCTTACTGCTTCATGTTGTTGTGCATTCATGTTTAGCCTCAAAGTCTTTGCAAGCTCGGGGTCGGATGGTAAGAGTGGATCATCCGAGCATTGGGTACTTGGCATGCACCATATGTACCCTGAAGTCACAAAAATAAAAAATAAAAGTAAAAGCGGGAAATAAGACTAAGAGTCAAATAAACACACCGGACTTAATAAATAACCGTATTCCCCGGCAATGGCGCCAAAATTTGATACGTCCAAATTATACCTCCTTTAAGAAGCGTAAGCGATCGTTGTCAAATATAAAATCCAACCAAGGTTGGGGTCAATCCCACAGGGAATAAGGTACAAATTAAGTCGTTAGTGACTTAGATGACTAATAATCAATAGTTTTCGGTAAATGGAGGTTGTATTGATCAATCTTTGTTTGTTTCAAATAACAAATTGCAAGTTTCAACGAGTAAAATTCAGTAGAAGAGGTGAACTAGGGATGTGTTCACCATGGCTCAATCAACAACTTTGGGCTAGAGTTCAACGGGGTTCCTTTCATATGCCTAATACGAAGTAATTAAAATCTTTCTTATGTCTAAACGTTTCTCAACCAAATAGAGGCATTATCTTTTCAATTCTCTCGAACTTGAAAAGATTACAATTATAAAACTCAATTTATACCCCAAGTAGATTAACCTCGCTAGAGCGTCAATCATTAGACGAGAGTTAGTAGTCCCGAATCCTTGTTGTTAATCTAATTTTCTGGGTTTTAATTCTTTTGTTCAAGCAAATCAAATCTAGACTTGTTCTAATATTTGCAACCATAGAAAATGATAAAAACATAATATTAACAACGTACTATGCAATATATATTGAACCAAATATTACCCGAACCCTAGATTATTACTATGTCATGGCTCCCACAACCCTAGTTGTGGGAAGTTAGCTACTCATGCTAGTAGAGAAAGAGAAGATAATAGTATTCACGATAGAAAGAAAGGACTCTTACAATCTATGAACACAAGCTTCAATTTATCCAAGAACAAAAGCCAAAATCTCAAGAACAATCGAAGAAGAAGAAGAAAACGTGTTGTGTCATATTTTTCCTCTCCAAACTCATCCAAAAATGTTAACAAAATACCGGGTAATGAATAATAAAATAACCTTAACACTGGGTATTTGTAGTAGTCTAGAAAATAAGATCCAAAAATAGAATTCAGAATTCCGCTTTAGTCGTAACAGGTTGGCTGACGATTCCTCACCCTTGTGATGACTCGTCAAGTGAGTCGTCATAAGTGACCAGTGCTGCTGCCACTTCTGCTTCAAGTTGATGACTTTTTTTGAATAAATCACATTTGGCAAATGCGTTTTATGTACAAATTCTATCTCGTCTTGACGGTTCACAGTGATGAGTCATCATGTCTTTGATGACTCGTTATGGCAGTCGTCATGGCTAAACAGTGAGCTGGAGCTTCTGCCTTGGTGTGGTGGCTTGTTGTGATGACTCCCCATGGACTTGGAGAATTGTCATGGCTAAACAGTGAGCTGGAGCTTCTGCCTTGGTGTGGTGGTTTGCCTGGTGATTCACCAAGTCCATGGTGACTCTTCAGGTGAGTCACCACCCTTAACCAGTGGGCATTTTTGACTTGGTGGCTTGCCTGGTGATTCACCAAGTCCGTGGTGACTCTTCAGGTGAGTCACCACCTTTAACTAGTGAGTTGTTTTGATACTTTTTCATCCATTTTCTATCTTGGTTCAATTTTCTGCAAGTTAAACATAAAACCATCAAAAACAACAACGGTTTCTTGAAAACTCACGATTATTCTTAGTTAAAGGAGTCAAATGTGCCGTAGAATGCCGGCACATCAGTGGTGGAGTGAAAACCAGCAGGCAGCAGAACAATGGCGGCAAGGGTTTGTGAAATGAGAAGATAGAAAGAAAGAGAAATAGAAAGATCTCCAAAATTTCTAACGTTGTGGAATTGTTGGAGATTGTATATGTTTTTTTCAAATAAAACTATTGCTAGCTTTTGAAAATATAATTTTACCCTTAGATAAGATACTTAGAACCCTAATTTTACATAGGGATTCTTACGTACTCCCTCCCTCCAACTTTACTTGTCCACTATTGACTTTGCACACTTCTTAAAAAACCATAAATAGAAGAGTAATTTTACCATATCACCCTTTGAATATACTAAATACAATGTCTTGAAAAATACAATAGGAAAATAACTATAATTAATGATAAGGGTAAATTAGGAACTAATTGTTAAATTATCTCTTGATTTTATAAATTGGACAAGTATTGTTGGACATCTATTTTTAGTATAGTGGACAAGTAAAGATGAACGGAGGGAGTATATATATGGTGAGGCAAATAGTTTGCAGCTAATGTAACCCACTATTAAAAACATAAAATGGCCCAAAATATCTATTCATTAATTCACATGTATATGTAATGTATTATATTGTAAAAATAGTGTATAACTATGTATATATTATGTATAACTAAGTATAAAAGATGTATATACATCTATATACACAGTTATACAATATTTATACATTGTTATATAATTTTTTTCTAATGTATAATTAGTGTATAACCGTATATATATGATGTATAAACAATGTATCCACATTATTATACACAAAATCAAATGTTAATCGGGTTGTGTTCTTTATCAACTAATCAACTGCTTGAATGGGTTAAAAACATGTCTTCTTCATCAACTATTTAGCTGCTCGAATTGGTTCAATAGCCATCAATCTATCTCCCAAAGTAGATCCCCAAATTTGAAATAATTCAAAGCTTTAAGACCTCAACAATGATGGCCTTTAAATTTCTAAATTTTAACCCTCAATAGTCACCAACTCAGCTCAATCAAATTTCAATTAAACCCACACTTCTGATCAACTTCTTTGAGCTATTTTCAATAAAATAGGACAAGACCCATGTGAAATTTCACAATAAATTTCAAATCTGAAAAATTCAGATTCTTCGAAGAATATGATAACAATTTGCTAATTTGAGATCAGAAGATAAAACATGAAAAGAGAGAACAAAGGAGGAAAATAAGCTATATGACTATATCGGATAACAAAGCAATAATTAAGCTATTTTAAGTAAGAAAGATAACTGAATGGTCACTTTACTTAATTTCCCCTTTTACATATAACTAGGTAAAAGTCCCTTCAATATGATTTGTGTTTTCTCAAGTATTTAACCTCCTTTTACCTATGATGAATTTGGACTATATATTTAACTGGAAAAATTACTTGAGTGAGTACTTTTTAATAAATAATTACTATTTTTAGCGATACTTTTTATTTATTACCATCTATAGCAATACTATGATAAATTTACACTATGTATTAAAAGTGAATTATGCATACAATATAGATGTATTATAAGTGTTTTTTAAATTTATTATGCTTGTTTGATAAAAATTTGGCACAATGAATTATAAGTGTATTAAAGTGTGTGATAACTGTATTATCCATGAATAAAACTTGTATTATATGTGTTATAAATTATTCTCTGCAATACGTATTAAAATTGTATTATAAATGTATTATAGATGTCCAATGAAAAAAAATGTTATTGTTATAAATGATAAATATTTTCTTAATATAACATATCTATGTAAGTTTTCTTATTTGACTTAGATAAATCCAACTCGTAAATGGATGGGTAACTTACATAAAACCCACATCTTTATAACTCAATTACTCTTTAAGACACCAATTTGCCTAATTACATTTTTATCACTTTTCATGCTTCGGATACATGCATATGTCATGTTGATTGTATGTATCTCGGATACATGAATAATTAATTATGAAAATTTTAATTAATCAAATCCCTTAATATAAGGCGAAAATCAAAGCATGTATATATATTTGTATTTAATTAATTTCATTTTATTACTTTTTAAAAATAATAAATTCATTAATTTCATTAATATAAGATGGAAACATGTATATCTTGGTTATGTAGTTTGATTAATTTTCATCTAATGTATCATTTTATATGTATCTAGTATTAATTTCATGTATATTTTAATATGTATCAAGTATTAATTTTATGTACCGGTTTATATATATTTAGTATTAATTTCATATATATATTAATATGTATCAAGTATTAATTTGATGTATATATTTATATGTATCAAGTATTAATTTCATGCATTTATTTATATGTATCTAGTATTAATTTGATGTATCTAGTACCAATTTTATACATTATATTCAAAATACAGTAAATTCAGTATTAATTTGATGTATCCAATATAAATTTTTGTGCACAGATACGTTTGATACATATATCTGAGATGTAGCAAGTACCAATTTCATTCATTATATTCAAAATACAGTAAATTTAGTATTAATTTGATGTATTCAATATAAATTTCATAACATGAATCCAAAAAATACACGTATCTAGTATCAAGTTGATCCATCACAACTTTTGATACATGTATTTGTACATAGATACATGCTTAAAAGAAGAAGAAGAAGAAGATGCAGAATAAGAAGAAACACAGATCTGGCCGAAAAAGAAGAAAAAGATGATGCAAAATAAGAAAAAACACATATCTAAATTAAACTCACACAAAGTTCAACAATATGAGAGTCCTCGTTAATGAAGGAAAGAGGAAAAGTAGAGGATGGTTGTTCTAATCCTCTTTCACCAATAATCCTAATTCCTCTAAAAGGAAAAAATTACAATGACAAATTATTGTGAAAAAATCACAATTCAAAACTAGATGATTGGATCAATTAAATAACCAGCGTATCCATTTATGGCCAACGTATCTATTTATGATTGGGATATTAAATGACCAGCATATCTATTTATGGTTAGGCTTGAGGAAGGAGAGAGAAAAAAAGAAGGAGAGAGAGAAAGTGGCATGTATCTGGCAATAAAAATGATAGGAATTGTTAAGATGTGGATATTATGTAATTAATTTAAAGTAGAGAGAAATTTAATAATTATGATAAGGATGTATAGTTATTTAGATAATTTACCCTTGATTTAAGTTGTGTCCAAAATGAACCTACCATGAAAATAAGCCCAGCTCAACCCATCCAAACTTGAAGGGTTTGTGCGAGTGCGGAAAGTATGGAAAAACATCTCGTAATGTATTTAACCAGAAAATAGATTATGCTCTTGCGGAAGTATCTACTCGTTACGGAATCTCAGGTGTCAAAGTGTGGAGTCATATTTACGTGGGTTAATTTTGGCACTAGTGATATTCCAACTGTTACAACAATTTGCATAACCGCGAACACTGATATTCCTCTCATTTTAAAAAGAATGAATACAAAATTTATGAAAAAAAAAATAAAAAATTGTATCTTGTTGTCTTAAATTAAAGATATGTCAAATGTATCAAAATGCCCTTTAATGTTGTGGTCTTACATATGTCATGTAAAAGTTGAAATTTAAAAGTTGCTAAAAAAGAAAAGGATCATTCTTTATAAAACGGACTAAAAAAAAGTAGGTCATGCTTTTTTAAACGGAGGGAGTATTTGATAAGGGAATTTTAAAAAAAATATATTTTTAATATAAAATATTACATTCACGTAGCCATAATTGTAACCGCATAGTTTATACTCCCTCAGTTCCATATTAATTGGTCACTATACTAAAAATAGATGTCCCATATTAGTTGACCACCTTACAAAATCAAGAAAGCATTAATTAAAATTTTCCATATTACCCTTGCAATTAATTCATTTTGAAAGCATTTACACATGTTTGTAAAGTTTCAAAGATTTTAAGGGGTAAATTAGTAAAATTATATTCTTATTTATGATTTTCTAACATGCGTGTAAAAATAAAAGTGATCAACTAATATGAGACGGAGGGAGGATTATTTTGGGAAAACTACACAAATTGGATTCAATGGTAAAACTATTTACCTAAAATAGACTCAGCCCAATCTATTTAGGTTTAATGGACTAGCGGCCCAAACTATTTACCTACTTGCTCACTTTTTCCTTTTCTTATTTCGCGCATGACGTCAGCATGACATCAGCGTCACTACCATGAATTAATCTTTTGTGATACTCCGTCGATATATTGATACTCTATCAGTATCATATAGGACTGAGCTTAATCTTTTATGATACTTCATCGATATATTGATACTCTGTCGGTAGGGGTGAACAAAATCAAACTGCAAATCGAATTAAATTGCAAATTGAACCAAATCGCAAAAAAAACCCGACTAATGATTTGGTTTGACTTGGTTTGGTATTGGAAAAAAAATCCGACTATAATTGGTTTGGTTTGGTTTTAACTAGAAAAGTCAAATCGAATCGAATCAACCCGATAGTACATTTATACTATTTTTAAAAATATTTTATACATAAAAATATTTATTGTGATATAATTTATAAATATTTTCTTAAATTTTTTCATAGTTTTTATCTTTCAACATATTGTTTCAAGTTTAAACTTAGAATTTTTAAATGGTCCAATAAGTTTTTATAAGGAAAAATTACGGGGCATAGAATATTGAAGGGCTTAATTACGGGATATGAGTTAACTTTCACATAATTACATTTTATAGGTATAGTTTAGAACAAGTAGCTATTATTTTGGACAACATATACATTTTGGGGGAAGAAAATGTATATTACCTATTCTCAAACTCCTTCTCACCCAATTATCGGCTGAATTCACACCCCACCCCCATGATTTATGAAGATTTCCATCTTAAAAAGATTTTTCTAAAATTTCATCCTTCTTTAGTTATGTTTATATATGTATATAAGTATATACCAACTAAAACGCACATATGTATATGCAATTGGAATGCTTTGTTTTTTGTTATACATTGTATATGAGATTCATACTTTTGAGATTCAAATGTATATGAGATTCATACTTTTGAGATTCAAATGTATATGAGATTCATACTTTTGAGGTAACTACCATGCGTTATGGAGATTTCCATTTTAAAAAGATTTTTCTAAAATTTCATCCTTCTTTAGTGATGTTTATATATGTATATAACAACTAAAATGCATATATGTATATGCAATTGGAATGCTTTGTTTTTTGTTATACATTGTATATGAGATTCATACTTTTGAGGTTCAAATGTATATGAGATTCATACTTTTGAGGTAACTACCATGCTTTATGGAGATTTCCATTTTAAAAAGATTTTTCTAAAATTTCATCCTTCTTTAGTGATCTTTATATATGTATATACCAACTAAAACGCATATATGTATATGCAATTGGACTGCTTTGTTTTTAGTTATACATTGTATATGAGATTCATACTTTTGAGGTTCAAATGTATATGAGATTCAAACTTTTGAGATTAAAATGTATATGAGATTTATACATATCAATATATACATTTGAAATGTATATGCTTAGTTAACTTGAATCTCAAATACATATATACAATAGATGGTGAACATATGAGTATATGAAATTGCAAAGTATATGAATGATTATTTGTATCTGAGATTTTTCAGCTGTATCAGTCAATTATGAAGAAAGAATATTGGTGAGAGTAAAAGACGCATGATTTATGGAGATTTCCATTTTAAAAAGATTTTTCTAACTAATTTTTAGGAATCTATTTTTATGGTATATACGTATATAAGCGTTTATATACAAATCGAGGGTTGATTTTGGAACTTGAAATTAGCTACGCTTTGGAGTTTTTGACCAATATCATTCCTATTGTTTCTCCTCAACTTCTACTACATCCTTATAATTAGAGGTGTACAAAATCGAATCGCAAACCGAACCAAACCACAAAAAAAAACCCGACTAATGGTTTGGTTGACTTAGTTTGGTATTGAAAAAAAAATAGCTATAATTGGTTTGGTTTGGTTTTAACTGAAAAAATTCAAACCGAACCGAACCAACCCGATATTACGTGTATATTATTTTTAAAAATATTTTATACATAAAAATATTTATTGTGATGTAATTTATAAACATTTCTTAAATTTTATCATAGTTTTTATCTTTCAACATATTGTTTCAAGTTTAAACTTAGCATTTTTAAATGGTTCAATAAGTTTTTATAACCCATAAATATTAGTAACTCAAATAAAGCTCAAATCAATACTAATGCTAACAAAAAAATATTCAATTCAACACTAGGAATGACAATCATATTTGATGTCTATTCTTTAATTTTGATAAATACATAAATTAATTTTATTTTTCTATTTAATATTTAGTCATGTAGTTAATACTTATTAAACTTATTTTAGCATGACTTAATACTGTTAAATTATGATTATTTTTATTATGATCTATTAATATGCAATATTTATTCTATGCGATTTTATTTTTGTTTTG
The DNA here is from genome assembly GCA_003996215.1 of Jaltomata sinuosa. Classification (NCBI taxonomy): domain Eukaryota; kingdom Viridiplantae; phylum Streptophyta; class Magnoliopsida; order Solanales; family Solanaceae; genus Jaltomata; species Jaltomata sinuosa. The sequence continues at coordinate 248,191 of QJPP01007531.1, forward strand.
GTTGAATATTTTATTGTCATCACTCATTTATATTTTGTGTTATTTTTTTAAAAAATACCCTAGATAGTTGTATCTTGCTAGGATTAAAGAAATATTTGAAGCACAAGTTAATTATATGTTTGTATGAAGACTTTACCGGAAAAAACCCGAAAAACCTGAGGAAACCGAAATAACCCAAAAAAATCTGAGGTTGAAAAACTCGACTTTTATTGGTTTGGTTTGGTTTATAAATTAAAAAACCCGACATTAATGATTTGGTTTGATTTTTTAAAAAATCCGAACCAACCCGGTCCATGTACACCCTACTTATAATATCTTACTTAATTGAAAACATTCTTTAAGTTTTTCAAACTTAACCAAAAACATCCCTCTGTTAACTTTTCCATCTATATCTAACGGAGCTTTCTTTTTCTCACGTGCATTGCTTATTTTTGTTCTTGTTATTCAGCAAATTTTCCCATAAGCTCTTCAAAGAGTAAAAATACTCCATAACTGATTAATTGGACGATCCACTAACACTTACTCCAATTTTTTTCCCTTTTTTCATTGTTCAAATGCTCACAGATTCTCTATTCATATCATTAAGATAATTCCTCATATGTAAGGCTAAATCATGAAAGAGGGGTAAAAATTGTAGGGAGGGGATAAGAAGAATCACAGGGGATAAAGTAGGACAAAATGAGTAGTCAGAATAGCTGATTGTTGAATGCATAATTCAAAGATAACCATTACCATAATTTAGATTCGTTTATACAAATTAATACTCTCCTACTCAATTTATGTAATGGTATTTAACTGTGCATGAAGTTTAAAAAAGAAAATAAGATTTTTAAAGCTTGTGGTCTAAAGCAAAGTCACTTTGTGTCGAGAGTCTATCAGAAACAATTTATCTACCTTCTCAAGATAGAGGTAAGGTCTGCATGTAATACATGCTTCGTTCCAAACTCCACTTGTGGAATTACAGTGGGTATGTTGTTGTTGTTGTTGTTGTTGTTGTTGGTCTAAAACAAAGTCATAAATATTTGTGAGGTTATAAATCTTTTCGTTAAGGGTATAATAGATATTTCAAAGTTGAATTATACTAAATATAAAACGGTGTTATTCTTTTTAAAATTGATAAAGAAGAAACAGTGATACATAAATTAAGGTGGAAGAAATATATAGTTATCAATTTCAAAAGTGATTTTCTCATGTAAAACATCTGCTGTGTTATGCATATACTACACAGTATACATCATTATTAAGTGATCACTGTAACTATCCTTTAGGAACCTTAGTAAAGATGGGAATAGTCCAAGTTCCGTTGAATATGGATGAAAAAGTTAACAGAGGGATGTTTTTGGTTAAGTTTGGGAAACTTAAGGGATGTTTTCACTTAAGTGAGATATTATAAGAATGTAGTGAAAGTTAAGGTGAAATAATAGGGATGATATTGGTCAAAAAACTTAAGCTATGGACCTTGAATAATTTAGCAAACTATAGTTATTTATGAAATTTTGCCTTTTTATAACTCATAGATATTAGTGATTCAAATAAAGCCCAAATCAATACTAATGCTAACAAAAGATTATTCAATTCAACACTAGGAATGACAATCATGTTAGATATCTATTCTTTAATTTTAATAAATACATAAACTAATTTTATTTTTTTGTTTAATATTTAGTCATGTAGTTAATACTTATTAGACTTATTTTAGCATGAGTTAATACTTTTATATTATGATTATTTTTATTATAACTTATTAATATGCAATATTTATTCTAACTCATTTATATTTTGTGTTATTTTTTTAAGAAATACCTTATATAATTGTATCTTGGTAGGAGTAAAGAAATATTTGAAGCACAAGTTAATCATATATTTGTATGAAGACTTTATCGGAAAAAACCCAAAAAAACTCAAAAACCCCGAGGAAACCAAAATAACCCGAGGTTGAAAATCCCGACTTTATTGGTTTGGTTTTGGTTTATAAATTTAAAAATCCGATTCTAATGGTTTAGTTTGATTTTTAAAAAATTCGAACCAATTCGGTTCATGTACACCCCTACTTGTCGGTATCATATATGACTGAGCTTAATCATCTGTGATACTCTATCAGTATATTGATACCATGTCAGTATCATATAAGATTGAACTCTTTTTTTAAGAATAAATAAGAAATAATTAAGAGAAAATTATTAAAGTCACAAGCTTATTTATTGAACTCTAAATTAGTAGAAAATATATTTTTATAATTTTTTTTTCTCTTTTAGCAATTTTAAAAAAATTGTATCTAAATTATGACTCTCTTTTTAAAATTAAAATATTGAAGAATTGAAATATACCTCAACAATAGGGACAACTACATAAATGCCCTTTAAAGGGAGTGACTTTGCATTTTTACATTCCATAAGAAGGTCTTACAAAAATAGTCTTCCTTCTTTTTATGTATAGAACAACTACCTTTTTGTCTCTCTATACCTCAAATATTTTTAAACAACTCTTCATGTTCATTTGCCTCTCAACTTCTACATTTATTTCTTTTTCTCTTTTTTTATTTTCTTTTTCTTTTTTCTCAACCTTTATTTTTCTTTTATTTTTTCTTCTAGTTTTTTTTTTCTTTTTTCTCAATCTTTATTTTTTTCTTTTCTCCTCTCAATTCTATTTTTTTCTCCTTTTTGATTTTTTTTTTCATTTTTCTCAACCTTTATTTTTTTCGTTTATTTTTTGTTTTGTCTTTTTTTTTCTTTTTTCTCAATCTTATTTTTTTCTTTTTTCTCTCAACTTCTATTTTTTTCTTTGATTTTTAATTTTTCTTTTCTCTTTTTTTTTTGGATTATTTTTCTCAACCTTTTTTTATTTTTTATTTTATGAGATGTTCTATAACTCTTGCTTTAGAGGCAAGACTTAGCCCAAAGACTTTCAAACAACAAATTACGCCCATGAGCAAGACTTGACACTAGTATATTGTGTCTTGATTTATGAGATGTTTTATAACACTTGCCTCAGAGGCAAGACTTAGCCCAAGGACCTCTCAAAAAATACAAGTTACTCTCCATGGGCAAGAGTTCACACTACTTCATTATGTCTAAATTTATGAGATACTCTATAACTCTTGCCTTAGAGGCAAGACTTAGCTCAAGGATTTTCAAACAACAAGTTATGCCCCATGAGCAAGACTTGACACTACCTCAGTGTGTCTTGATTTATGAGATATTCTATAACTCTTGCCTTAGAGACAAGACTTAGCCCAAGGACTTTCAAACAACAAGTTACGCCCCATGGGCAAGAGTTGACACTATCACATTGTGCTTGATTTATGAGATGCTCTATAATGCTTGCCTGAGAGGCAAGACTTAGCCCGAGGACTTCCAAATAACAAGTTACGCCCCATCGGCAAGAGTTGACACTACCACATTGTGTCTTCATTTATGAGATGTTCTATAACTCTTGCCTTAGAGGCAAGACTTAGCTCAAGGACTTTCAAACAACAAGTTACGCCTCATTGGCAAGAGTTGACACTAGCACATTATGTCTTGATCATGAGATGCTCTATAACGTTTGCCTTAGAGGCAAGACTTAGCCCAAGGGCCTCCCAAAAAACAAGTTATGCCCCATGGGCAAGAGTTAACACTACTTCATTGTGTCTTAATTTATGAGATGCTCTATAACTCTTGCCTTAGAGGTAAGACTTAGCTCAAGAATTTTTCAAACAACAAGTTATGCCCCACGAGCAAGGCTTGACACTACCTCATTGTGTCTTGATTTATGAGATGTTCTATAACATTTGTCTTAGAGGCAAGACTTGTTCCAAAGGACTTCCAAACAACAAAGCACGCCCTTAAGTTTACTTTGATATCAAAGAAAGAAAATCGTCTTTGCGGATTATCCAACTTTCTGTTCATTAGCAAAAAATAATAGAAGTTAAGAAAAAAAAGAGAAAAGGAAAAATAAGATTTAAAAAGAAAAGAAAAAAGGAGAAAAAAAGATAAAGGTTGAGGAAAAATAAAAAAATAAAGGTTGAGAGAAAAAATAAAAATTAAAAAAATTGAGAAAAAAATAAAAATTAAAAAATTGAGAAATAAAGGAAAAAATAAAAATAAAAAGTTGAGAGAAATAAAGGTTGGAAAAAAAAAAGGTTGAGAGAAAAAAAATAAAAGTTGAGAAAAAAGAAAATGAAAATTAAAAAAATTGAGAAAAAACAAATAAAAGATAAAAGAAAAAGAAAAAATAAAAATTAAAAGTTGGGAGAAATAAAGGTTGAAAAAAAAAGAATAAAAAAATAAAGGTTGAGAGAAAAAGAAAAAAGAAAAAAAAGATCAAAAATATAAAGTTTGAGAAAAAAAGAAAATGGGAATTAAAAAAAATGAGAAAAAAATAGATAAAAGAAAAAGAAAAAAGAAAAAAAAGAACAAAAATAAAGGTTGAGAAAAGAAAATGAGAATTAAAAAGAAATGAGAAGAAAAAAAAAGATAAAAGAAAAAAAATGAAAATTAAAAATTGAGAGACAAATGAACATGGAAAGTTGTGGTGTAGAGGGACAAAAATGTATTTATTCTATACATAAAAGGGAAGAAAGAGTATTCTTTAAAGATTTTTCTTATGGGGGGCAATAATTGAAGACCACTCACTTTGGGAGATACCCTATGTAATTTCCTGATCAACAATATCATGACAGTATATAGATATACCATAATGGTATTATGGATGATTGAGTAATTTCATCAAAGGACTAAAGCAAACCTCAATGAAACATTGTTCAGTTACTCTTTGATACCACCAGAGTATATTATAATTTGATGGTATCAAGGAGGAAGAAGTAGTCCTTCAATGAAGGCACTGCTCAGTTAATTTTTGATACCATCAGAGTATATATATAATGTGATGGTATCACAGAGAAAAAAAAGGGCGGACGCTGACGCCAACATAATTTTTTAAAAGATAAAATACAATTTTAGAATAAAAAGGGGTATGAAAGTAAGGGCATTTGAAAATAAATAGTTTTTTGGGGAGGTACAAGTGTTCTTTTCACTATTATTTTTTGCATCAGTGCTTATACACATGGTATACAATATTATACATCATATACACATACTATACTTAAATATATAAACCTTGTATATAAGTGTATAATAGTATACAAGATGTGTTTATACACACAGAACACTTTTACACTGTTATACAAAATTAATTATACAAACAACTGAATTTCATCTCCTATAAACTTCAACCACAAAACTCCATTCGAAATAGATCAAATAATGTTGTTGATTTTTAACTTTAATTCACCAAAAATGTAGCTATTCTTCGAATTAGTGTTTTAAAAAGCAATTTTGAGACTCGATTTGGGGCGGGGCACTGACAAAATGCTTCGGGGCTCAAGTGTGGAGCTTAGTTCTGGGAGGCTTATCTCCAAGCGCTTGATTGTACGTTCTAAACACGCTCAATGCCCAACGTTCGGGGCTCGCCTAATAGTTCTTACACAAATTATTTCAAATTCCTTAGCCAACACTATTGATCCTCATAATTCTTTAATAACTAAATGGTGCCTAGTAGTTTTTTTTCATCTATAAAAGCAAGAAAATTGAGAATAACTCAAATAACAAGTCATATTATTGCTTATTTACTACCTGAGAACGGTATGAGGTTGAATATCACTTAATATTTTTGTTTAAAGTGTATATCCAAATTTTTACATCTTTACTTATCATTGGTCTTTATGTTTTTGTCTTATATAACAAAATTATCATATTTTATTATTTTGTTATTTGAAACTATTTTATTTTTATTCATGAAGAAGTGATATTCTAATTATAATAGTAATAGTTAATTAATTATTTCTTTTATGGAGGTAAATTACATAGTATGATAGTCATATATTTTAAGAATTTGTGATTCTTTTATTGTTAGAAAGTTAAAATTTTAAAGTTGATTTGCATCCATAATCAGGGGCGGGTCAAGCACATTAGTGGCCTAAGGACAAAACCAACGGAGGCCTTAAATTTTTAAGATTTTTTTTTTATACAGTATACTTTTTAAATTTCTTGACATGCAAAGTTGTTAATTATTTTTTTATAATCGATTTCATCTAATAATTCTATTCAATTAATAATATAATCAATGCATTTAATCTTTCTTGAGACATAATACTCTAGATATATCAAAAAAAATTAAATTTTTTCTACAAATAATATTTAATATTTTTCTTGTAAAAAGCTTATAATCTATTATTGCAAAAAAATGAGGCCCCTAAAATTTGAGGTCTAAGGCGATTGCCTACTTTTTAAAATGATAGAGTCGCCCATGCCCATAATAGCTTTTATATCATTGTATTATTCTACTTGTAAAATGATGTTAGACATTTTGTTGAGTTCTTTTAATCATGTTTTAAATTTTTTAAAATTATTAATGTATTTTTTATAATTTTTGTGTTTATTATACTATTTTTACTATATTATAAATTAAAAATTAAAGATCCATGGGGCAGGACGCCCCGAGGCTTACGCCTCTCTCCGTGCCCCGTGATACATAAAACGCCTCGCGTCATACCCCATCTTTTAAAACACTGCTCCAAATAACTCATCTCCACAAAATTAAATGTTCCACTGCATCCACGAAAACTCATCCCCCATCTTCGAATAGATTAGGAGCAATTCAATTTTTGTGGAACTTGAATGGTCAATCACTGTCAAAAAGCTTATGACAAGTTTACAGGTATTTTATCCATATGTTTGAAGCAACTTATAAGTAGAATTGGTCTCGATAAAAAGGTGGTTGCTAAACCGAGTCAAAATTTATAAAGTACTCTTATTTATGATTTTTCAAGTTCCAAAAAGTTTTACGATAGAACATCATACAGCGTAAAGATGTGTATCAAATGGGATTTTTAAGCTATATAATATTCTATCCGCTATATGATTTTTTTTATCAAGTTTCAAAAGGTTATTTTTCAAAGATGTGGATAAAAAAATTAGTAAAATTACACATCTTATTTTATTATTTTTTTTAACGATAGAATAAAAGGAAAAGTGAACAACTAATATAAGTCGGAGTGAATACTCTCAATTTTCCGTTTTTATATTTTAATGGGTGACGCATATCCCATTTTAATATCAGTGGTTTAGATCAAATTAACTAAAGCAACATCTTAAGATGGTTAGAATAATAAATATTTCCTTAATTAACTAGAGCAAGGTGGACTTAGTTTGACTTTTAAATGTGACTAAAGAGGAAAGCAGATCTGTATTTATTATTAATCTTAGATGAAGCAAAGCAACCATCGTTATTAACAAGGAATGGAACAGTTTAACTCTATAATTAATTTAGAAGTTGTAGTACATCTATGGCCAGCTAAGTCAGCTATCCACTTCCCAAAATCTTGGGTACTAGTGGACTAATAAAATTAATTAAAATAGTTAACTTTAAACTTCACATCCCCAGACAATAATTAAAACCTTCGTTTAGCACTAGACACAGGATTCAAGCATAACTTGAAATTCAACTTTTCACTATTAATGAGTTATAGATTTACTAGAAAAGTATAGTAAACTTTAATGGATAAGAAGAAAAAAAAATTAAAAAGCTGGACATCACTTGCTAATCCAACGCTTGAGTTAAGAAACTAAATCTGGTAATTAAAGGTGATCATAAAAGCATAAAGGTTGAATGAAGGACATTGTGTTTTGATTAAACAAGATGATAAGTGTAGCTTTTGTCTATTAGCTTCTTTTTGCTACTTGCTAGTGTTGTTGTTATGTGCCTTGGATTCATTATCTTGTAGATATACTAATCATCTTTTATGGTGATATAGGATAACTCTACTTTAATACTATATGCCTTTATCAATTTAACTTCAATAATTCTAACACATACTAAAGGAACTCCACTGCATTCATTTTCACAGAGATTGATCATTGAAGTAGCTAAAGAATCATATGAGCTTAATATATCACAGTTGTAGTAAGTAAGAGAAACAAGTGAAAAAAAAAAGATGAACAAGACAGATAATGGGAATGTAAAATTAGTTAAGTAAAAAAGTAAGCTAGTGGGACTTTTAAGATTCTTGGGTTGATAATGGAGCTGTCCAATATGACTTTACTGCAAAGAGAAGCTTTTCCCTCTCCAATGGTCCATCTTCATGATCCACTATTTGGCTATCCCAGTTCAGCCCATCTGCTATCCTCTTTACTTTGATCAATGTATCTACGTCATCTCTGATTATTACACTTCCTTCTGGCCTTAATATTCTGTCCATTTCCAGTAATATATCCTCCATTTCACATCTGTAAAAGACACATGCACTCTCACAATTATATAATCACCCCCTTGTGGTAATTTTTTTTTATATACATAGATCAATTTAAAAGTAACAAAAGTACCTTTCTTTATAGAGAGTAAATACAGAGTCAGCATGAATAAGATCATATGTTCTTGGGTAAGTTGACATGGCCTCACACCTACAACAAAGCACATGTTAAATCAAGAAATGTACTAATGTCTAAATGTGACAAGGGAAAAGCAAGGTAAAATAAAATTGAATGAAGCATAGTGAGAATTCATATATATAATATATAGTCGACCACTACTTGTTTGGGATTGAGATGTATGTAGTAGTAATTTTTGTATAGTGAAATTACCAGCTCTGGTATGTTCCGATTAATCCTCGTTCATAGATAACACCAAGGGTGTTAACCTTAGCTTCAGCAGGAACTATGTTCATGACCCAAACAGGGTCATCAACCAAATTGGCAGCAAAACCACCCAAGTAGGCATTCATATCTAATAGATTTCGGTATCTCCCCGGCTGGCCTAGTTGATTATTCACTGTCTTGTAGTACGAAACTCTTCTTTTCCATAGTTGTGAATCCTTCTTGAAAGTGTCTGACGTGACCCCATTTACAGTTCCTCTGCTAATCCTTGGTGGTATCGCGTGCAATCTTTTAGGCCATTTTTCCAATTGTCCACCAGCTACCTTTTCTTCACTTGAAACTTCAGGCAAGGAAGCTAAACAAGTTTCAATCTCTGTGTACCTGAATTCAATACATCAATAAGACAACTCCTTAGTATAAAATTATAGCTTGTAAACGACTATGATTGGATCGGAGGAGGGACAAACCAGCCTCTATCAGGATCTTGGGCAGGGCACATGGGAGGATTTTTTGATGCCTTTCTCAATTCTTTGCATTGTAAATGGTTGTATGGCTTTTGCCATATTGCAATGTCATCTTTCTCAATGAACTTCTTCCAGCAAAGACTTCTAGCCACTTTCTCAATTTTAGTTTGTTCAGCATTTAGGTCATCTCTGGTTCTTTCCCAGCCTTTCCAGTATTTCCTCCAGCGGATTGGTGGACCGGAGAGGATCCAATATCCGCCAGGCCTCAGCACTCTATCAACTTCGATCAAGTACGTACCATCTGAGCGATCAATCAACCAAAACATTAATTATACAATATAACCGCGATGCCATTATTACAGAAGTATATTTACATAATTTAGTACGCACCATATTCGCCCCAAGGAATGAGGCAACGAGAGCAGTGAGCCATGTCAAAAGCTCTAGAGGGATAAGGGAGTCTCTTGGAGGCAATAACTCCAATCAAAGCAGGAACTCCACGCTCAAGAGCAAATTGAACCTGTGCTTCGTGTGTGTCTCTGGGTGCAAATGATATAGCTAGGATATTCCTTGACAATAGATACGCCCCCCAACTAGCCACCTGTGTAAATTGTACTAACAGCTTCTTAAAATAATCCCCAATAATAATGTACAAAGTCTTGATTGGTGGTCCTAATATGTATCTTGTTGAATAGAAATATGGTTCATGCAATACTACCAAATTTCTGGTAGATTTCACTGTTGAGTTAGGAAGAGACATAATGCATGCAGTGCCAGGTGTACATGAGAAATTATGCATGGAAAAGTTTAGTTCAGGGAAAAAAGCTTTTTGGTTTGTTTCTGGATCCAAAAAAGCTCTGGTCCTGCTTTTGAGCACAGTTTAACAAAAAAAAAAGGCTTTTGCAGACTTCTAATATGTGGGAATTACTACTTCCGTTTTAAAAAGAATGATCTATTTTGATTTGACACGAAATTTTAAAAAATAATTTTCTTTTTGAATTTTGTGGTGTTAAATTAACTGTATCAAAATGCCTTTTAATCTTGTAATTTTAAATATGCTAGATGGAAAGTTGAAATTAAAGTGTTGCCAAAAAAGAAAAGATTATTCTTTTTTAAACAAACTAAAAAGGAAAGTAGACCATTCTTTTGTAAAACGGAGCGATTAGCTAAATCAAGAAATGAAAACTAATCCAAGATAGTAGAAATCAAGATTCGTGGAGCGCAATTAACGGAGAAGAAAACACCCATAAAAGGAAAAAAGAAAGAAAAGAAAACAGGGCATTCAATTATATAGCCCTGTTTTAATAGAAAAGTCTACAATTAGCAGCAAGAAATTGATCATACTAAATGAAGATAAAAGAAAGAAAAAGAAAAATTACCCCACAGCCTGTATCAATGGCAGTCCTAATGGAACCATCTTTAAGATTAATCAATTTTCCAATATCATCAATGTATGCATCAGCACCATTGGGGAACATAGTACCACCACCAGGGAATCTGAACCTATCACCTTCGAATCGAATCCAGTTCTGTACTGCCTTCTCCACTGTCAATTCTTTGTGAGGCACATTAGCATACCATGCCAGATCCCTGCTCAGTGGCCACTTGAATGGATTCTTGTAACCATACGCCGCCGGTATACGGCATTTCAAGAATTCACTCTGTTCAGGACAGTGTCTTTCTCTGTATATCAACCTGTCCCTGTTGAACTTTAACGACCTTTGTGGGTCTTCACAGGGTGTGTACTCACTGTACTTAACGTCACAGGGCGGGTAAATCTTGACGGTGTCATCTGGGGCCACAGCTCCGCCCTCACCTGCGGAATGGTGAGTAGTGAAATCCAATTGTGGAGATGAAGATGATGAAACAGGGGAAGTAGTAGTGTTTTGAGAAGGGAAGCAATTAGTGGTAGCTGAGGCAACAATGTTAGAAGTGGAAGTGAATACTGGAAGGGCAACGCTGTTGTTGCTGTGTTGTAAGTAGCCAGCGTAGTAACAAGCACAACAGAGGAAAGTAATGGCAGCTACAGAATAGTAAAGATTGAGTCTTTTCCAAGAAGAGAAAGGGTGTGTGGCTGCTGATGGTTTGGAGGTTGGTGTATAGTATGGGGTTTGGTTAGAACCCGCCATGGCAGGGCAAAAATGGTCCTTTAATTTGTAAGGGATATGATAAATTTTGTTTGCTGGTACTTTTATAGGAGTTAGTGAGAAGAGAAGCACGCTGGGGGTTGGGGGTATGGGGAGTTGGATTGAGTAGATATTTGACAAGTGTTTAGTATAAAGATTTCCAAGTTGGACATGTAAACCGGAGTTTACTCCCTACTACTAGTACATTGTTATTTGTTAGTTCGTGTACTCCCTCCGTCTCATATTAGTTGATCATTTTTATTTATACGGTATCTTAAAACATCATAAATAATTCACTCCTTAAAAAGTATTTTTAAAACTTTACAAACAATTGTTCACACTTTTAAAAAGAATTAATTGTAAGACTAATATGGGGAATTTTTAATTAATTTAGTACTCCCTCCGTCGATCTTTACTTGTCCAATATATTAAAAATAGATGTCCAACGATACTTGTCCAGTTTGGAAAATTAATGGATAATTTATCATTATGTGTCCATTTTACCCTTGCTATTAAATACTATTCATTACCATATGCATTTCTCAAAACATTAAATTTATTATATTCAAAGGGTGATATAGTAAATTAACTCTATTATTTATTATTTATTAAGGTGTGTGTCAAATTAATAGTGGACAAGTAAAGATGGATGAAGAGAGTAAAATGGACAACTAATATGAAATAAATATTTTTAATAAGATAATCAACTAATATGAGACGGAAAAAAAATTAGTATACTACTAGCACATTGTTATTTGACCACTCAAAAGAGATCAAAGATTGTTGACGTGTGGATCATGGAATATAGTTTGTGAACTCTACGATCTTACTTTTTCTATTTGCTAATATTTACTCTTTTCAAAATGTAGTGAAAATTGGTGGTTCTCTTCTACTCCTAAACAGAAAGGCATGGAGTCTGGAGGAGTTTAAAAATATTACTCCCTCAGTCCATTTTTACTGTTTTAGGTTTGATTTAATATACCTCTTAAAAAATATTTATTAATAAAATGATAAGTGTATTATATTATTTTTTGAATATAATGAATTTAACAGGAAAAGAATAAAAAAGGATCTTAAATTATGTGAAATTAAAAAAAGAAGATATTTTTCGTTAATAGTTTGATTTAAAAATGCCTCTATCGTTAATACTTTGGTCCAAAATGCCTTTGACATTAATATTTTTGCCCAAGAATATCTTTTTATGATAAACATATTGTTTCTTTTCTTTTTAAACACATTAATTTCCTAGTAAAATTGTTATCACTTATAAAGAAACTTTTTTTTTTGTTTCTTTTCTTTTAAAATCTCTTTAACCAATAAAAAAGTGAGAACTAATTATTTTTCTTCTTAACAACATTTTATCAATTAAAATAGAATAATTTTATGTACTTTTTAACAGATAATATAGATTATATATATATAAGATCATAGTGGATGAGGCTCCTCTCCATTTTCTTTCTCTCTATTTTCCCCAAGTTCCTACTTAGATGAGAGACATGTGTCATAATTAAGAATTGAAGGTTGAGATCTAATTACCTAAATCAAGATCTTAACCATAGTTAAAATAACAAATATTTTCTTTATTCACTCTAATTTTTTTTTAACAATTCCACATTTCTAGCTAAAAGATTACTTATCTCATTTATAAAATAATTCAAAAATTATCTCTTTTCCCAACTATTTATATTTTCTTCATTTAATCTAAAAATATTTAACAATCCCACAATTCTAGCTAAAATATTATTTCATTTATAAATTAATTCTAAAATTTTCTCTCTTTTCTATTTTATCACGTTCTTCTTCTCGTGAAACATTTTTTTATAACAGTTCTTCTTGATTTTTTACCTTATCAAACATGGAAGAAATAAAAATCCAAGTGGGTGTTTGACATGTAAATTAAGAAAAAAATCACTTTATTTAAAATTGTCAAAGTTGAAGTTGGAGTTGTGTTTGATCAAAATTTTTGCAATAAATATTTAGAATTTAAATGTATTAAGAACACATAAAATATAATTTAAATATTAAATATAATTTAAATGGAGTTATTTTATGAAAATAAAAAAAAATCAGAAAAAAGTGAAAAAATTTCATGGCCAAACGAGTCCTAAGTAATACTTAGCGGGAATAATAAGATCAAAGTGAATCAACATATAACACTAAAAATCTATAAAGAATAAAAACTAATATTTCTATAAAGAATAAAAACTCATATTTTTTTTATATATTTTTTTTGAAAACAGACCTAAATAGTTGGGAAAAGAGATAATTTTTTGAATTATTTTATAAATAAGATAAGTAATCTTTTAGCTAGAAATGTGGGATTGTTAATTTTTTTTAGAGTAAACAAAGGAAATATTTATTATTTTAACTATGGTTAAGATTTTGATTTAGGTAATTAGATCTCAACCTTCAATTCTTAATTATGACATATGTCTCTCATCTAAGTAGGAACTTGGAGAAAATGGAGAGAAAGGAAATGGAGAGGAGCCCCATCCATATGGTTCTTGATTTTAAAGTTAAGATACAACAATCAAAATACCATAGAACACGAAACCTTATTACATTGCTTCAACTCACAAAAGGAAAAAGGAGCAAATATACCCCTCAACTTTGCGATTTAGAACGGATATACCCATCGTTAGAAAAATGGTATATATATATATACTCATCGTTTAACAAAAGGTGCATATAACCCTCATCGTCTAACAAATGATGCATATATAATCTTTTCGTTAACATACTGAATTAAAAAAAAAAAATCTAAAACTAATTTTTAAAATTTCAAAAAATGTCACATGGCTTTAACCCCAAAATAATTATCGCTTTAGCAAAAAAAGAAGAATTATCCCAAAATAAGTATTGCCTTAGAAATTCAAGCAAAAACAATACTTAATAATTTTCAACTATACCTTTATTTTGAAGAACTATTGTTTAGGCAAGTTTTTTCAGAAAAAAAAAGAAGTGTTTTTGGGAGTAGCAAAAACTTTTTTTCATAAGCTAAAAAAAATAGTTTTTTTTCAAAAGCATTTTTTATAAAAAAAACTTTTGAAAAAAAATACACTTAGAATCACTTTGAAAATGTTTGGTTAAACATTAATTGCTGATCAAAAGTTCTTTTAAAATTTTTAGCTAAACACAAACTGCTTTTCACAAAAAATAATTTTTTAAAAAACACTTTTGAGAAAAAAAAAAAGTTTCAAAATAAGTTAATTCTAAAAATTTAGCTAAACAGGCTATTAATAAATTATATCTTACATTTTTTTAATGGCTAAAATGACACTTATTACTATTATGTTGAAATAGAGTATTTAAGCTCTAGTAAATTAATTGAAATAAGAGTACCGTTAGAATTAGGTGTTGACTTCTCCGTCAAGTAGATGTCTCCTGTTTAAGGTAAAGTGAGTTACCAGTTAGGCTTTGCCTTTTAAATGAATATCCTACTCACCCTCTCTTACAGCTTACAAATGTGAACATGAAAAAAGTGGGATAGCACACACCAAGTCATTTTCTTTGTCTATTCTACTGTGCTGAAATTCTAATGACCACATTAATTAAGGGTGTGTTCGGTATGAAGCAAATTTTATTTTATTTTTAGGAAAAAATAAGTGAGTTTTTTAATTTATTTTTTTGTGTTTGATGTGTATGTAAAAAATGTTATCTTATGTTATATATATAATTTAGATAAATACTATGAGATGTGAGGGTTGGATAGTGAGATGTGGGGATGGGGGTTGTTAGTATTTATTTTATTTTATTTTTGGTTTTTCATTCGGTATTCGGTATTCACATTGAAGCTCGACTAATTTGAATTTGCATCGGGTAGGGCCCGTTCGAGAAAAGCGCTCCCTACCAGAAAATTTTTTCATACTTAGGGCTCGAACTCGAGACTTCTGATTAAGGGAGGAGCATCTCATCTACTGTACCACAACCTTTGATGATGGATATAGTATAAGTTAATGTTATTAATGGAAAAGTATTGATAAGAGGTTTTTGTGAATATATTTTTTAGTCATCTTTTAAAAATTATTTAATAATTGAAAATACTTTTAGATTTAAAACTAACTCGTTATGATTTAAAAGGTGTCTTTCAAAAGTAACAGGTTGTGATTGAAATGATGCATGTGATATTCATCACAACATTCTGTTCTTGTGAAAAAATTCGAATTAATTATTGATATTCAAATTGTAGTGACTTTGTAAATTCCGAAAGAATTCTGCCAAATTCCTGAACAATTATAAGTGCAAGGCTTAAATTCTTTAAGAAGAGTGAATACACTACTCAAACGAGTTCTGAAATTCCTACAAAGTTTTTAACAATTATTAAAGAATTTAAATTTCATTGGAATGAATGGCACTGGAGTTGATAGCGTTCTCAACAAGATGTTTAAAGGTTTCAAGTTGGATCGCTTTGATAGTATGAACTTCACCCTGCTTGACAAACATGTTGTTTAAAGTGAACATACAAATTCCTTGACATGAAACTTTTAATTTCAAATAATTAATGAAAAATCTATCATGAAACAAGTAAATGGAATACTTGTCTTGATTTTTGGACTCAGAGTTTAAAGTGAATGTTTCTGAATCTCTTCAAATGGTTGCTATACTTGTAAAATTGTCAACCACTTGAAATGACTATAGAAAGAACCTGTTATATTCTTTCAAAGGTTTGAATCAGTTGATGAAGCATATTCAAATTCAAATTGAGGAAGAAACACAAAAACATGAAAGTAGTATGCTTTAGAAATTGTTTCAAAGATGAATAATGTTGAGTTTAGCAGGACAAATAATTTCAAAAAAAATTGATAACAAAGCTGAAAATAGAGAAAGTTTGAGACTTCAAATAATAATAATTTTTCTAACAGTAAAAAAACATGTCATGTTATCATTGTGATAAGAAGGGTCATTTCAAGAGAAACTGCATATTTTTCAAGAGGCAGAAAAATAAAGATAACACTGTACAGAAAAAAAAGTGAATAATGTTGAACAACTCATAAGGTGTTATAGATATGCTAATAAGGCTAATGTACATATTAAAGCTTCATATAATGTGTCAGTTACTTGTACGCTCATAACTTATAGTTTCAGATGAGAGTCTTTGGTATTTAGATGTCTACCGTTGCTCATCTTGTTATTTGACTCATTGAGCATTTTTGTATATCTATTTGTTATTCTGACTGCTCTACATACCAGTACATGTTGTACATATATTGTCCCTATGTTTGGGGGCGTTAATTTTCTGTAAATACAGGATCAAGTATACACATTAGCAGACCTTCACATTAGAAAGTTATTTCGTATTTGATAAAGCAGTTGGTAAGCTCCATTGTTATTTGAAGTCAAGAGATGTCTAGTACTCTTTATTTGTACTCATAGTCATAGTTTGAATACGTCGGGGCCTTGTTCTAACTATTTGATACTGTACAATTACAAATTCTATTAGAGTTTCGTAGACGATGTAAAATTGTCATATGTAATTATAGCTTCAGTAGTCCGCTGCATTAGTGTGGCCAGTTTGTCAATGCTGGTTTGTACAACTTCTTATTACCGTCTTATGAATAGTGGATCATTCACTTAACGCAATTCATTTGTATAGTACATGCTCATACAATACTTGTCTACCCCGTTCAGGCTTGGGGCATGACAAGGGCTATAGCCTGTGGGGCTATGTGTGATTTCCTTTGGGGCTACGTGTGAGGTTTTTTTGGGGCTACATGGAGGTGCCTTCGAGGCTACGTGTAAGGTTTCTTTGGGGCTACATGGAGGTGTCTTCGAGGCTACGTGTGAGGTTGCTTTCGGGGCTAGTTTGTGCCTATTACTATTGTATATTTGTGTCAGGAGCAGGTAAACTTGGTTGCATATTACGTTCGGTGGTATATTATGATTTTGATTTTAGTTATGAAGTTTCAGTAATTCTGTCGCCTTACATACTCCGTATATTATTTTGTAGTGACGCCTAATTGTCTGGGGTGCTGCATTTATACACGCAGATTTTGGACAGACCAGTAGGCAGGGAACTTCGTAGGGCGTTGTCGAATTCAGTAGATGGTTGGAAAGCTCCATTTTTTTGGGACTGTTGAGTCATAAGTCTTAGATTGCTATATAACTGATGGGTAGGTCGAGGTCCTATCCCTACTATGTGTTAGCAATGGTGTTCCTAAAGGCTTGTAGATAGGTGTTGTACGTTCAGTAAGTCGGATGTGATTATGACGACCTTGTTATTAGCTGTTGTTTCAGAAAGTGTTAGCCTTGTGTACGTATTTGTATTACGAGTTGTTTGGTTGTTCAAATATTTTAATGGCTTCTCCTTGACAACCCAAATGTGTTGGAGAGCTCAGATTATGTGATTTTAGTTGGTTCGCCTTGACGGCACTGCATGCATGATGTCTCATACTCATAAAATGGCATGTATATGAAAAAAAATTAGAAAAGAAATATCATGTTCTTCATCGAATAATATAATACTTTAACAAATATGTTAAATTGTAGATAATACTAATATTAACTTTGTCAATGCGTGGCATGTCACCACACCATCAATCAAGTCAAAAGATTAGAAATCTTTCATTATTTTAATTTCATTTTACCCCTTTAATCAAGACAACCTTTCAAAAGGCTTTTCTAGCCTTAAGTTTGAAAATTTCATCACTAGGAAATTTTAACAATGTTGCTCCCTAGTAATCGTGGTTGTATACAAGCTATCAATCACGTCTGCTTCTTTCCTCTTTCGGCTTTAATCTTGCCTATATATATAGGTTGAAAGGATCATAATTTATATATATTTTGAATTACATTTATCCATAACACACTAATTTTAAATATTAGTTCAGCTTCCATACATAATATGTATCGAAATTGGACCTTTATATCGTTTGTTACGGGCCCTATCAATTTGATATCTAGTGCTACATTAAACTGTAAAAAAGACTGACGTATTGGTGAAAATATGCCAATGGCAAAGACTTTTTGGATTGAACGCGTGACAAGTGAAGAAAGAAATAGGATACGTTGAACAAGTCAAAGACCTTTTTTTGGAGTTTCTATTGGCTGTTTTGATATTTATTTTTTGCTATGATTACACAATCAAGAATTTTACATTATTTGTAGGGTGTGCATTATTCGGATTAAACCGAAAAACCAAACTAAATCAAATCGAACTTTGATTTGGATTGGTTTTTTGGATTTTTGGTTTGATTTCGGATTAAGAATTTACTTTTTTTGGTTTTTGGTTTGGTTTCGGGTTTAAAAAAATAAAAACCAAATAATATATATATATATATATATATATATATATAATACTCTAATAAAAAACTAAAAAGGCAATTATGATTTCGTTTGTATTTTATGTTTGGACATCTATTGATATACTTTTTAGGTATTGTATTTTAATATCTTATTCGTGACTTATATTAGAAAGCATATTTAATTCATTCAATATTATTACTCCTTGTATATAATTTTTATTTTTTTCAATATGCAAATATAACTTTGATTATGTTATTAATTATTAACATAATCGAATAGCCGAACCGAAAAAACCCAAACCAAATAGAAAAAAACCGAACTGAACCAAATTTATTTTGGCTCGAATTGGGTTGCACTTTTACAAAATCGAAAACCGAAAAACCGAAATCGAATAATACAAAACCAAACTGAAAAACCGAATGTACATCCCTAATTATTTGGATAAATTACCTTATTATAGATTAAATTCAATTGATTTCCCTAGTTATTTTAGGCTAACAACTTACTTATCCTTTATCCCGTTCAACCATCAAGAAAGAAGCAAGCATTTTTGTTTATCGGGCCCTTCCTTATTTATCTGATGTGAGACTCTTTCACATGCTTCATCAAGTTCAGATTGAAGCGTGTCAATTTAATATGAATTCCGTTATTTGTATACGATAATTGAGATGGATTCTATTTTAGATAAAGAAAGATACATTTTCTTAAATAGCGAGATTTTGGAGTCTAATTATCATACCTAATAATATTTTTTATATTTACCAAACCTAGCGACACTTTCACTAGCAATACAATGTATTAGACACGCTAGGAGGTTGTATCGAGCTACAATTGCGGTTAAAAATAAAAAAAATCACAGTAACAAAAACACGTAGTACAAGAAAGCAAATCACACGATCTCTAATATTTTTAGAGTCGTACTTATATCTAATCTAAAAATAGATCACAAAATTATATCCTCTCTTCTTCAACATATGTGAATGAGAAAAATCAAATATTAATCAATACCTAAAGAATCAAAATCATTCTATTTTTGCATTTGTAGATACATATCAGTCAATTTCTATTTGTTTGATTCAAATTTAGCAAAAAAATTGAACATTGTAGATATACGTATAAATTGCGATTTCCAAATATTGCAATACCTTATCCGCCAAAGGTGATTTTGTGATACAGTGTTATGTTTAAAAATTGTATTCGTATATACATTCAATGATGACTCCGACAATTAGTTGGATCAATAATAGGTGTAATAAAAAAAAAGGAGAAAAGATTGATACATTGTATTACTCTAATATAGATGCATAGATAAAGTACGATTTTCAAATAAATCTGTCCATCAATAATGGGAATCGCGTTGGTGAAATTATAGGTTGATACGTCTTCAACTTGTATTACATTATTTTTTCTAATAGAGAAGATCCTCAAGCAATTGGTTGTATCAATAATAGGTGCAATAGAAAAAAGGGAGAAGAGACTAATATATTGTATTACTCTAAAACAAATACACATATAGTACATTACTTTTTTGATAAATAGAAGAGACTGATACTTTTTTTTTTTTGATAAAGAGAAGAGACTAATACATTATTTTTTTCTGATACATTCTATGTGATGATACAGTCATTTGAATGATACATTATTTTGTTTTTCTAATAAAGAGAAAAGACTAATACCTTGTTTTCTTCTTCCTTTTGTATTTAGGTCAATAAAAAAAGACTGATTTAATCATTTGAATAATAGGTGCAACCAAAAAAAGTAGGAGCAAGAAATAGAATCGTGATAGAGAGAATATGAGCAAAATTGTGAAAGAGAAAGTAGGAGAAAAATCGTGTGCAATGTGATAGGAGCAAATTAAGAAAAATGTAATTTAGTGAGAGAGTTAAGTGATAGATATAAGGAGTTTTTTAAGCCTATAAAAGAAGAAAGAAAATAAAAAGCGAATTTGCTATGTAATTGATAAGTGTCGCTCCATTTGATAATATTATAAAATTATAGCTATGTATTGTAGATATGGTAACTATATTTACTTAGATACATAATTTTTTTATAAAAAAAATAAATCTTTAAGTGTAACTTAATACTAAAAATTAGATCATGAGAAAAAGTTTGTCTAATAACATATAAAAAAAAAACCACCCATCCCTTTCATTCGATGTGTTACTCTTCAACCCTCTTAAATATAGTCTACCACCCATATAATCCTATCTTTATATACCTAACAAAATCCCTAGAGCATGTAATAATTTAAGTTGAAGTGATATGGTTTTTGACAGGAAACATTCGTATCATGACTTGAATTGGGGATGAGTAATTGTGATTACCATACGTGAAGGCAACGGAGGTTTTTCTCGAATCCCCAAAATAGGCTAAATTTATATTATACACCCGCTCTTCCTCGCAAGCCATCACAATCTTTAATTTATACATTTGCTACACATATCCACACGTCCAAAGTCCACTAGCTAACTAGTTTATCTGCATTGCCCATTTGAAGTGTCATTCTTCTTGTTATTGCTGCTACAACTCTCCCCCTCTCTCTATGCGACTCCCGTTGTTTCATATTACTTGATCATGGTGATCTCACACATTCCTTAAAGAAAGAAAGTTTTAATTAGAAGTATATTTTACTAAACTATTTTTATTAATGATATTTTGGGACTCTAAATTTGGTTACTACTATTTTATGTCGTTATTTTATACTATAGATAGAAAGGGAAAAATATAGTTGAATAAATAAATTGAAATAACTATTTTTAGTATGAAAGCCAAATAATATGAAACTTAAGGAGTAATAATTATTTTGAAATACCTCAATACAATAAGGGCATGTTTGGAAAACCACCCATGTAATTGGATTTGGTGTAATTGAGTGTAATTACACTCCTCAATTCCTTAGGGCATGTTTGGTAGACCAAGTAATTACTTGCTAAGACAGGAATTGGGTGTAATTGAAAGGGTGTAATTACACTCCTCAATTCCTTGGGAAGGGTAAGGAATTGGGTGTAATTACACTCTGTAATTACATGAAACTTTTTAAATTCTCTCTTTTTACTTTTTTATTATTATATTTTTATGTGGAAAATCAAAAGACTTCTTTCTTCATTTTTTCTGAACGTTCTTTCTCACTTCTACCTCCAACAACATACCCAGTAACTTCACTTCTACTTTCAAGTAAGAATTTTCTCTTGATCCTTTTTATTTCATATTTTGATGTATTAGTAGATTATTTATGCATTTTATCTTTGTATTTTTTCCTACTTGTATCTGAGATTAAAACAGAATATGAGAATTAAAATTTTCTTTAATTTCTGATAATATTAAAATTAAAGAAAACTAAAATATTGATAAATACATCAGTATGACCTATGTCTTTACCAAAAATATAGATCAGTATGACTTGTGTACATTCTTTTTCTTTTTACCACAGTATGCTCTAGTGCTAAAATTAGCAATATCCCAGAGTGCTTGAGATATTATATGCTGTTAGTTTGAATTGAATACAATGGTGCGAGATTTTGGCAGAAATCTAGCTTCTCTAGTGTGAGTTTTGATGAATGGGAAAATCTAAGTAGCTTAGTTGGTTGACTACCTAAACTTTCACCTTATTAGTGAGAATTCGATTCTCCACTTTGTAATTCCGTCTCCCATTTTTTCGTCCCCCACCCCCAGTTTTTTTCTAAAAAAGTGGGTTTTGATGAATTTGTGAGGAAATTTCTCACTGGAATGTCAAAGAGCTTAAGTTTGAGTCACCAAATTCGAAGAACTTGTTCAAGTGTTGTTCGTATTTGTACAATGGGTAACACATAAATTAAGTAACTTTCTTTTATATTTTCATTTATGTAGGATGACAACTGACCCTAAGGTTGGAAAACCATACACCAAATGGAGTGAAGTTCAAGATGAACATTTCATTTATTTTGTTGCTGAACAAGTTAAGTTGGGAAGAACGCAACCAGGAGGCTTAACCACCGAAGGATGGAATGGTGTAGAAAAAGAAATGAGTAAGCTATATGGGGACAAATTAGATAAGACTAAAATGAAAAATAGGATGAGGACCTTGAAGAAAATATATGTTATTATGAAGAGAATGATACAACATAGTGAATTTGGGTGGAATGAAGAAACTCGAAAAGTTGATGTTGAAGATGATGTCTGGGAGCAGTACCTTGCAGTGAGTCATATTGTTCTTTTTTTCGATAGAGTTTGAATTTAAGATATTTACTTTTCTGATTTAAGAATATTGATAATATAATAGGCCCACCCAAAAGATTCTCAGTATAGGAAGAAGAAGCTGCCAGACTATAATACTTTAGCCTTGATTTTCGGAGACACTGTCGTTGATGGTAGGAACGGCTGTGAAATTAATGATGCTGAAGATTTTCAAAATGAATTTACTGATGATGATATAACTGCTGAAAAAGTTACTACACCTGCTTTCGAAGATTCACAGTTTGTTGACCATGATGATGGATGTTTTGATCAGAACATAAACTTTACGAGTGCTGAAGTAACTCAATCGTCTAGTCAAGATAAGAGAGCAGGGAAAGGGCGTTTAGCTGAGCAACCAACTTTGACATCACGTCCAAAAAGAATTAGGAACTCTATTGGAAGCAGCTTGACTAAATCTGTTGATAGATGGACATCAATAGCTGAAGAACAAATAAGGCTACAACATGAAACAAAAAGCACTTCTGCGAAAAAATTAATGCCTTTGATATTGAAATTAGACTTGGGTGATGAATGGAATATACAAGTTATTGACCTCCTTACAAATGAGAGAAATGCTGAATTTTTTGCTGCTATGGCTCCAGAGCTTAGAAAGAAATGGGTCATGCACAAACTTAATTTATATTAAGTGATGTCGTCGTTAAAAACATGTTTTTTTGTTTCAATGTTGTTTTGGGCTAGTATCTTATTTTCTTCTAGATTATCTATTCTAGAATTGTACTTGAAACTTATTTTATGTTTTGTTGAAATTTGATATGATAATATTAGTTATCTCTTCTTTGTTTTTAAATTACGTTACATTTTGTTCCAAATTGACCTCATAAGAATATTATGTTTTTCTTATGCTATTACAGTTTGAAAAATTTAATCCTTTTTTATGTCAAATAGGATGGCAAGTGAAGATCAATTCATGATGTTTCTCGCAAAATGTGTTAATTAGTATGACTGTAAATTATTTAGGTGTTGGATCAAAAAAAAGAGTGCACAGATCAATTTTAATTGGAGCAGAGTTTATCAAAGATTTGATTGAAGGACATCCTCGTGGATGCTATGACCTACTACGTATGAGTGTTGGATGTTTCTTGCAACTTGCAGATGAGATGAAAACAAGAGGTCTATTAACTGATTCAAGAACGGTTAGAGTTGAGGAACAATTGACTATATTTTTATTTACTTTAGCTCATAATGAAAGGAACAGAGTTGTGCAAAATCGTTTTCAACATTCAGGAGAAACAATTAGTCGTTATTTTAACAAGTGCTTGAAAGCTTGTATCTGATTAGGAAAATATTATGTCAAGCAGGCAGGAAAAAATATCCCGTAAGAAATATCCTCTAATCCACTTTTTTATCCTTGGTTCAAGGTTAGTTTTTAGAATTACATTTTACTTTTACTAGTTAAAACTTTGTAATTATATGTGTCATATCTCACAATTTATTGTAAGCTTTTTGAAGGATTGCGTTGGAGCTATAGATGGAACTCATATTCCTGCATTAATACCTATGGAAGAACAACCGAGATATAAAAATCGTAAAGGAGTTCTTTCTCAAAATGTCCTTGCTGTGGTAGATTTTGATATGAACTTTCAATACGTACTTAGTGATTGGGAGGGCTTTGCTTCAGATTCTAGAGTGTTAAGAAATGCTGTTTGGGAGAGATCAGAAAATAGGTTGAAAATTCCAAATGGTAATTTACTAATGATTCAGACATTGATATTATTTATTTGTTTGTTTTTCTGTAACATTCAAGTTGATACTTGTAATTTTGTAGGAAAATATTACATAGTTGATGCAGGCTATGCAAATACAAAGGGCTTTTTAGCACCTTATCGTGGTGCACGGTATCATTTGAGAGAATGGAGCCAAACACAAGCACCACAAAATGCTCGTGAGCTCTTTAACTTGAGACATTCAAGACTTTGTAATGTCGTGAAGAGGGCATTTGTTGTTTTGAAAAAAAGATTCCCTATACTAACGACTCCTCCTCCGTATTCCATCAAAAAACAAGGTTGGATTGTGCTATCATGTTGTATACTTCATAATTTCATTCGTAAGTGTAACTGGGAGGATTCATATTTTGAAGAGCACATGGAAGTGGAAATAGAAGATTCTCATAATATGAATGATATTGATTTAGATTCAGATGAAGAAGAACTTGGACAAGGACCGACAGATGTTGACAAACAATATATGTGCAATCTAAGAGATGGGATAGCTCAACAAATATGGAATGCTAGAGCAATTAGGTAGAATATCATATGCTGAATCAGAATTAGAGTAGGCCATTGTCACTTGGAAATCAATTAGTGCTTGAAGGTAGAGTAATTAGAGGCTGGAAAGTTTATCAGTGTATAAGGCTTCATTGTATATCTCTTTTTTGATATTGGTAATTCAGGCATTAGTCTATTATAATCGGATATTGGGGTTAGCTTATTGTGATTCTTCATGTAATTTTCTCTTATTCCTTCTTCTTTTTGGTAAAAAATCATCTATATTAGTTATGACTTTTGTATAAATTACGTTGTTTTTTCATAGCTTTGAGGGCACATGTATTGCCTCCTACAGAAGATATAGAAACATGGATCAAGTTTGCATCACTCTGCTGGAAAAATGGCAGAATTAGCGAAGCTAGGTCTACGTTGGTTAAACTCTTACAGTTTGATCCTAAAACGACTCATGCAACTGTGCGGTATCACGGCCCCCCTCAGGTGATGCTAGCATACTTAAAGTACCAATGGTCACTTGGCGAGGGTCATAAGCGAAAGGAAGCCTTTGCTAGGTTGCAGGACCTTGCCATTGACCTCTCAAGAACAGCTACCCTTCAACCAATAATGCAGAATGCATTAGTTGCTTCTTCTAGTGCGCCACTTGTTGCTCGTATATACCTCAGACTCGGCACTTGGAAGTGGACACTTTCTCCTGATTTTGATGATGATTCTATACAAGGTAAAATGTGTAGACACTCCACTTCCCATCTCAAAAAGAAAAGATAATGAGGCTTTCTACTTGATGGCGTAATAGCTTGATGATATCATTTCTAATGACTGTTTCTTGGATCATTTTAACCTTCTTGGATCATTTTAACCTTCTTGGATCATTTTAACCTTGTCAGAAATTCTTAATGCATTTAGAAATGCTACTCAATATGCAACGAATTGGGAAAAAATATTGCATACTTGGGCACTTTTCAATACAACAGTGATGTCTCATTACACTCTGAGAGATTTTGCAAATATTGCTGCATTAGGTGATGCTAGCATATTTAAATATTGGGCACAGTTTGTTGTTGTAGTATAAATATATATCAAAGAAAAATACTTTCTAACTGATATGTAACTTTATTATATATTGAAATTTTTATTTACTAATTTAAGTAGTAATATTATTTATTTGAAAGGTGCAACTTATTTTTATGATATTATTTATTATTTAGTTGATACTTGTAATTTCGTAGGAAAATATACATAATAATTTAACAGTGTAATTATATTTGTCCTACCAAACAGGACAAGCGTAATTACACTGTGGCAAACGAACAGGTCATTGTAATTACTATACAGTGTAATTACCAGGCTGCGTAATTACACCCGTGTAATTACACTAATTCCAATTACCATGTGGCTTTCCAAACAGACCCTAAATTTCGTCAAGAGATATTGCATCTTAGGGGTCATTTGGCCAATACGTGGACAAAAATTGATAATTCTTAGATAAAAATTTAGTATTGTCTTATTCCTTGTTTGCTTATTAATTCTAAAATAAGTTATATCATGATTAGTAATTAGTACCGAAATAAGTTATTTCTGTCAGAGGATGGAGAAACAGTATTAGAATCAGTTATCTCTGAATAAAATAATGAAAATGACAAAAATACTCCTGAGGTCCCTCAAATTCTTTTTCTACTAAATAAGGATGGAAGATTTTTTTGTTTTAAAAAATAAATAATTTCTTAGAAATTATATAATGCATGTTATTTTTAATACAACAGATCACACAGTCAATAAAAAATAATACCATAATCACTAATTTTATCATAATTAATCTCAACATAATTTGTCTTCAAATCAAACGACTCCTGAGATATAAATAAGAATAGTATAATCAAAATCTCCTTTTGATTAATATTTTCTTGAAAGATGTATAAAAGAAAAATACAATCGAATAATTTGAGACGGAGGAAGTATAAGATTTTGAGTTTGCTTTGAAGATATGCACTAGCTTCTACTCTTTCTCTAAATTCTCATTCCTTGGTTATACGTAATATTAAATAAAGAAAACTATCAAGAAATTATCTCACATGAATCAATTGACATCCTTCATAAAAAAAAAAAAAAAAACTAACATAAATAAGTGTAGTTTAATTTTATACACTATATAATACTAGTTTCACCATCCTTTCACTAATTCTCATTTTATAAGACTCTCATCCCCAAAAAATTGCATTGTTATTTTTCGAGAAGTCAACTAGTTTTAGATGCAAAGTGCATTGACCACGTTTAGAAATATAAATATAACGTCAACACGAAACCAGTGAAACTTTCTTCCTTCATAAATGTTTGCATGTTTGAACACATTTTAAGATGGAAAATTACATATATAGGCATACTTAAGACTTTAATTAGCTAATATAATCTAAATTTATATTAATTACAAATTGTATCCAAATAGCAATATTTTGAAAAACCCTCTCCTCCCTCTCTCCTATTCTGCTCGCCTCTCTCCCTCTCTCCCTCTCTCTCACTGCCTCTGCCTCCCTCTCTCTCACTACCTCTGCTTGCCTCTCTCCCCCTCTCCCTCTCTCTCGCTGCCTCCCCCTCTTTCTCTCTCTCTCTCTCTCTCTCTCTCTCTCTCTCTCTCTCTCTCTCTTTCGAGGAACAAAAGAAAAAAAAAGAGGTTTGCGTTGTATTCGTGGATACATTTGTTGCTTTATGTATTTTTTATGCTTGTTTTTTGTATTCGTTAATTCAAATTGTATTTGGTGATACAACTTGCATTATTCAAATGCAAAAGATACACTTTATATACATTTGTATTCGTTGATACACTTGTATTTGTTGATATGAATTGTATTCGTTGATACAACTTGAACAATTCAAATACAAATGATATAAACGATACATTTGTATTTGTATATGATAGACTAAAAAAATACAAACGATGCATATACTTATTTATATACAAATACAACTGATAAATTTGATACATTTGAAGGAGATATAGAGATGTGAAAATACAAAATACAAGAGGAATACAATCATTAATTAGCTAATGTATTTGTATTTTATATCAAATACAGTAAATTACATACAGTTGATACAGCGGATACCAGCGAAAATGAATACAGCGGGCTATAGATTGTAATTATTGAAAGTGTTGCTATATTAGCCTATTTTCGCCTATAGTTAGGCTATTTCTGAAAGCTGCCCTTTTAAATTAAGAAGCTTTTCAACTTGCGAATTTGTACTCGTTAATTTGTGTTAAATTATTTAATTTTCTTGTACATGGCTCTTAAGAAAATACTCTTTCCATCTTAAAAGAAGAATCGTTTTAACAAAAATATTTTTCCCTAAATAATAATCGCTTTAATTAAGAATTTAATACAATAATTAATAATTATTTTAACTATATCCTTGTATTAAAGAATTATTTTTTTTCTTAATAATGATAAATACTCAAGAAATATTTAATAAATAGGGGTAACTTAATAGTCCCTCTATTTCAAAATAAATGTCATTTTTAGCTTGGCCACACACCTTAAAAAATTATTCATTCCTAGAAAGTAAGATACTATATTTTTTACTAACTTACCCTTAATAAATATCTTGAAAAAAATATAGTTTTTTAGTAGTAATTTATTGTTTATATAAAACTCCCTTTATTTAAATAAGGTAAAATTTAAAAAATATCATTAATATCTTTTTTTATTTTGATGGTGTGAAATACCACTTATTTTGAAATAAAACAAAAAGATAAAAACACCCCTTATTTTGAAATGGAGGGAGTAAATTGATACCTTGTATTTATCGTTCTTAATGGGCGTAAAAAAACTAAAACGATACTTATTTTTGGGACCGGGGGAGGGGAGAGGAGAATTAATTAGAAGGACTTTTTGATTATTTTACCCTTATTTCAGTTATCTCCCTTTATTGAATATTTTCTCCGTAATTGAGGTATTGTAGTTTCAAGAACACTTACTACTAACGATAAAAAAAAAATTAAAAAGATATTTTTATTTTAAACTTTTAAAATAATAATAATAATTTGAGATAATTATTTTTAAAAATCACGATAAATAATGACGGATAGAGTACTTTAGTGGTAGGTATTAGGAGTGTCAATGGTTTTTAAAAAACTGACGTAAACGATCGAATCAAACCATACCAAATTGATTCTTAAGTTTCTTTAATATAACCGTCGGTTTTTATATAAGTTTATAACCGTACCGAATAAGTGGGTAGGTTTTTTATTTTATAAAAATTAATCAAAAAATACCGAATATCACACCGAATAATATATGTGTAAATATATACTATATATTAAGTTTAGAAATAATAAAACATTAAAAAATTTGCTTAGGACCTGGGGTGATGAAAAGCGACAACATAATTAATACTCAAAGTTCTAATATTGAAGCTTATTATACTACTCCGAGTCTCCGATCGAAATTTATTTTAGGATTTTGACTCTCGAGTAGTAACTAGTAAGCTACGAGGTATTCCAATGATCTTTGATAACAAGCTACATGTTATTCGATAATTTTCCTCTCTTATGATTTAAATTTCTCTTTTTCGATAATTAATTTAACTACGACTCAATTCTTGATTTTCGTCTTCATTGATTTCTCCTCGCTCGTGTAATCTACATTATATTTTTATCTATGCTACTATTGTTTTACACTATCGTAAAATAATGAGATAAATTTTTATTTTTTTTTCTTATCACCTTTTAAACAATAAAAATGCTTAAAGAGTTTTTACCAAAGTCATACACAAGTATATATACAAGTATACATGATAGAGTGTTTTAACTTTTATATTTTTTTAAGAAAAAATACGAAAAATTAACCGAATCGTACCAATACCGAAGAAAAATCGAGGTGATGAGACGATTTCAAAAAGTCTAATTTTAATTATATAAAATAAAATAATCAAATAATTAATAAGGTACAAATTTTATAAAATAACCACCCGAACCATATCATTTATACCTCTAGCATGTACGCCCCTCCCCGCTGATATATTATCTACTAATGGCATCGACATTACGCATTGTACTCTCTCTTTCTATCAACTAGTCCATAGTTTATAGCTTTTTTCTCTCTTAAGACGTTGAGTGCAAATTACACAAAAAGCTAAACGTAAGGTTGGGTGTGTATAGTTTGATAAATACTCTCTCCATCCCAATTTGTTTGACCTATTTTAATTTGACACGAAATTTAAGAAAGTAGAGAAGATTTTTGAATCTTATGGTCATAAATTAAAGATATGTCAAATGTATTCAAATGTCCTTTAATCTTGTGGTTTTAAATATGTCACGTGAAAAATTAAAATTAAAGAGTTTCTAAAAAGGTAAAGATGCATTCTTTTTTAAATGGACAATAAAGGAAAGTAGGCTATACAAATTGAGTACTTTATTATCATATCGAAATCAAAATATTTAATTATATATATATATATATGAAAGTATTGATAATTTAATTAGTCTACATATACACTAATAAAGACGTAAAATACTTCAAACGAAAATATTCTAACCTTTTACTACTAAATATAAACTAAATACTTAAATTAGATATAGTCAGATAAAATCAATATTATATCAACTCATCACCGTCTTTGAGGGTTTATTTTGTCAGTAAATATAGGATACTGTGGCCCCTAAGTATATGAAATGACTATTTAATTTTGCAGTGTTACTATGTGTTATCGATTATAAGTTGAAGAAAATGTATGCTGTTTCCAGTAAAGCTAATTTGTATGCTACATTCTCAATAAATTTAATGAACAAACAAAGTCTAAGCCATAATTTTCGATTGTATTTAACTTGACAGTGATGTAAATCAAAATCAAATTTAAAAATATCAAATTATATTCAATTAATTTAATATGATAGTAATATAATATTTCTAAATACTCAAAATCGAAATTATGAAATCAAAATTTTCAATACCATACTGATTGAAAACTCCTACTTAAAGGTGAAAGGATAAAAAAAAAATCGTTGACTAATCATCCCTCCTCCGTATGAAAATTCAAGTCGCCTTCCTGGCTTGGAAGAGTCATTATTACAACGGTAGTACTGGGGTTAATTAAGGAATTAATCAACAGTTTGTTTAGTCTAACACAAGTTCATAAAAATTAATGGAGTTGGCTCTCCTCCATTACACTTTCTATTCATTTTTCTCAAATATACATTTAGATAAATGACACTTGTCAAATATAATTTTAAAGGTCTAGATTAGATTCATTTGACAAGCATCCTAACTATAGCTAAAAATATTAAAATTTGGAAAATACTCTCTAATTTTAGTATGAAATATCAATCTCCCTATAAATTTTAGAGAAAACTACACAAAATAAACTTTATTCTGAAACTATTTACCTAAAATAGACCCAACTCAAAATAATTACAATTAATGCTCCATCGATTGAAAAATATTCCCGCATGCCCCATTCCATTTTCTTTGGAGGCTGATTCTATCTCTTCATTTTTTTTCCTTTTAAATTTTGTCTTTTTGTTTTGTGCTTTTTTTTAATCTTTTTCTTTGTTTTAAGGAGAAATAATTAAATATTACATAATTAGTTTTAAATCAATAAACATATAAAAATTTAGATAATTAGATTAAAAGAATAAATAATTTAAAAATATTAAAGTTACTAGTTTATTCATTATAATCTAAATTAATAAAAACTTATTATTATTCTTTTCTTTTTCTATATTTTCCTTTTAAAAGTAATAAAAAAATATGAATTAACTATTTTTAGATTAATAAAAAAAATAACTAGACAACAATAAGAAATAATTAAGAAAAATACTAAAGACCACTAACTTATTCATTAAAACTAAATTAATAAAAATATATTTTTATATTTTATTTACTTTTGCAAATAAAAATAAAACTTGTACTTGTATTTAAAATATGATTCTATTTTTTGTAATTAATTTTACAAAAATTACTCATAACTTGCTAAAATTGATTTATAAATTTAAATATCAAAATTAAGCATTAATCTAGTGATACTCTGTCAGTATATGATATATACCACGTGGATATTATAGAGGACTGAGAAATGCTGAAACTGACCTGAATGATATCATGCCAATATATAGATATACTATGAGGGTATCACGTTGGACTGAGAAATATCTCACAAAAGAACTGAAACATACCTCAATGATAACATGTCAGTATATAAATATAATCGTAACGGTATCATGGATGATAGAGTAATCTCATCGAAGGACTAAAGCAAACCTCAATGAAAACACTGCTCAGTTACTCTTTGATACCATCAGAGTATATTATACTTTGATGGTATCGGGGAGAAAAACCAGTCCTTCAATGAAGACACTTCTTAGTTACTCTTTGATACTGTAACGATCGGGTCCGTCATTACGGGTAGTCCAATCGTGCCAAGTTTTAGAGTTAGAAAACTCCGACTTTGGGAGTTTGAAATTCTAGGCTAGGCTAGCCTCGGTCGGTTTTGGAGCGAGGTGGAGTCTAGGGAAATCCGAGTAAGGATTGGTTTATGTGTCTTGTGTTAAGCTAGTCTTCTGCGTAGCCAAGACATAAAGGAGTCCAAGGGACTTTTCAGAATCAAATTTGGGTAAGTGGAACTCCCGAAATCGCATTTGACGTGAAGGGGTTGTTTCGAGTCGTCGGGGAAGGCAAGTGTGTTGTAAAATGGCCAAAACTGGGAAATTTCCAGACATTCAATCCGTGACGAGTGCAACCGTCCGCGGTAGTGGCCTACGCTATAGCAGTGGAAAATACCGCTATAGCGGCGGTCAAGGCGATCAACACCGCTTAAGACTGCTATAACGGAAGTCGTCCGCTATAGCGGGACCGCTATAGCGGAGCGGGGACTGCTATAGCGGGCCGACGGGATTTTAATGCAGAAACATTCCCCAAAAATATTCAGTTTCATAACTTTATTTTGGGAGAAGGGCTAGGTGATTCCAGGCGATTTTCCTTTTTTTTCCTTCGAATTTCTTTCCTAAGGTAAGGTTTCTACTCCCCAATCTTTGTACTACGTTTTCTGTGCGGTAGAATTGCTAGGAGGGAACTTGGAAAAATATTGGAATAACCTAGGAATGGTAGAATCCGGGGAAGGAAGGGGATTCCAAGCATGAATGTTCTTGGGCATTGTTACAAGTATGTTATTATGATCATAGGTTGTTAAATTCTCTATTTTTATCCGTAAAAATAGTAAAAATAGGTGAATTAATGGTGGATAAGCCCGGGAAAAGGGTGGGATGATCATGGGTAGCCTGGGGTTTGGGGATTTGGTGTAATTCGGGTATTGTGCAGGCCTTGTGTGTTAATTGTATGTACTTGTGTGTTATTTTAGACCAAGAACGAGAAAGGAATCCGGAACACGGGAAAGTTCGGGTTGAATAGAGCTAGGATCATTTCGAGGTAGGTGATGGCTTACGATTTTTGTGAATGTTGTATATTCTTGTACTCATATCTAAGTATTTGTATGAATTAGATTGCTTAGGAAAATTGTGTAGAATGTCTAAGGTTCCTGCTTTACAGTCTGTGATTTGAACGGTGCTTGCTTGTTGGTTTACAAGTTGTTTGATCATCTATTTGACTGTGGGTTATTGACATTCGGTTGGCTCGGGTACCATGCCTGGTACGAGTATAACAAATTATTGGCTCGGGTACCACGCCTGGTACAGGAATAATAATGGTTGGCTCGGGTACCACACCTAGTACGGGTTTACTTTTGTTGCATCATTGCACTTTTATTATTGTGTTGCATTGACTGATATTGGTTCCGTGAGTGGACCAGGCTGCTTATTGAAATGTGTTATTGGTTTGGTGGCCCTTGAGCGGCCAAGAAATTCTGTATAACTGTTGTGTTGGTCTTGGTTTAGGCCGGGTTGTTAATTGATATTTTGTGTTGTCTAGAGGGGATCCCAGGGCGGGTCCGAGCTAGACGAAAAGGTATAGTTATTGGTATATGGTTGTGGCTTGGAGTATAGGTGGTGGAATTCATGTGGGAACAAGCTAAGTAGAGACTTGTAGTCTAGGTGTGTCGGTTGATATTGTTGCATGTCTTCCATACCTTTTACTTGATATTGTCGTACTATTTATACACTGTTTATTTAAAAACTGGCTGATGATCCTACCAGTACACAGTGGTGGTGTACTGATACTGCACTTACTTTTCTTTTGGTGAGTACAGAAAATCTTCCAGCGGCTGAGACGCGACCTCTTCTATAGCACCGGCGATTTCTGACTTCAAGGGTGAGTTGCTTGATCAAGCTACCTTGGATTTATCTCTAGAGTTTCAGCCCACTTGTTTCGGGTTAAAACTACTTTCGTATTTTTTTTGGGGTTGCATCCACGTACTCTAGATGTTGGTAGTAATATTTGGTACTGCGACTTTCAGTTTCTAGGGGGATTTTCTGTAGGATGATATTAATGCTATAGTTCTTTACTTATTTAAATTGCTAGTTTACTTCTGTTTGATGGTTTTAGGCTGTTAGTCTAGGCAAATGGTTGAAGTCTATTGGTTCGCTAATCCGGGGGTTGGGTGGGTGCCACTCACGATGGTCTGAGTCGTGACAAAGATGGTATCAGATCCCTATGTTCGTTGATCTCGTCGTACCAAACAGGTCTAGTAGAGTCTTGTGAAACGGTGCGGAGACGTCCGTACTTTTCTTCGAGAGGCTATGGGGCTTTAGGAAAAACTATCTCTTCCTTCTTTCCTTTGTGCTATAACTTGATTCCAATTGGTATCTGGTGATACAAATTGGTATCTAACCTCATTCACTCTTCTGTCCGCAGATGGTTACTACAAGGAACAACGGATCAAGGCCAGCGGTCCCAGCAGCGGGTCCGGCAGTTGGTGGCAGAGGTAGGGGAAGGGGCAGGGGACGAGCTGGAGCTGCACCCGCCAGGGGTAGATCTCAAGCTGCTGCTGAGGTTCATGAAGCGACCCCTCCCCCACCTCAGGATCATGTGGCGGGAAGAGGTGGAAGTGATTGTGGAGGATGAAGGGATGCAAGCGGAGGCGGCACCGGTTGAGGGTACAGGCCTTCCTGCTATGACACCGGAAGCCTTTCAGCAGGCTTGGAACATTCTGAGTGGGTTGGTTGGTGCTGGAGCCATACCCACAGCTTATGCAAATCAGGCCTTGGATACTCAGCCAGCGATTACTACAACGCCTAGAATGGACGCAACTTCGGGCACGAATGGTTTCTTCAGGTCAATGCTAGGCCCAGTGATGACAGGGAGTGAGCATGAGATGCTGACCAAGTTTCTCAAGCTGAAACCTCCTACGTTTCAGGGTACATATAAGGAGGATGCATATGAGTTCATTCTGGATTGCTATGAGTGGTTGCACAAGTTGGGTATTGTACGTCGGCATGGGGTTGAATTTATCACTTTTCAGCTGCAGGGTGATGCCAAACAGTGGTGGAGGTCTCATGTTGAGTGTTGGTCTTCTGTTCTACCTCCACTGACTTGGGAGCAGTTCCATGCCTTGTCCTTAGAGAAGTACGTACCCCGTACTTTGAGAGACCGGAAGAAAGATGAGTTCTTGAATTTGGAACATGGTGGCATGTCGGTCTCGGCTTATGAGGCCAAGTTCCATGCTACACAGATGTTGGGGTTCGAGGAGGAACGGGTCCGGTTGTTTGTCAAGGGTATGAATACTGAACTGCAGGTACTGTCAGTGCATATGACTTCTTCAGAAAAGGGCTTTAGTGATGTGGTGGATTATGTGAAGAAGTTAGAGGGAGTTAGGCAAGCGGGGTAGGCTAAGGCTTTAGCCAAGAAGCCCCGGAATGAGGGAAACTATGGTGGTTCATACTCCAGGGGCCAGAATCAGCAGGCTTACTCGGCCCATCCTATTCAGTCAGCCTTGCCAGCTACTACAGGTGGTCGTCAGGGAGCTCAGTCTTCAGCTCCTAGAGTCTAGAGAGCATCTTATACATCAGCTAGTAGACCTACCCTTGACCGTGGTTGCTTCCATTGTGGTGAGCTGGGCCACTTTAAGAGGGAGTGTCCATATAGGCAGGCAGGTAATCAGGGTGAGCAGCAGACAAGAGCAGTGGTCCCGGCAGGCATAGGCGGTAATGCTAGGGGTCATCCACATGGTGGGCGATGTAATTTTCAGGGAGGCTGGGGAGACAGGGGGAACGGCAGCGCAGGCAAGGGTGTGGCACAGCCGACCTGAGAAATTGCCCAGATTGATGATCGGGCTCACTGCTATGCTTTTCAGGGAGGACCGAGGCGGAAGCCTCAGATGCGGTGATCACATGTACCATTTTTGTCTGCGATAAAATGGCTTCGATATTATTTGACCCAGATTCTACATATTCTTATGTGTCTGTGAGTTTTGCATTGGGGCTGGATTTGATTTATGATATCCTTGATTCTCCTATCCATGTTTCTACCCCGGTTGGAGAGTCTGGATTGTGACTCATGTATATTGTGACTGTTCTATTGTGTTTGTGAGGTTGCATACTTGGGTAGACTTGGTAATTCTGGATATGACTGATTTTGATATTATCTTGGGTATGACCTGGCTATCTCCTTATCATGCTATGTTGAACTGTAACACCAAGACTGTGGCTTTAGAGATTCCGAATAAGGATAAACTAGAGTGAGAGGGTGTGTACAGGCCTAAGCCAGTCAAGATAATATCGTTTGTTCGGGCTAGAAAGCTAGTGGGGAGGGGGTGTCTAGCCTTCTTGGATCATCTCTGGAATGATAGTGTGGAGTCCCCGCCTATTGAGTCAGTTCCAGTGGTTTCTGAATTTTTAGAGGTGTTTCCAGCGGACTTGCCTGGTATGCCTCCGGACAGGGATATAGATTTTTTTTATTGATTTGGAGCCAGACACTCATCCCATTTCCATTCCTCCGTATCGTATGGCTCCGGCAGAGTTAAGGGAACTTAAGACTCAGCTGTAGGAACTCCTAGATAAGGGATTTATACGTCCCAGTGCTTTGCCCTGGGGTGCTCCGGTTTTATTTGTAAAGAAGAAAGATGGTAGTATGCGGATGTGCATAGATTATAGGCAGTTGAACAAGGTGACCATCCAGAATAAGTACCCTCTACCCCGTATAGATGATTTGTTTGACCAGCTTCAGGGTGCATCAGTGTTTTCAAAAATCGACTTGAGGTCGGGGTACCATCAGTTAAAGATTAGGCCTGAGGACATTCTGAAAACTACTTTTTGGACTCGATATGGACATTACGAGTTTCTAGTAATGTCATTTGGTTTGACCAATGCACCGGAAACATTCATGAGTTTGATGAATGGGGTGTTTAAGTCCTACTTTGATTCTTTCGTTATCGTGTTCATCGATGATATTTTGATCTACTCTAAGAGTAGGGAGGAGCATGTTAATCATCTTCGTATTGTGCTGGATATCTTGAGACACCAAAAGCTTTATGCAAAATTCACTAAGTGTGAGTTTTGGTTGACTTCCATGGCATTCTTGGGGCATGTAGTGTCAGAAAGGGGGGGGGGTGATGGTGGATCCCCAGAAAATTACAGTCAAGAGTTGGGTTCGGCCTAACTCTGTGACAGAGGTGAGGAGTTTTGTTGGGCTCGCGGGGTACTACTGGAGGTTTGTTAAGAATTTTGCTTCTATTGCTACACACCTGACAAGGCTGACATAGAAGGATGTGCCATTCATGTGGTCCGACAAGTGCGAGGACAGCTTCCTAAAGCTCAAGACACTTTTAACCACAACTCCTATTTTGTCCTTGCTGGTTAAAGGTAAAGACTTTGTTTACTGTGATGCTTTACATTCTGGTTTGGGTGCTGTGCTGATACATGTTAGGAATGTGATAGTCTATGCATCTAGGCAGTTGAAGGTGCATGAAAGAAATTACCCAACTCACGACTTAGAGTTGGCAGTGGTGTTTTTTGCATTGAAAATTTGGAGACACTACCTTTATGGTGTCAAGTGTGAGGTATTCACAGATCATCGCAGTCTGCAACATGTATTCACTCAGAAGGATTTGAATTTGAGGCAGAGAAGGTGGATGGAGATATTGAAGGACTATGATGTGACCATTCAGTACCATCCGGGTAAGGCTAATGTGGTGGCAGATGTATTAAGCCGGAAAACTGTTAGCATGGGTAGCTTGGCTTGTTTGTGGGTGTCCAAATGACCACTAGCTAAGAAAATTCAGGCTTTGGAAGCCAAGTTCATGCACTTGGGTGTTTCAGATAAAGGTGGGTTGTTGGCCAGCATTGAGGTCAAGGCCACCTTCATAGAGAAAATAAAGGCAAAATAGTTTCAGGATCTGAAACTGAGTAAGTTGTGAGGTCATGCAATATCCGGGGAGTCCAGAGATGTTATCTTAGACTCTGGTGGAGTGTTGCATTTCAGAGAGAGGATTTGTGTTCCTCGGGTAGATGATATGATTTAGAAAACCCTGGCAGAAGCTCATAGTTTGAGGTACTCAATTCATCCGGGTGTGACTAAAATGTACAGGAACTTGAGGCAGCATTACTGGTGGCCCAAAATGAAAAGGGACATAGTTGATTTTGTGTCCAAATGTCAGAACTGCCAGCAGGTAAAGTACGAACATCGGAGACCTGTAGGACTACTTCAGAGAATGCCAATTCCAGAGTGGAAGTGGGAAATGATAGCCATGGATTTCGTGGTGGGTCTTCCCAATACATTGGGGAAGCATGACTCAATTTGGGTCATTGTTGACAGGCTGACCAAGTTCGCTCATTTCATTCTGGTCAGGTTAGATTACAATTCGTAGCAATTGGCTAAGATCTACGTGAAGGAAATTGTGAGACTGCATGGGCTACCACTATCCATCATTTCAGACAGGGTATGCAGTTTACTTCTAAATTTTGGGGCAAGCTACATGAAGAGTTGGGTACACAGCTCACTTTTAGCACAACTTTCCATCCTCAGACTGATGGTCAGTCGGAGAGGACGATCTAGGTATTGGAGGACATGCTGAGAGCATGTGTAATGAACTTCGGGGGTCATTGGGACCAGTTTCTACCATTGTGCGAATTCTCGTACAATAATAGCTACCACTCCAGTATTGACATGGCACCGTTCAAGGCATTGTATGAGAGTCACTGCAGATCACCGGTTGGGTGGTTTGAGAAAGGCGATGTAAAGCCTCTGGGTGTTGACTTAGTGAAAGAAGCGCAGGAAAAGGTAAGGGACATTCAGACCAAGTTGTTGGCTGCTCAAAGCAGGCAGAAGGAGTATGCAGATCGCAAGGTCCGGGATATGGACTTTCAGGCTGGTGAACAAGTATTGTTGAAGGTGTCACCAATGAAAGAGGTTATGCGGTTTGGTAAGAAGGGCAAGCTTAGCCCTCGGTTCATCGGTCTGTTTGAAGTTCTTGAAATTGTGGTGCCGGTGGCTTACAAGTTAGCACTGTCACCTAGTTTGTCGAGCGTCTATCCGATATTCCATGTATCCATGCTTAAGCGATACCATAGGGATGGGGATTACATCATCAAGTGGGATGAGATACTTTTCGATAAGGATCTTCGTTATGAAGAGGAACCAGTTTTGATTCTTGCTCGGGATATCCGGAGGTTGAGAACAAAGGTGATTGACATGGTAAAGGTTTAGTGGAAGCATCGTCCGGTTGAGGAAGCCACTTGGGAAACCGATAAGAACATGCGGGACAAGTACCCTCAACTGTTTGAGGATTCAGGTACTACACTTCCCTCCTTTTATTTCCGTAATTTTGGGTTTGATCGTTCGGGGATGAACGATGGGTAAATTGGTATATGTTGTAATGATCAGGTTCGTCATTACGGGTATTCTAATCATGCCAAGTTTTAGAGTTAGAAAACTTTGGGTTTGGGAGTTTGAAATTCTGGGCTAGGCTAGCCTCGACAGATTTTGAGCGAGGTGGAGTCTAGGAAAATCCGGGTAAGGATTGATTTATGTGTCTTGTGTTAAGCTAGTCTTCTGCGTAGCCAAGATATAAAAGAGTCCGGGAGACTTTTTAAAATTGAATTTGGGTAAGTAAAATTCCCGAAATCGCGTTTGACGTGAAGGGGTTGTTTTGAGTCATCGGGGAAGGCAAGTGTGTTGTAAAATGGCCAAAATTGAGAAATTTCTGGATATTTTATCTGTGACGAGCGCAACCGTCTGCGGTAGTGGCCTACGCTATAGCGGTGGAAAATATCGCTATAGCGGTGGTCAAGGCGGTCAACACCGCTTAAGACCGCTATAGCGGAAGTCATCCGCTATAGAGGAGCGGGAACCGCTATAGCGGGCCGACGAGATTTTAATGTAGAAATATTCCCCAAAAATATTCAGTTTCACAACTTCATTTTGGGAGAAGGGCTAGGCGATTTTCCTCCTTTTTCCTTCGAATTTCTTCCCTGAGGTAAGGTTTCTACTCCTCAATCTTTGTACTACGTTTCCTATGCAGTAGAATTGCTAGGACGGAACTTGGGGAAATGTTGGAATAACCTAGGAATGGTAGAATCCGGGGAAGGAATGGGATTTCAAGCATGAATGTTCTTGGGAATTGTTAAAAGTATGTTATTATGATCATAGGTTGTTAAATTCTCTATTTTTATCCGTAAAAATGATAGAAGTAGGTGAATTAACGGTGGATAAGCCCGGGAAAAGGGTGAGATGATCATGGGTAGCCTGGGGTTTGGGAATTTGGTGTAATCCGGGTATTGTGCAGGCCTTGTGTGTTAATTATATGTACTTGTATGTTATTTTAGACCAAGAACGAGAAAGGAATTCGGACATAGGAAAGCTCGAGTTGAATAGATCTTGGATCATTTCGAGCTAGGTGATGGCTTACGATTTCTGTGAATACTGTATATTCTTGTACTCATATCTAAGTGTTTATATGAATTATATTGCTTAGAAAAGTTGTGTAGAATGTGTAAGGTTCCTGGTTTACAGTCTGTGATTTGAACGGTGTTTGCTTGTTGGTTTACAAGTTGTTTGATCATCTATTTGACTGTGGGTTGTTGACATTCGGTTGGCTCGGGTACCACGCCTGGTACGGCTTTACTTTTGTTGCATCATTGCACTACCACGCCTGGTACGGATTTACTTTTGTTGCATCATTGCACTTTTATTATTGTGTTGCATTGACTGATATTGGTTCCGTGAGTGGACTGGGCTGCTTATTGAAATGTATTATTGGTTTGGTGGTCCTTGAACGACCGAGAAATTCTATATAACTGTTGTGTTGGTCTTGGTTTAGGCCGAGTTGTTAATTGACATTTTGTGTTGTCTAGAGGGGATCCCAGGGTGGGTCCGGGCTAGATGGAAAGGTATAGTTATTGGTATATGGTTGTGGCTTTGAGTATAGGTGGTGGAATTCATGCGGGAACAAGCTAAGTAGAGACTTGTAGTCTAGGTGTGTCTGTTGATATTGTTGCATGTCTTTCATACCTTTTACGTGATATTATCATACTGTTTATACACTATTTATTTGAAAACTGGCTGATGATCCTACCAGTACACAGTGGTGGTGTACTGATACTGCACTTGCTTTTCTTTTGGTAAGTACATGAAATCTTCCAGCGGCTGAGACGCGACCTCTTCTATAGCACCGGCGATTTCTGACTTCAAGGGTGAGTTGCTTGATCAAGCTACCTTGGATTTATATCTAGAGTTTCAGCCCACTTGTTTCGGGTTAAAACTACTTCTGTATTTCTTTTTGGGGTTGCATCCCCGTACTCTAGATATTGGTAGTAATGTTTGGTACTGCGACTTTCAGTTTCTAGGGGGATTTTCCGCAGGATGATATTAATGCTATAGTTCTTTACTTATTTAAATTGCTATTTTACTTCTGTTTGCTGGTTTTAGGCTGTTAGTATAGGCAAAGGGTTGAACTCTATTGGTTCGCTCATCCGGGGGTTGAGTGGGTGCCACTCACGACGGTCTGGGTCATGACAGATACCACCAGAGTATATTTATATATTATAATATACTGTGATGGTATCAAAGAGGAGGAAGTGGTCCTTCAGCGAAAATACTACTCAGTTACTCTTTGATATCATCAGAGTATATTATACTTTGATGGTATCAAGGAGGAAGAAACAGTCCTTCAATAAAGACATTGCTCAGTTACTCCTTAATACCACCGGAGTATATTTATATATTGTAAAATACTGTGATAGTATCAAAAAGGAAGAAACAGTCCTTCAGTGAAAATACTATTCAGTTACTCTTTGATACCATCAAAGTATAATATACTCTGATGGTATCAGGGAGGAAAAAATGATCCTTCAATGAAGATACTGCTCAGTTACTCTTTGATATCATCACAGTATATTCATATACTGTGTTGGTATCAAAGAGGAGGAAACGGTCCTTCAGCGAAAACACTATTAAGTTACTCTTTGATACCATCAGAGTATATTATACTTTGATGGTATCAAGTAGGAAGAAGCAACCCTTCAATAAAGACATTGCCCAGTTACTCCTTGATACCACCAGAGTATATTCATATATTGTAATATACTGTGATGGTATTAAAAAGGAAAAAATAGTCCTTCAGTGAAAACACTGTTCAATTACTCTTTGATACCATTAGAGTATATTATACTTTGATGGTATTAAGGAGGAAAAAATATTCCTCCAATAAAGACAATATATTGAGATGGTATCATGGAGGACTGAGGAGTGTCTCATTGAATGATTGAAGCAGTCCTCTATGATACCATCATAGTATATCTATATAATGACATGGTATCATATATGACTGCTTTAGTTCTTCAGTGAGACACTTCTCAGTCCTTCATGATACCATATCAATATATAATTATATTGTGATGATATCATGGAGGACTGCAGTAAACCTCAATGAAAATCAGTAGAACAAAAAGAAGAATGAAGAAAAAGTGAACGAAATTAGATTATGAAGAAAAAAAATTAGTTAAAATTAAAGAAAAAAACTAGAAAAAAATAAAAAAAAAGTAGGAAAAAAGCCAAATTGAGTATGAAATAAGATTATGGTGAAAGAAATTAAAAAATAATGTGATTTGATAAAAAAAAAGGAGAAAAAAGATAAAGAGTAAAGTAAAAAAGAAAAAAAGAAAAGGAGAAAAGAAAAAAGAGTAGAGAAATAAAAAAATAAAAAAATATTTACCATATCGGTTATCTTTTTTATTTTATATATATAAGAAAATATAAATAAACATAAAAAAAATATATCAATAAAATTAGATTATGGAGAAAAAAAGAAAAAAAAATTAGAAAGGAAATAAGAAATAAATAAATTAAAATAATAAATAAATAAGTCAAAATTTATTATTGTGAAAGAAGAAAATAGCAAAGAACATGATTTGAAAACAAAATTAATGAATCATAAATGAGAAAATAGAAAAGGAAAAAAAAAAGAACAAGAAAAGTAGAAAAGAAAAAGAAAAAAGAAAAAAACAAATATTTAATCTTTCCTAAAATAAAACAAAAAGACAAAAAGGGCCATGAAAGTAATAGGGCATATAAGGATAAATATTTTGCAATTTTGAGGTACAAGTGTTCTTTTCCCTAAATTTTAATACTCATTATCATTAATTTTATTTTGTAAATTTTACATTAATTTAGTTTGTAAATTTTATATCCAAATATCAGTGAACTTCCCTACAATCC
Source organism: Jaltomata sinuosa (assembly GCA_003996215.1). Taxonomy (NCBI): domain Eukaryota; kingdom Viridiplantae; phylum Streptophyta; class Magnoliopsida; order Solanales; family Solanaceae; genus Jaltomata; species Jaltomata sinuosa. The sequence continues at coordinate 291,695 of QJPP01007531.1, forward strand.
CAGCCCCACGAGAAAAAAAAAACCAAACGAAATATCTATAACCTTAACAAATAAAATTTTAAAAATAATTAAATTGTATATATGTGGACAATTTTTTCTTTTCGTTCGTCAGTTGAAAATTACATTTCATTATTACTTCACCTCCGATTTACTCCTCTAATATGTTCTGTAATTCACTTTCTTATATATAATTTAAATTAATTTTTTACAATTATGTGATACACTATGTGAACAAATTCAATAATCATATATATGGAAAGAAAAATATGTCCACATACATATTATCGAGTTTTTTCCCCATTAAAAGATATTCGTAAAAAATTCTGTATGATCTTATAAATTAGATTTTATTTTATTCTATAAAACTATATTTTTGATGCTCCTTAATTTAGTTATAGGATAAGATACGAAATTGGTTAGAGTATGAAATGTATGCACTTAGTGAAAGAAATATTTAATTTACAGTTTTTTTTAATTATAATTATATGAACACCTTTGAGGTTAAGTGGGGTTGGGGTTGGGGTCGGGGGGATTTACTGATTTTTAAAATATAAATTAGGAGAATAAAATTAATGATACATTAATAAGTACCAAAATTGTGGGGGAGATTGATATTTCATACCAAAATTAGAGAATATTTTTCAAAAAATTATATTTTTTAGCTATGGTTAGGATGCTTGTTAAATGAATCTAATCTAGGCCTTTAAAAATTATATTTGACAAGTGTCATTCATCTAAATATGTACTTGAGGAAATGGATAGAAAGTATAATGTGAGTGAACGACTTTGACTTAAAATAGGAAAATACTAATTAATTACTTATCAAATGGGGCCTCTCAGACTCCAATACATGTATTAAACATCGGGTCAGAAATAAAAAAAGAGAGAAAATTACATGACATAACAATCTAAACCCTTAATTATGAATTAAATCATAACAACACTTTAAAATAATTACTATACACAATAAAAATAACAATATTTATAGTGGGGCCATCAATTATATTCCAAATACATTTGGAGGAGTATCAGACTCCTTATATCACTCCTAATTTTTCTCCACTTCCTTTTGAATTCAACCTCTTTTCTTACTTTCCAAAATCTCTTCATTATCTTCATTATCATTTTCTTCACAGTTTCAACCTTTTTCTCTCTCAAAATTGTGTCTTCCATAGAATTAGGTAATCAACATTATCAATATTTTGATCGATTTCATTACATTTTTTCTTATCTTCCATTGTTGTATTCGATTTACAATTATTAGTAAGAGTGGAGGGCGCCCCTCTCTCCCAGTTCTACTCCCTCCATCATTCCGGCTAGATCTGGAAGTGATGTTTCGTTTGTTGCAGATTTGAACTGATGGCGGTGCGATAATTTTTTTTTTGGAAGATCTGAAGTGATGTTTCATTTTCGACATATTTTTTTCTTTTTAAAATTCTGTCCGGCAGTGATATTTTATTTTTGCGGTGGTTCCGAGTGGTTGGGATGACTTACATTTTATATTTGTATTTTGATTGATAGGCAGTGATGTTACATTTTTGTGGTAGTCCCAATCAGTTTTATGGTAGTTCCGACAGTTTCGTGGTTATTCCGATAATGGTTGGATGACTTAATTTTTATTTTTGTATTTGTATTAGTATCAATTTGTATTTGTATTCGCACCATCATTTGTATTTGTAGTTGGCTGCATCATTTGTATTTTCTCGTTGTTTTATTTGTTTTGTATTTGTATTTGTAGTTGATTGTATCATTTTTTTAAAATAATTAAAAATAAATTGTTGAATCTCTTCCTATGAATAGTTGTATTTGTATTTATTGATACATATTGAACCATACAAATGATACATTTCTATCAAACGATTCATGTTTATACAACTTGAACCATAAAAATACAAATGATACTTGTTTATATACAAATACAATGATAAATTTGACATACAAATACAAATGATACATTTGTATCAAATGACAGATTGTATATTTGTATATGATAGACTATAGCAAATACAAACAATCCATATACTTATTTGTATACAAAATATATTTTATACACAATTAAAATACAAATACAAATGATGTATATTTTTTGGCTGTTCTAGTATATATATTTAAATAATGAATCACAAATGTATTTTGTGTTCTTAACTGTATGCAATGCGAATATAAATACAAATAATTCATATTTTTTGGCTGTTCTGATATATGTATTTATACAATAAAACACAAATATATTATGTGTTCTTAATTGTATGCAATGTGAAAATAAATACAGATAATTTGTATACATTACAGATACTCCATATGTATTCATAGAGCATACATATACAAATTGAATTTATATATAATATGTACTGTTGAATTTACAGTTTAATCTCCATATGTATTATGGATTCGAATTGAAAGTACACAAACTACATACATATTCAAATTTGAAAATGAAATCTAAAAAATGCAGATCACACCCATGATATAAGGAGAGGATGATACTAATTAATGATCTTTTCTTTTTAAATGTTTCTTTTAAGGAGAGAATTATACTCATTAATGATCATTTCCTTTTTAAATGATCCTTTTAAAGAGAGAATTATACTCATTAATGATTTTTTCTTTTTTAAATGACAACAGTTACCTAAAATTATGCTTCACCCTCAATTTGTATTTGTGTTTGACTAATAAAACAGACGTGTTAAATACAAAAAAAGGGCAATATTTTAGCTTAAAAGTTGTTATCGCCCGTAATTAGCAACTTTCTCCTATCTCCTCCTTATTTATGGTCTCAAGTTTGTTATTTCTGAAAATTACCCTAAAAAAATTAGTTAAACTAAAACTGACAAGTATTATGGTAGAGTGATAAGTATCATTTCATCCTTAATCAGAGGATACATGGTCAAGCCTCCTGGGTATGAAATCTCCTTTGTCAGAGTGTTTTACCCCAACGTGGGATAAATTCAGATTTAGTCGAACCTCAATAAAAATATTGGACATTCTGATGGAAATCCAAAAAAAATAGTTAAATAAAACTAAAATAAATAATTAATCCTCCAATTTGACATGCATGCTAGTTTATGCTTGTCAGATAATTTAAGAAACTTGTACCTTAATTTCCACCCCCTCTATCATACGTATTCTCCAAATTTATGTAGTTATATATAGTCCACTTTCACTAGTAGTAGTATATTCTTTTTAAAATCAATATTTTCCTCAAGTGCTTAATTAGTCTATTCATTTGTTTGTGATCTCAAAGCAAAAGTTAAATTGCACGTTACACTTCACCTCAAATTTACTTAAGTAACTTTTAATAGTATAGCTATATTTTAAGTGTGTGTCATATTCATAGCTGTGTGCCAGTACTTGTTAATTTTTTATTCTTTTGACGAGAGGGAATTAAAAAAGTTTGACTGAGATTGAACTAACTGCATAATCAAAGGCGTATCTAGCATTATAGGTACGAATTCAATTAAATACATAACTTTTAATGCGGAGCGTAAATTTATACGTAAATGAGTAGCATGCACTTATGTGTCTTAAATTTAAACTTTGTTGAATCATATACTAGAGAAATACATTTCTCGACAAAAAATTCTCAACCTAACCTTTATTGCCGTAAGTTTTAACTATAATAACATATTCCCTCCCTAAATTTGTGTCACCAAAATAATATGAATACTGTCCGTTTAGACTAAACCATCAGGATTTTTTCCAAAAAGATCTCAAACAATCAAGAGTATCACTAAATCTCATATCTAACTTTTTTTTTAATCAACTTTCAATGTGAGACGTTTGCACTTGATCCAACAATAGATCGATGCATAATATCTCATGGCAAGTACACAAAGGATTCCAATGAATTTCATTTAACTTTTGAACTAATTATCTTAAGTTTAATTTTGAATTGTATACTCAAAATTTTCTCCTCCTTATACAATAAATTCAAGCATGTTTTTTCCCTTTCAAGAAAATATATGTGCTAATTGGAAGAAATATTTGGCTTAGTATTTGAATAGGCTAGAAAGCATTGTGGACATACATGCATTTCCTAAACTTTTGCCTCTTGGCTCCATCATAAAATCTAAATCATTGTCCAAAGGAATCAAACAAAATGGGGGAGAAAAAAGATTGCTAGAGAATAGAGAAACCTATTGGGGGAGGCTTTAATTGATGATGATGACTACTCTTATTGTTTTCTAGTTGCATCTATTTTGAAACAAGCCTTAATTAATTAGCTCCATTGCAGCCAGCCCAAAATGTCCCTCCTTCTCTGTTATGTATTAAATAACTGCATAAAGTTTTAATTTATTTGGTCTATATATCAAAAATAAATCTCATTTTACTTGTCCATTTTAATAAATTAAAAAAGTTTTATTACATTTTTTCATTACTACTTTATTACTCCCTTCGTCTCATATTAGTCGATCATCTTACTAAAAATAATTGTCTCAAATTAGTTGTCCACCTTACTAAATTAAGAAAATATTAATTAATTTTTTTTCCATATTACCTTTGTAATTGATTTTTTTTGAAAGTATTCACACTTATTTGTAAAGTTTCAAAAAAGTTTTTTAATGAGTGAACTAGTAAAACTACCTTCTTATTTATGATTTCTTAATATACATGTAAAAAAAAAGACCAATTAATATGAGACGAAAGGATTATTAAATAACTACATAAAGTAGTAGTAGTCATATTTAGAGTTCTAAAATATCATTAATAAAATTAGCTTTGTAAAATACACTTTTAATAAAAGCTTTCTTAAAAAGTGTGATAGGTCGACACGAGCCAAATAATATGAAACTAAGGGAGTACTTATTAATGTTTTATTCTGAGTAATGAAGCTCTTGTTCAAAGTTGTACTAGGAAATCTGATCTGTTGAAAGACTAATTCATAATTGTACTAGGAAATATGATTTTTTAAGGATTTGATATTTGTTAGTTTATCTAATTCATGTTCAAATAGAATTTATAGTCCAATTTTCATAAAAATAAGTCTTTCACTTTTTATCTAGTTTCTTGTAGTGGAGAATTATTGAGATTATTCCGAAATTTATGATATTCTAAATAAATTATTTTTCTTCAAACTCTTGATTGTTAGTTAAAAAGAAAAAGAAAACTATAAATTAATTTGTAAAAATTAAAGTAGTGATATGAGTGCGAGGCGCCCCCAAACTTTTTTTGTGTTTTTGTTCTTATAAAAAAAGGATAGACATTATATTGAATCGCCAAATAAAAAAAATGAGTACTATATATTGTGTATATAGCCTTATATCGTCAGAGTTTACTAGTCGGAGGTAAGCAAACTCGATCACATCTCTAATGGATGTTGAAATTATTATTAACTATTAAGTTAACTAGAACCAAAAATGCATTAGATGAACTTAAAAAAAGTCAATTGGAACCGAAAAGGCATTGGGATAAATTTTTTTGGGATGATTTCATAAATACACACACATTTAACTTACATTGCAAAATAATAGCTCAAAAGTTACATTAGAATTCTATAGCCAAAATTCTTACATGTCTTCTTTACTTTGATTTTTTTTTTCTCTTTCTTGCTGACTTTAGTATCAAAAAGCAGAGAGTTCAGTCCATCTTATAGTATAACAATGTCTACACACTTAATATACAATATTATACACTTGTTTACAACAAATTTTAATTTATGAAAAACAAACAACGGTAAACAAAATCTGAAGAAACAACAATATTTTATTGATGAATATTTGAGTACAACTTTGTTCCTCCCTTGATTCTTCTCTCCTAAATATTCTCCATGATTCGAGGGCGGTTAGTAGCGTATTTCTCGAACATAGGACGATTTTGACCTCCTTGGAATTTATTTGATCTCCATGAAAGAGTCACATCTTGATCTCTTTCTGAATATCCCATGAGTTTATGGGATTTTGAGATGCCTGTTCAAGGGAATTTGAATTTCTGCTGCAAAAGAATCTACTGGCTCCTCGTCTTTCTTTATTTTTTCAAAGCTTCTTCACTGTAATCACCTCAACGCTAGGCATTTCTGCTTTATATACATCATCTGGAATGTCCTTTCCCAATGATGTTTTCATCTTTCAAGCAATCCAAGATGTTGACGATGGTGAAATTGAAAAAGTAAATGGGCTAGTGGATGAAAACTAACCAAAATTTTTACAATGGTAGAGGCACAACCAACAATATTAATAGTTGTGTGAGACTCAATTTACTTTTTAACATTTGGATAGTGGGTCCATTGTTTACTTTACATGTCATTTTCTTCTTCATTTTTTTATTCTTTTTATTTCTAACTAATATCAAACTTTTAAATACCCAATTAAGCAGTTTGATAAATATATTTTCTCTTAAAACAACTAAACCGTCCTTAAAATTGTTAAAACTTTGATTTATTATTAATAACACTACTAAAAATGCTAAAATCCAATGGAAAAAAATTGACAGACTCCGTCAGGTCATCAATGATTTTATTTTTTTAAAAAAAATTACGAACTTTAAGAAAATTGACGTATTTTTGTTGGTTAATTTTTTGCGCAAAAATGCGCAAAAACCATAAAAAATATTAATTTTTAATGAAAATTGTCCGTCCATTTCTTTTACAAAAATTAACGAACAATCTTCGATTTTTAAACTACAAAACTACAGTTGAAGAGTATAAATAAAAATAACGTAAAAATTATACTCTTCAACTGCAGTTTTGTACTTTAAAAATCAACGCCCGTCCATTAATTTTACAATTTTTTTTACAGACATCCGTTGATTTTCTTTAAAAAATAATATATTATTTTAAAGTTTCTGTGCATTTTCGGGTGAAAATAACCAATGAAAATATGTCGATTTTTCTAAAGTTCGTAGTTTTTTCTTAGAAAAAATAAAATCATTGATAACTTGACGGAGTTCGCCAGTTTTTTTTCCTCGAATTTTAATACTTTTTAGTAGTGTTATTAATAATGAATCAAAGTCTTAACAATTCTAAGAAAGTTTCAGTTATTTTAAGAGAATATAATTATCAAATTGCTTAATTGTGTATTTAAAAATTTGATATTGGTTAGAAATAAGAAGAATAACAAAAATAAAGAAGAAGAGCATGTAAAGTAAGTAAATGGGTCTACTATCCAAGTGTCAAAAGGTAAATGAACCGTTACACAACTATTATTGGTTGTGCCTTTTCCATTATAAATTTTTTCGAAAACTAACATTATGTTTCTTTACCCATTGGGCCATATTTGGTAGCAACTCAAAACCTAGGCTATATTTGGTAGCATTGCACACTCAAAGTACATAGAGTGTAATTTTCTCTAATAATTTTTTTTAGTGTCAAGTTAATAACTATGAGTAGTTATTGACTTCCTCGTAAGTAGTGTTACGTTGTGCATGCAATCATTTTTATGATAAGCGATTATGATCCAACTATCCAACTATTCAGTAGAATAATCTATTAAATCATATATGTATGTGATAGAATCGGTACGAAGACACGTGATAATAGTCGAATAAATAGCTCGGACGAGTGGACATCACGACAAACGCCATGGCAAGAATAACCTCCAGCAGGGATAAGCTTCATCCTGTCACCATTGGTGTCATAGCTCAAAATAACAAGCAAGGGACAAATGCGTCAGAAGCGCAGACGAACCCCTGCAGGACAGAGCCTCGGGAGAATATTAGCCAGCCCACTAACAAATCGGACAAATGACATCCTTACATAGATGGAGATCCCTTAGGACGCTGCCACTAGAATATAATTGGCTAATGCCTAAGCTTGTACACTACAAATAGCAATCCTTGCTCACTTGTAAGAGGGGCTTCTTCCTCTCTCTCACACACATATTCAGAATCAATACAATACTTGTTACTTGCTTCCTAAACTTTCTTTGCTTTGTTTGTTGTTCAATTACTCTCTTAGTTTGCTCAAGTCCCGTTAGCAGCTCGATTAGTCTCTCAGTAACTCTCGTGGACAATCTCGGCTAGCTCTAACTTGTTTGTTTTACTTAGCTTATTATTATCTTTTTGCTATTATTAGTTTCTCTTTATCGTTAAGTACTCTAATCGCTAATAAATCGACCCCCAAAACAAGATTAAATCGTAACGCGTGCTCTTGACTCACCTACAAATTCAACTATATCAAATTCAAGATAAACAATATCCTTAAATATTGTGATGCAATCATATCGGGTCCTATCTGCGCATGCATTATTTCTATAAGCTTTCATAATTTTGATTGTCAAATTCAATTAATTGAAATTCAAAAGTTAAAATTTCAACACACCATCAATAGATTCAGCAAAGGCATCTTTGATTAATTTGGTATTTACTTTTAAGAAGATAGACAACTCGGTACAAATAAAATGTTCATTCGCATCGAGAAATTACACTAAAAGAATCAATTTAGTCATACAGAGTCAAAAATGAAAGTGAGAAATACATATTTTTCAACTATGATTAAGTGATAAAAAACATCATCCAATCATCAATAACTTTCTAACTCAAATGAAAACTTTCAAAAGGCACTCTAGGCTACTTCAGTAGATAATTCCCTAATAAATCATCTAAACAGGATACGAAATGTAATCTTTTCTACCAGTTTGTTAGTTGCTTCTTCATGTTGATTCTGGTATGGACCTCCTAAATAATCTGCATCACCAAGTTACTGATAGGTTGTAGCTGTTCTAAAATACTCTTATGCTCCTCTCCCTGGCCATGTGTAGTAGACAGCTACATCCAATGTCATTCGGACACCTCAGCTTTCGCACCTACTTTTTCCATTAGCACATTTAACAGCCCATGAAATTTTTGCTTTTCAGTTCCAAGTGTTTCTATCAATGCCTTTCCATTTCAACAGTTGTTCCCATATCTGAGTGGATGTGCCACAAGTAATGAAGAGATGTGAGTGACTTTCAGGTGCTTGATCACACATGGTGCAGTTTTGTGTAATGCTCATACCCCAGCTGCTTAATATGTTTCTTGTGTATAGTTTGCCATGACAAGTCAATCTAAGAGTAAAGATCCATTGGGCAATCCCATGTTGTTATAAACCATTTTTTTCCACACAACTTTTGAAAAATCACCTCTAATTTTGTTGTAAAACTGCTTGGCAGAGAACTGCTTCATATAAGCAATATCGCTTGTGTTAAATACCTGCATTTGTTGTCTATTTTATTGTTTGTTGGGGTAACTGTCTTAGACTTGAACAGTATTATTGAAGGCCGTAAACCCTGAAGCTAGCTGCAAAATAGAGTGTGCAGTTTTCCTCGTTCTGTGTAGGCACAATGCGTTAAGCCGTGCATCTCATCGCTCATATGCTCTGTCTTGAAGAGAGCAACACTGAATTGTTGTTTGGATCTTTTATCATTCACTTCAATCACGCTTTCTGTCACTATAGCTCACATTTATTTCATCTTTGTGCTTAAAGCACTAATAATGCTTCCGTATTTTTTCCCACTATTCACGTTGGGTATCGCTGCACTTGGATGACTACCATGAGGTGATGTGAGATAGTTCAAACGTTTGGTTTAATTCAATCTTTTCATAGTCGTGTTGTGCTTCACTACTTGCTTGTATCTCTGTTCTTATTGCTATGACATGCTGTCTAGATTTTGCTATATATGTGTGACTTGATTAAGAAATGGTCAAAGTAGTTGAATAGGAGCAGAGGTGGATCCGGCATTAAGAGTTAGTTGGTTCAATGGAGGAGTTTTTCTATACATACAAACACTCACAGTCACACACTTATTTGTGTAGGAGTTTTTCCCATGCCTTGATGAATTCCTTTCTTTCTCTCTTACCTGAAGATTATGCAGTTCTGTCAATTATATTGCTACCAAATAATGGGGTTTTGTGACAAGTGCAATAAGAAACAATATTTAGAAAACCGATAATTGCTCCGGCTGACCCAAATTACTTCATTTCTGCAGCTTTTTGTTCGTGGTAAATATTAAATCAACCAATATTCTTCCGCAAAAACATTTCTGGATATGTAAATCCGGTAAGTAGAATAGATAGATTTATTAATTCATGGACTATATATCTACCCTATTTTCTTGAGCCGAGGGTCTATTGGAAACAGTCTCTCTATCTTCACAAGGTAGGGGTAAGATTACGTACACACCACCCTCCCAGACCCCATTTGTGGGATTACGCTGGATATGTTGTTGTTGTTGAATTTACATGTTTATAATGATAAGAAAGTTAAGAATACATAAATAGTTGAAATATAGAAATCTGATATGCAAAGTAAAGACAGTAAGGAACCACCAATTTGAGGTAGCTAGTTTTTATTTGTAAGTGAAGGTACATGTTGTTTATGGAGAGAAAAAAAAATACACATATTATGTAGGGACAACCAGTAGAGACTTTTCTTTCTGTAGAGTAACACCAAACTTCTCATTCATATCTAACTGCATTGGATCCACATCATTGGGAAGTGACCACTCAAAGTAATGGATCAAACTAGCTAAAATCAAGTGAACTTCTTGTCTAGCAAAGGCTAAGCCAGGGCATATTCTCCTCCCTGCACCAAATGGTATGAACTCAAAATCTTGACCCCTGAAGTCCATATTGGAGTTAAGAAACCGCTCAGGCCTGAAAGATAATGCATCTTCCCATGTTTTAGAGTCACGCCCTATTGCCCAAACGTTCACAAACAACCTCGAGTTCTTTGGTATGGTGTAATTCATAATCTTACACGTCTCAGGAGCACGGCGAGGAATCAAGAAGGGAGTAGGCGGATGGATTCTCAGTGTTTCCTTGACACAAGCAGCCAAATATGGAAGTTCACTGATGTTTGATTCTGTGATAATATCATTTTCCTGGATCTTACTTCTAAGCTCAGCTTGAAGTTTGTGCATAGCGCCCTTGTTCCTTAGCAATTCTGCCATTGCCCATTCAATTGTTGAGGTAGTGGTGTCAGAACCTGCAGCAATTAGTTCCTGAAATTGAAGAACAAGATTGTGCCATGTAAGTCTCCATCAATTTTGATTAAAAATTTCACATCTACTTCATCAAATTCTCCTATTTGATTCAACCAGAGTATATTAGTTCTACGAAAGGGGATTGAGGAATTACCAGCAATAAAATATTGATCTGTAAATCCGAGAATCCACTATCAATCATGACATCCAAAAAATCTTGATTTTTGGTTGAGCTACCACGACTAATTGCCTGCCTTTTTTCCTTTACAATTTCGCTCCAGATGTTGATCAATCGATTCTGATATATCTCTGTCTGCTTTCTCAATCCCTGCATATCCAGAGCATCAAATACAGGATAGAATTCTGATATATTTGGCGTAGCTCCCAATTCTATCAATTTTCTAATAACATGTTTGATCCCTCTGGTGTTCCTTTCATAATCCAAATCACATAAATCTCTTGAAAAGAAAAGGTTCCCCAATGTGTTTAAAACGGTACCAAACAGAATTTCAGAAATCTTCACGGTTTCCCCTTTCTTGGACCTAAGAAAATCTATCATCTCAGACACTTTTTTCTCCCTCAGAGCAGCCTGTGACTCGATCGCTTTAGGTGAGAACAAATATGTACGACAAAATGCCCGCAAGAACTTCCAGTGATTTGAGCAATCACTGGACCAGACAATTGAGTGTTGATCAATAACAGACAGTTCATATGGAGCAACTCTAGGCGCACACCGGGCTGAGAGCAGGCGATCTTGAGTCTTGAGGATTTCAGCAGCTGAATCAGGAGATGATGCTACCACAATCAGTTGAGTTCCCAGCCTGACAGAAATCAATGGGCCATGAATTTTGGCAAATTCTGCCATGGAAATATGAGGATTTTTCCCAATCTGGAGAATATTTCCTAGCACGGGCCATGGTCGAGGCCCTGGTGGAAGGTTTTGAGATTTTGGTATGAGTTGTTTGAGGATGAGTAAGAAGAATGGAATCAAGATAAGGAAGGATGCTGCCACAGTATACTCCATTGACAATAATGCCATACCAAATACTAACACAAAGCAAGAGTACTCTTTATTTAAGCAATAGAAGTCAAATCAACTCCAAGTTGCCTTACTCGCCAACCTAATGATGGGTGGGCATGCTACTAAAAATTTGGCGAAATCCATCGACAACGTCTGAAAGTTGACATCACTTTTCAGTTAGATATTTTAACTAGGCCTTGTCCATTTTAAACACATGTACTAGAGCGTCATTGTGTCATTTTGACATTTTTTTGATAATCAGCTAAAAGTACAAAGTGTATGTATTACACTCGCGGATGACATGACATGATGACTAATTAAAAGAGGGCATGTGACATTTGGATATAAAATAATAATTTAAATACCCCCCACCCCACACCCTATCGCCTGTTCTTCTTCCACTTTTTTTTTTCTTTTTTGGTTTTCATTAGATTTTAATTTTTTTTCTTTTTATTTTTTTGCTGTAGATTTGGTTTGGAGACTATTTTGTCGATAGTGGTTTCTGACGAGGTTTCGACAAAGATGATAGGATCTTCCATTATCTCAGACCATATTAATGTCTGCAGATCGAACTTATTTCTCCAGATTGAACAAATCAAATTTGTTGGCTAAATTTTGATTGAAATGAACGATAATTGTGTATTTGTGCTGAAAGTCTTGATTTAAATATTGTTCCATCACTTTGGATTGAAAAAAAATGAAATAAAAATTGGAAGACTCCATAAAGCTCACTTGAAGTTTCTTGCAAAAAGATTCATCTTATTAAAATACTAGATATGAGTAGCCCGTTGACACGGGCCTAACCCCAATTTTTATTGAAAAAATTGCACAGTTTGTCCTTTTAAATGAGTTGGTCTTTAAATCGAACTTATTTCAAGTAGAGTATAAGTTCTTTAAGGACGAGAAACATAACTTGTGAAATATTATAATGCATAAATATAAATTAAATGACCCATTTTTGTTCATCTTATATTTTTTATAAAAACCCTCGTTATTTGTCAGGGAGATGAAAAAGAGCTACATCTATAATTCCTACATTTACTGCAATTTTAATGTGAAAGATTAAAGACATATAGTATGTTGAAATTTTATTAGTCTAACTTAAACAGAGAAACACATATTTTTTTAAATTTTTTTTTGAATAAAAACACTTTAGGGATAAGTTGCCTAAGTGCTTAGTCGAAAGACAAAATTACCCTCAATTTAATTTTTATTGACCTCAAGCACACATGTTGATAACAACCTATACTCACTCTTCTATAATAGTAGAAAGTTTTTACTTACAAAATTTTCCCAAATTATAGTGGGATGTTTTTTTTTTTTTTTTTTGATCTTCTATATTTTGCAAGGTTTTTCTTCAAGATTTTTCATGGCGGAAAGTGGGGTAGATGGTAGGGATAAAGAGTGAAGAAGAAGGGAAAAAAAAAATTACAATAAAAAAACCGCTCCTCATGCGCTAAGAATGGGAGCAGCACACACAATATGCCAAGTCAGCAAAAGAGTGTCAAAATAACACAACAAAACTCTACTTAAGGTGTTTAAAATGAATAAGGTCTACTTAAGGTGTCTAATTGAAAGTTTGTGCCAAATGTACAAATGTACAAGTTGGTGAACTTTGTATTTGTCTTTAGAAATTCATTCAATATGTACAAATTCTTAATTTAGAATCCAGTAACTTTAAAGGGATAGAATCTCAAACTCATAACCTTCAAATCTTGGCTTAACCTCTGCATTGAGACTATTATCTCACAACATATGCTGAAAGAAGAGGAGCATGTAATCGTGAAAATTTCACTATCTTCTTTTAGTTTGAATAATATTTTAGTTTTTGCGCTTAAAGCTTTTATTGGTTTTTAAATCTTTTAACACTTGTCTGGACAAAAGGAATTCTGATTTATACCTTGCCAATGGAAGAGGAAAGACGCACAATGTTGAGATGATATAAGTTGATTTTTTGTAATGAGAAAGAATGAGAGAGAGGGAGAGAAAACGGAGATGATTGGAGCCTAAAATCAAGGAGTTCCCGATCCCCTTAAGTTACTATGTTTTTAAAAATCTTGCTAAGTTAGGTAATTAGGTGTAAATGTCGTTAATAGTGGTAGTTATGTTCCTATAATCGCATCGCTACATAGTTTTCTCTTTTCGCATTTAAATGATAAGAAAGTTAAGAATACATAAATAGTTGAAATATGGAAATCTAATATGTTGTTTATGAATAGAAAAAAAAACACATTTATAAGTGAAGGTACATGTTGTATATGGAGAAAAAAAAGATACACATTATAAAGGGACAATCAGTAGAGACTTTTCTTTCTGTAAAGTAACACCAAACTTTTCGTCCATATCTAATTGCGTTGGATTCTCATCATCGGGAAGTGACCACTCAAAGTAATGGATCAAACTAGCTAAAATCAAGTGAACTTCTTGTCTAGCAAAGTCTAGCAAAGGGTAAGCCAGGGCATATTCTCCTCCCTGCACCAAATGGTATAAACTCAAAATTTTGACCCCTGAAGTCCACATTGGAGTTGAGAAATCGCTCGGGCATGAAGGATAATGCATCTTCCCATGTGTTAGAGTCACGCCCTATTGCCCAAATGTTCACAAACAACCTCGAGTTCTTTGGGATGGTGTAATTCATAATCTTACACGTCTCACGAGCACGACGAGGAATCAATGGGAGGAATTAGTTACCTTTTTGTATTTATTTTCATTCTCCCCTTCAATTTACGTAACACAATTTATATATAACATAAAAGTAGGCATATACAAGGTAATGTTATACTTTTCTATGGCTTAGAAGATCATTTATCTTTTTCTTTTTCTCTTCTTTTGGCTTTTTTCTCATTTTTCTTAAATATTATTTTATTTTAAAAAATTATCTCCATAACTCACCTCCCTTGATATCTTAACTTCTTAGTAATTAGTAGTATTCATAACTTCAGCCTTTCAAGTTCATAACACCCAAATTAATTAATAGCATGCAAGTTTATGAGCACTCTATTTATCATCTAATCCGTGAAAAATGTTGCTTAATATCTTTTGGCCTTTTTTTATTGATTAGAAAGGACAGATTTTTCTCTTTTTTTAAAAAAAAAAAACTTTCACACTCTCAACTCATTAAAAAACCCACAAACTTCTGTCCATTTGTTTTCTCTAAGAGAACCGTTTATTTTTTTAATATCAATTACAATATTAATTTAATGAATTGGTAGTGTTTAAATGAATTTCAAACCATTCACCTTCCATAATTCACACCCTATAAATATGCATAGTTGATAGTCCCCAAACAGGAAAGAGAGGTGCTTTGGGTGAGTTCTAAGCTTAGGTACTTGTGACATTTTTAAGATTATTCTTCTTAATTCACAAATATATGCGTCAATAGTAAACATGACCAAGAGACTTTATGATGATTGAAGTATAAACAAGTTATCTATTTGTGTGCTTCAATCACAATTGATTGTCCCTACTTACTGTTGAATTTTGCTTAAGCAAAGGACTTGTTGGTGCAATCGATGATGAAACTTAAACATTTCAACAACGATTTGGTGGATATATTCAAGTATTTATGTGGTTAAGTAACAAGCCAATCAAGACTCAAGAGATTTCCTATAATATTATTTTTTATTTTCCTTACTATTCTTGTTATAGCAATTTGCATGATTTTTCTTTAGTATGTAATAATAAATATTATATTCTACTTTTCTTTTAGCTTGAATAATTGAAATTTTCATATCAAATTCATGCTAGATCCAGAATTAGTCTTATTGTTAAGTGTATTTTTTCTAAATTTAATAACGTAAATATGATGTTTATATTGTTGCTTATGTTTTACTGATGTGATTTGTCAACATGTTGGACATGATTTTCACCAAAAGTTGATTAAAAAATTTCATACTTTTATTATTTTTACGACGAATAACAAGCCATAAACACACATGAAATAGCAAAATAAGGTTGATATCGGTCAACACTCGATAAATATTTAAAGACACATGAATTTATATTTGGTTGAAAAGAAGAATGACGACGTTGATATTTACCTATTAAAATTATATTTTTTTGTAGTGTAGATTTATTTAATATTTGGATATTAAAAAGTATTTCGTGAATGATGACATAAAAAGTATATCGTAAATAATATCACAATATTTTGCGAGATCGTGTAAAGCGTGAACAAGTTAACTATGGAAGTAATAAAGGGAAAAAAGTTAGACCCATTTCCTTAAACCGCACATAGCTATAACACTTAATATATATCATTTGCACTAATCTTTTTCTTTTCTTCATTTATTTATTATTTTTCTCCTTTATTTACTTTAAATATTCATCGTCATAACTCACATCTAATTACCTATTCAATTACTACTCTTAATATCTATAACTTTCATACTGTTCATATTCATTATAACCTCTAAATATTTAATTTAAAACTTTAAGATATCTTTTGGTATTCCTTCATTTAATTTTATCTATATAAATTCATCTTTTTGTGTCATGAGACCCTACCCAAGATTATCATTTTCATTCTATAGTTAAAGTAGTGAAGCGCTTATATTATTATTGTGCTATTTGATTCATGTTTTAGATTGTCTGAAAGAAGAAGACTCTTAAATTTTGATTGGTTATAAGAAAAAGTGTTGACAAGACCTTGAAAAATTAAGTATTGATTTTGTATTCTTTTTTCTATCTAGATTGTTATAATTAAAGTCTTAAAAAGGATGTGTATGTTGTATTCTCCTCCCCTCCCCCCCCCCCCTCCTTTTTTTAATGTTTTCTCTCTATTAGACTTCTTTAATTTAATTTTCTACGACTTTCTTATTGTTGTAAGTCTGTATTTTTATTCAAAAGTTTGCTAACTACTAACTAAAGTTCAAAATTTACCGTTGCTTGTTTAAAAGAAATTAATTTTAAACATTAAAATATGAGCCCCATTTGGTGTTTATTGTCACACTTATAAAGATCTATATATAATATAAAGGAAGGTTTTGAAAATGGTGACGTGGCGCTCTCTAAAGCCTTGAATTCTATTTATCTTTTTTGTGATTTTTTTGACTTTTTTTCTCATTTTTTCAATTATTTTATTTTACAAAATCATCTCCTTAATTCATATCTCTTTAATTACATAAATTCTACTTTTAATTAATATTAATAATATTCATAACTCTCAAGCCTTTCATATTCATAACTCTCAATTATTTATTGTACAAGTTTATGACACCTTAAAATCACACTAATAAGAATTTCTTTTGAGCTATATATGATTCTTATTCTATTTTTATTTCTTCTTATTCTTCATCTTTGTCTCTTTGGTTGGTCAATTTTTAAAATTTTTGATCTAATTTTACATATTACAAGAGAGATATCTACAATGAA
The DNA here is from genome assembly GCA_003996215.1 of Jaltomata sinuosa. Classification (NCBI taxonomy): domain Eukaryota; kingdom Viridiplantae; phylum Streptophyta; class Magnoliopsida; order Solanales; family Solanaceae; genus Jaltomata; species Jaltomata sinuosa. Next base: position 308,984 of record QJPP01007531.1, read on the forward strand.
AATTATTAGACATTCTTGCATAGTTCGACTGTACGAGGTAAACATGATTTGATATACCTAATATGATTACAACTCTTTCTGTGTTGCAACTATACGTTTAATATTATTTGTTGGGATTCTTGATGATATGAATCAAAAATTTCTTAAAAAAATGTTTTGATTTTTGCTCTTTGCTTCTCTTTGTAGTTTTAGAGAATTGAATTATTTTTTTCTCTTTGTTTTTCTCTGTATTTTTTAGATAATTTTTTTTATTTTCTTGTTTTTTTGGTTGGTCAATTTTTTGACTTTTTTAATCTGATTTTGCAGATTACAAGAGAATATCTATAATGAAAATTGTTAGACATTCTTGTATAATTCGACTTTATGAGGTAAAATGATTTGATATGCCTAATATGATTACAACTCTTTTTTCTGTTGCAACTATACATTTAATATTATTTGTTTGGATTCTTGATGAAATGAATAAAAAAATTCTTAAAGAAAATGATTTGATATTTGTTCTTTGTTTCTCTTTGTAGTTTTAGAGAATTTGATTAGGAGGCGTCGGCTCTGAAATGATGGAAGATTGAATCATTCCTTCATTTTATTCCGGTTATTCCTTTTCGGCGGGTGATTTATTCATGAGCTAGAGAGATAAGAGCTTCGATTCGCAGGTAGGATATAGAAATCGGGCACTATCTATATATAGTAGCTTCTAACTCCGCAACTAAACTAAAGGCTCTGGAACATAGTATACGCCTAGAACTGGTGATGCAGATAATGCGGTATATGTTGAAATTGGAGCGAATCCAGATATTTTTTTCTCTTTTCTTCTCTTTGTACTTTTTAAATAATTTGATTATGTTATGTTGATAACATGTTACATGGTCCTTCTTTTCTCTTCTATAACTACGGCTTGACTAAGATTACAATGAACTTCTTCAAGAACCCAAATTTCTTTTAAATAACGTAGCTCTCAAAAAAATAACCATATGTTAAGTTTCACTACTAGATTAAGACATTTTTTTTTTGAAACTGCATTATTGAACAAAAGAAAGATAACAATATGAAAAGAAAAAAGAATAGTACTAAGAGATATATTTGTTTTTGCCCTTCACTTCTCAGTTTGCAGACCAAATAATAAATTCTACTATTTGGACACATACGACTTGATTACCACTCATGAATCATAATAATATATTAAACGTTTCTTTGAAGTGGAAAGAATGAAAGTAGCAAGGGGTAAAATGCATTCATGCATCATAATGATATATTAATTAGAAAATGATAAAATTTAGTAATTTGATAGAAACTCCTCGATATCTTTATTATCAAATTAATAGAAAAAAACCTGGTAAGCTTCTTCAATAAATGGAAAAGTGTCTTTTGCTTTTTTAAGAAAACGTTTGGCATTATATGATTTTAATTAATAAGCTTTTATTTAAATAAAATTTAAAGAGAGAAGTTGAAAAAAATCCAAATATCTCACAAAATATACAACTCAATCTCATATATTTTTTTATTTTACTTATATATTTCAGATTAAATTTTGTGTAGGAATCTTTTCTTTGTTTCATTTGGATAAATTTTATGAGTGAA